>VZRF01003225.1:1475068-1610542 GCA_013396875.1 Vireo altiloquus
TCCGGCGCTCGGGTACGGCGTGCGCGGCGCGGGGTCGGGCGGTGCGGCGCGGTCCAGGTGGCGGCGGCGGCGGGGGATGCGCTGCCGGCGCGGGAGCCGCGCGGAGGTGATCGCCAGTAAGTATCGCTGTCCTGTGCGGGGAGAGAGCTCGCCCGGGGGGAAATCCTTATCAGAGCGGAGGAGTTAGTTAGGGCGTGTGCCTTGCCTTCGGGTTTCTCAGGATTTTCCTGACTGAGCAAGGTAATGAGGTTCTCTAAGGATGCCGCCTGAGAGCTGTGAGGGAGTAAAACCGCAATAATTTGATTGGAGAAGATCTCCAAGATCATCGAGTCTAACCTGTAACTGAATATTATCCCTGAGCCTGAGGTGAGGGTGGCTGAGTGACATCTAAAGTGGTGTCTGAAAAGCGCTGCATGCTGCTTTATGTTAAAGGAAGCCTGCATCGATTTGAGGTTGTTCTAATGTTTTGTGTTGTAAAACCGTGTTAGTGCTTTAACCGTTAGGTGCACTTAGCTTAGTCCTGTTGAAGGAGGGCCAGGTGAAAATACACAGAATCACAGATTAATTAGGGTTGGAAATGACCTCTCGCGGTCGTAGTCCAGGCCCCCCTACCAAGGCAGCATCGTTTCAAACAGGTGATACAGGAATACATCCAGGTTGATTGGGTTGTCTGCGGAGACCTTCCTGGGCAGCCTGTTAAAGTGCTCTGATACTCTCAAAGTAAACAATTTCTTCTTCTCGTTGAGGTGGAACTTGTGTTTTAGTGTATGGCCATTGCTCCTCATCCTGTTTTTAGGCACCACTGAAAACGGTCTGGCACCATCCTCTTGGCACCCATCTTTGAGAAGTTTAAATGCATTAATGGAATTCCCTCTCAGTCTTTTCCAGACCAAACAGGCCCAGCTCCCGCAGTCTCTCCTCATAAGATACAGTTTGTGTCAGAAAGCTGTTGTTTCAGCAAGAAGTTTCATTTGAATAGTTACATAATTTCATCAGTTTTTTCCAGATGTCTTATTGTGTAGCCACTGTGGTGTTTATGTGACTTTGGTTTTGTAAGAATTTTATCTTTCGATTTAGCATGGTATATATGAATTGGAAATGGATAGGCTTAGATTACCAATTATTTCCAGAATATTTACTGTAAGATGTGCTGCTTTTACTAGGAGAAAGGATATTTTACAAGCTGCCTCATTTAAAAAAACTTAATTGACTCTGTTCAGGTGTGTGCACACCTGTATTGTGAAGTTTTTAATGTTAATTGGGATCCAAACATATACTCTTGTAAAAGCAAGCCTTGTTAGTGGAAATAACTTTTACATCAAAAGCTTCTAGCTATTTCTATCTATCAAGTAGTGAAATTCTTGTAATTCTTTCCTAAAATATGCATATGGTAAAAATCAAACATTTATAAAGCCATGGTTGTTATAGTTGGAAACTGAAGGACTTTTTTATTTTGGCACCAGACTCCCAGGTTTTTTTAAGCCTTTTGAGTTAATAGGTTACTTATGCCAAATTTCTACTTCAGCTAAAGTGATCTTGCATATAATTTTTTAAGATAGCATGTGAACAACAAAAATTAAGTTGTAGTCAAATGTTGGTGTAATCAGTTTTTTCAATTGTTTTAAAAGGATAGAAAATGACAGTTTGTTTTAAAACATTCTTTAATGATTTTCCTGTTGATGAATATATGAAATGCTCTAGTACAGCACAAATTTCAGCTTGAAGTCCATTGGGAAAAACAGCTGTAGGAATGATTATCACATGCACCAGAAGAGAATAATTGTTTGGATAGGTTTTTTTTATTTGTTTTTTTTATGAGGGGGGGTGATGGGAGTGGGGGGCGCGGTTTGTTTGGGGTTTTTTGAGGAGATTAAATTAAGGAATCTGTGGTGTAATGTGTGTTGGGCCTTTTTTTGTTTTTTAACCTGATAGAAGTAAGAGTACTTCAGCATCAAAACAGATAGAACAAGACCAAAAGTCCATTTAGAAACTTACGGGGGTTTTAATTTTATTTGGTTATTGTATTGCTATTCCAGTATGTCTGTACAATTTACAACTATAGTGACTCAGATACCTTATTTCTTATGCCTTATTAAATGTGTCTTAGTTTTCCATTCTTTTTACTCTGTATTTGCCTATTTGACCTCTTCTCTCCCTCCCACTTCTGGTTATTTCTAAATGCACGGATTGAATTTTTCAGTGTGTAGTGGAAGTTTTCTTAGGTTTTTTGTGTCCTTTTACTGGTGAAGGCATGTTTAAACCTATGATTGTTCGTGTGCAGGCTGTGTGCTGTTAGTGATAAACTTCATAAGTGATGTACAATTGAAAGGGAACAGTTTGCTGAGCTCCTCAGCTTGACAAGAATCAATTAGTAAAAACTTGCTTTGTTGGCAGGAAGTTTTTAAACCAAAACCAAATCAGCAACTTAACTCTTGGAAGAAGCAGTGGTAGATACAGATATCCAGATGTTTTTTAATGAAGTAGTTCTCAGAGCAAAGATGGCCAAAGGAGCAGCAGAATGTTTTCTGGACACCAGAAGAACAGCTGCATGGAATCAGTGTGCATGTCTGTTTAGTCTAGCATCTTGTCTCAGGAGTGGACACTCATTTATGCATAGACAAAAGAATAAAAACAGTAGTTATTGTTAGGAAGTTGCTGATCTTTGGTGGAAAAACTACTTTTGTTGTGTATTTAATCAGATTAAATTCTCTTTTTGCAGAGAATCAGAATGACTAAAAAAAGGAAACGTCAGGAGGATTTCCAGAAAGTGAAATTAAAAGTTGGGAAAAAAAAGCCTAAATTAGAGAATGCAACTGATACTACCTTCAAAACAAAGGCCATACAAATTCCTGAGCAGCTTAAAGAAGATGGAGTGCTTCCTACGCAAAATAGAAAACTTAACATAAAGGTATACTGTGATGTTACATTCTGAAATAACAGAAAATTACTTGCCTTTTATCTAGGTTTACTATGTTTACTGCAATTTAGGAAAAAAACCTGCAAAAAACCCTCCATTAAAGAAAAAATAAATGCCGCAGAGTATCTGAATGCAGCCCTGTTTTTAAAGAATCTTGTATTTTTTTGGGGAGTGGATTTGTTTTCCTTTCTTTGTCATCTTGTGTCTCTTGCAGCTCTCTGCTTAAACTGAAGAAAGCTGTTCTGGCTGAGGTTTTATTGTTCTACTTTTGAGAACAAGAGTGAGAGAACTTACCTTTGGTCATCCCTCTGTTGAGTCAGTAGGATTGTGCATAAACTTAACGAGAAATATCAGATGACCTAAGGACAAGTCATGATATCTTTTTTTTCCTATCACTGAATTCTGATTATTTCTTCATTGTTGTGCTATGAACTCATACCATGTTTGTTCTGAATGTATTTTGCTATTATGAACAGCAGTTCATCTTAAGAATAGATTCTGTATTTTTAAGTGTTTAAGGAAAATGTGCAGAAAATAGGTGGGAGAAACTTGAATAACTTAAAGTAATAATGATGGCAAGTGTATATGTTTGTTTCCTTATAGGATCTCCTCTCACAGATGCATCACTATAGTCCTGGGGTTAAGCATAATGCACTTCTTGGACTCAGAGAACTCCTGTCTCAGTATCCCTTTGTAATTGATGCACACCTTTCAAGTATAATAAGTGAGGTGGCAGCTGTGTTTACAGACAAAGATTCCGGTGTCAGAGGCGCAGCTGTTCACCTGCTGCAGTTCTTGGCTTCAAAAATAAGAGCGGAACAGATTGCTCCATTTTTTCCTTTGGTAAGTGCCCATCTCTCTAGTGCCATGACTCACATCAGTGAGGGAATTCAGGAAGATTCATTGAAAGTCTTGGACGTTTTATTGGAAGCATACCCAGCTCTTCTTACAGACCGCAGCATTATATTGTTGAAGAATTTTGTAGAGCTTATTTCTCACCAGCAACTCTCAAAAAGACTGAAAAGCAGGGACAAACTGTCCTGGATGCTCTCCGTTAACCCAAATCGCAGAGTAACTTCTCAGCAGTGGAGGTTGAATGTACTTACCAGGCTCAAGAAGTTTCTCCAAGCAGTGGTAGATGGATCCAGTGACACAGAGGATGAAGGCCTTCAAGAGCAGAAGGACAACTCTCATTCTGTGAGGACCCCAATATGTATTAGTTGGAAGCTCCATGCAAATAATCAGCAACATATACAGCTGTTTGAGGGTGGTGGCTTACGACCAAAGATCAACTCATCATTTAGACTGAGGTGAGAAAATGTTAACTAGTTTTGGAATTAATGTCAGCTGTGTGATCACAATTTAATTTTTTATTGTGGGATTGTCCCTTAGCCATATTTTAGGACACTTAGTGTAATGTGTAGTCTTACTGCAGAGGCTTGAAAATATAGAAATACTCACCAGTTAACTGTGTTATGTGTATATCATGAACTTTTCCATTATAAAAGCTTTATTTTATGCCATTAATAATAATTTTGGATTACCTGCTCTATTGGGATATTTTTGGAATGCAAACTGACAACTTGTAGGTTCTTGCAAGATATCAAACAGATCTAGGGGCAAGTAGGCAAATTTCTTTACGTGAGATGTGAGCTTGTTTGTGATAATGAATTTTACTGAAATTTTGTGCTTTTACCTTAAAGAGTTTATCATAAGCTTAGGAGTCTTTTATCTTTGACTGTAGCTCCTTTTAAAGAGGACAGCATGATGAGATGTGTCTGGTGGTATGAAGTTCTGCTGAGTTTCCAATTCTAGATATTTTAATCGTTTCCCCAGTTTATATATTCACTGTGGATGAAAGATGTCTTGGCTGAGGCATGCTGATGAATATGAAAGAAAGTGTAGTGTGCTTAGTCACAGGAAGGTTTGTGTGGGTTTTGGTAGTACTCTAAACAGATGTGAGCTGAAGGGAGAAATAAACAACTGTTTTGATTTCCTCCTCTCTGATTCACCCACTAGAGAGGAACCTCCCACCTCACTTTATGGTACTTTTTGAACGTTGGCATCCTCGTATGCATTACTGTGGATGTTGCATACCTGCTGCCAGGAGACCTGGAATGGTGACTTTAAAAATGGAAGCAGTTTAGCTGTTACACAGCTCTGTTCCCTGTAGATACCAAGGTGGTTTGAAGAGAAACCACAGTCCTTGTTTTACTGCTGGAGAAGAGGAGTAAAGGGCTGAAGAAGAGGTGTTCTCTTTGAATATTACGGGTGTTGACTTGAATTAGCAGGTGTTTTCCATCTCTGTCAAGGAGAGACAGACATGACCATCCATTCCTACTCACCTAGGTTTCCTCTTTGTAGGTAGCATATTACTTGTGGTAGCTGTAGGAAACATATTAAGTTAAGTAAAACATGCAGCTTATTCTTCTAAAAGTGGTTGTCAGCATAAGTGTTCAGTCATGACCAAGTGTCTGCTGCAGGTAAAATTTTATCTGGCAACTAGACTGGTGAAGCCCCCTTGAGGCAGGGGAAGGATTCAGTGCTGTGCAATGAACAGTGCAATTGAGTTCATCTTTGCAATCAGAAGCACGCAGTTGTGGACCACTGTATATCAGAGGATGCTTTTATTGTGCCCTGGGTGATGTGCAGAGTATGGTGTACCGTGCCATGTAATAGCTGAAGATGCATTGTATCCAAGGTCTAGGAAAATAATCTTTACATCTGCTGTCACCGGAATTGGATTCTGCTTTTCTGAGGAGCTAGATTTTGGTGAAACGTCGTGATGTACTTCTGGTTATAAATACTTACAAAAAGATGTTTGCAAGCATGCGGAGGAGCCAGAAGAATGAAGGAAACATGGCTAGAATCCAAGGCGAGATTGGCAAAGCAAGCTGATGGCAGCAGAACAGAAGAATAGAAAGGGAAGGATCATCTGCTGAAGGTACTAAAATGTTCTCATTTTATTGAGTTTGTGCATATTTTTGGTGTATTCGTTTATCACAAATGGCCAGTACAGCTTGTTTTAGTGACTATGTGTGAAGTTCCAATAGTGAAGAGTTGTGGTGGTGGTTTTTGTATTTATCACTGAAATGATTTCTATTAATCTTGAAGGTGTTTAATTCTGGCACTTTCAATCCCAACTGTTGCCTTTTACAGGCAATCCCAGGCCTGTGCTATGGCCACTACTGCAGGGACAGAAATTAGTTGTAATAAGAGGTTCAATACTCATAGAGTGTGTGTGTTCAAAGTTACAAATAGTCAAGTCCTAGCTATGGATAATGAGTTGACCAAACCACAAGTAACTATTTGCAGTGTGTGTGTATTGGTCGTCTTGGCGCTAATACTGGAAGTAAGTTTCAGCTTTGTTCCTTAACAAGTAGGCTTCCAAACAGCATAATTGTATGCTAAATTTTTTAAGTTCTTATATCTATTTAGTCCTGCAAGTTCGTTGGACAGGGATGACACATTACTGATAAGCTAGTGACTGTGGAACGAGATTTTCTGAATCAGTTTGCAGTATTAGTGTTTAATAAAAAGGATAGATTCTGAGCTTGGAATGCTGGATGATTCAATCATGCAAATCTTAAGACTTCATTCTCTTCTGTTGAGTGCTAGATCTTCCTACTGTGTGTAAATTAAAGATTGCAGTGAATTAGGAGATTGTTAGAATGTATTCTCTGCATTATGTGCTGACTGTGCTGCTTTTTGCATCAAACTCATTTCAGGTGTGGAAAAACAGAAAGCCTTCACAACTCAAATGTGGTACCAAGGCGTGTGATTTTTTTTTTTTTTTTTTTTGCCTGGAAGAGAAGCAGTTGAGCTTCAGATTCTGCTGAGAGAGGACAATATGAAGATGCAGAGAAAAGCAAAGATGGCTTGAGAGACTGAAATGGAAGATGAAGCATAGCCAATAAAAGCGTATATGTGCATCAAATAGAAATGGAAAATGCAGTTCACTCAGTGTGCTGAATGTTTGCTGCGTTTGGCAATGCACACAGAAAAGGAGGACAAGTAACCTGGCTTAAACTGCAAGCTATAAAAACTTCCAAAGACTTTTCTTGTTTTAAAGAACAGCAAGTTGTTTCCTTATTTTCTGTTTCTTTTATACTTCCTTAAACTTCCCCTTGCTGCATTTCTGTTGTTTTCTTACTGTTAAATGGCAGATATTTACTCAATTTTTGTTTGGTCCTGCTATATAAAAATACTGGCATTTTAAAGAAAAAATACATCTTAAGGGCTACACAAATATCTTGCAGCTCTTTTCAATAGTATTTCATACTGAAATAAAGGTAATATGCTTTGCAGTGTTTCCAAGAGTCACCTTACCACTCAGTAGTGATAACAGTTATGTGACAGAGTAATTGACATCAAACCTTCCCAGTTTGAGTGAACCTCTTTTGCTAAGGATACTGTACTAATCAAATAAATGCTGGACAGATTACTATAATACTTTATCAACATCTGTTACTGGCACATAGATTTTATTTAACACTTTCATTGTTAACCTTGAATACGTGGAGGAATCTTATCTTGAGAGATAGGGGCTTCTTTTGCAGGGGTTCATGAAAGATACTCCCAAGTATTCTTACCCAAATGCTTTCAGCAGCAGGACTACTGAAGTAGTTGTGTGTGTGTTATACTTCTGTAGGAATCCTCCAGTGTAAATTACCAACTTCTCAGCTTTCATGCACTGTTGACTTTTTAATTGGGAGATTTTTGTACTCCAGAAGTAGATTGCTGGAATTCCAGAGTTCTGCTGTAATATCAGATATTTTTTAAAAGAGAAATTTAATTAAAGACTACTACTTCAGAACTATTCCAGCCAATTACTGAAGTTTGAGCCTCTCAGCTGAGAGTGTAATCCTGTCACAGCATAGCATTTACAGGACAACCTCACTTTTTCTATATATGAGATTATAGTTTTGGTAGCAACAGGCTTTAGAATTCACTGTGGTTGTAACTGAAAGATGGGATTTGTCTGCTGCATTTGAGATGACTGAGAGTTAAAAAGTCTAAGAACCATTCACCCTAAACTCTTTTTAGTCTGAAAGAAACGTGTCTACTGCAGTGCCTACACCACCAAAAGGAAATAAAGCAACAAAACGGACAAATAAGACAAATTATATGTACTGGATATATTGATTGCTGCAGTTAATGCTAAGCTTTATAAAATTTTAAGATGTTTGGTAATCGTAGTAAGTACTAAAGATAAAGCAGATTTTTCTCTTATGATCAGTTATGTTTCCACTTGTCCCTTTTATTTTCTGCTGGAGATCTAAATTCTCTCCCCTATTTTGTCTTCATTGAAAAAGAACTTGTATTTGTCTCACACTTTGTTTTTATTCCTTCTCCGTCCTCCTTTTACAAGTTGTTAATGCCTGGGTTTGTTTGGGTTTAGTAATTTTCTATGATACACTGATAGCAGCTAGAGAGAAATGGCAGAATAAAATGTTCTCTTATTATTTGTGTTATAGATGATTGCAACAACATATAGCTTCATAGAAGGATATAACTAACTGGATAATTTAGAAATGACTAGGGAAAACTGCTTTATGTCTTCAATCCAATATAAAATTAAAAAATTCGTAAACAAAACTGCAGGTCTGTGGAAAGTGAATAGTTTTTCAGTTCCTATTTTGAGTGTATTTGTAAAGAAAAATTACAGAAAAATCATCACTGAAACAGAAAGGAGTTTAACAGGAGGTTCAGTGTGCTAATCTTATGTATGTTAGGAAATTAGAATTACAATAGAAATTCCCTGCTATGAATTAGGAAACAAAACCATAATGGGAAACAATTTCACAAATGATGGATTGAAACTGTTGTTGCATTTTTTTTTTTTTTTTGGCTCTGTATTCCTTAAAATTAACAGAAGTTATTCAGGGTTTTATTTCTTTAAAAAACATTCTTCCTGCATTGGATACAAATTGCCTGAACTTACCCAGTAGCAGGATTAGGTGCTGATAATCTGTTCAGAGACACAAAATGTTTTTTGAATGGGGGAAGAAAAGGAGTTGGTTTTATTGATTTCTGGCAGATGTTCTTTTAATTTAAACTATATTTTAATTTTTAATTTTTTTAAACTTCATTATCAGATAATTTTAATAATTTTCCATTTAGTAGCTTTTTAGAGCATAATAGCCAAACATCAGGTGGGAACCAAAGGTATATTTTTACAGGAACATTTTTTTCTGCATTTAATATGAAAACCATTGTGTTTATTATAGTTGGAAATGGTTATTAACTGTAATAAATCTTATGCATTTGACAATACCTTGTAGTCAGCTTCGTTATTTTACTTTAATGATCTTAAAAGGTTTTTTTTTATTATTATTTTGTTGTGCTGAGTGTAATTCCTTCCTGTTGGTTGAAGATGATAGGATAATGCATATCTTATTTCTCCGCTTCATAGACTTTACGTATAACATTAGGGAAAGAAATGCCAAAGTCTAAGAAGTTGTTAGAGAAGCACACGAACTTACAGGGAAACTTAGGAACAGGTTTGTTGTAGATGGCTTGAACTCCCTTTTTTCTGCTCTGAAATATCTAGCAAGAAAGCCAGCAAACATTTAATGTGTTAAAGTAATTTTTCCCATTATTCAGAAAACAGGAAAGTGGTATTACTTTAATCTTGTTTTGAAAGTTGTGATCTTTATATCTTTTTTTGTTTGTTTTTTTGTTTGTTTTTTTCTTTTGTTGTGTAGGTCTCTGACAAGTGTAATGGACAGTGCAGAAAAAGGCCTGTCCTCGGCTGAAAACTTAAAAGGTTTTATTGAGATAATAATTCCATTACTGATTGAGTGCTGGATTGAAGCATCTCCTGCACAATCAGCTCCCATTCTTGGAAACCTTTTGGAATCAGAATCTCAGCAGCTTATGCAGCAAGTGCTTAGCATAATACATTTATTGTGGAAACTCACAAAGCGACATGATGAAACATACAAAATGGTAAGGGAGAAATGATCCATGGCATAATGATAGTTCATTTTGTTTTGATTAGAAACTAGTGGGTTGGTGATTTGAAGTAGTGAAGATACTTTATTAAGAGAGAAAAAGCCTAGGTGTTGAGTAGATTTTGTTGCCTCTTGCTGTAAAAGAGAATCTGTTGAACTGGGCGGTGAGCTCAGTAATAGTCTCCAGGAATCCTCCTTGACAGACTGCAGCACAAAAGCTTTTGAAACTGAAAGTGGTATTGGAGAAAAGGAGCGTTTTGTCTCCCAAATAACCTCTAGAATATAAATTATAACAAAGTGTAGAATGGAGTTGTTTCTTCTTGGTTTTGTGTGTTGACAAATTTTATGGGGGTGGGTGGAAATGAACAAACCCTAAATATTTGGAAAGGTAAGAGATGATGGTGGTCTGAGTCCTACAATTACTTGGTGCAATCTGTGTAGCTGTGTTATGATTGGTAAGATCATAAGACATCAAATCAGAATCTCAATAAGGATTTGGGGATCCTCTGAAGTTTTTTTTTTTGCCCAAGTTATTTTTTCCATCTTTTACTTAGATAACTGAATTGCTGGTTTTGGTAACTTTTGCTGCTTTCCCAAAAATTTGGCAAATTGGAAAAAGAACACAATTTCCACTTTGGCTGTTGAGAGTAGTTGGAAGGAATGTCTTGACAGCTCTTGGTTTAACCTGTGTGTAGGACTGTAGGTCCCATTGCTAAATGAAAAGCTACACATAGGATAATTATTGGAAAACATATGTGGAATCATTATATTAGACCAAAGTAACCTAGCATACCCAGCCTTGAGGGGTAGATTCAGTATCTCTGAGCAAAACACACTGTTCCTCTTTTTCCTTCATCTTTTCTAGAGGCCCTCTTGGAAGTGGGCAAAAAGCAGGCACTTGACAAATACCTGTGGCAGCCTCCAGCCTTTTTCTGAAGGATCCTGTGGAACTGTTACTCTTAGCCATAGGGTGCCTGTGTTTTGGTCACATGAATGACATGCTCCTCTGTCAAGATATGAACTATTTTGAATACAGACAGTTGGATTATGACCTTGTTTGTGGGGAGAAAACAAATCTGAGATTCATACAACTTGTTTTTTTGTGGAGCAAATTTCATTTGAGCTGAGTGATTTGTTTTGTCTTTATAGTTACCTTTATATACAAAATGCATTTAAATAGCTCAGTTTGAAAATGAAAGCTTTGCTTATTTAATAGCCCTTGGGCTTACAGACCAAAGTGGTTATTACAGTCACTGTGGAAAACCACTCTGAATATGCTTAGTGTAAAGCTATTGATCTTTGAATAGTTTAATGGCCATTCTCTGTTCTTAATAATAGAATATCAAAAGATTATACTACCTGATCAATTTGGTAGCAATGCATTTTTTTTTAGTGATGAGTTCTGCTGGACACTTTGTGGAATGGTGACTATCTGCTAACCTGCAAAGTAAAGTTATTTGTAAATACTATATCATTCTTCTGCAAGGATGGTCTTTCTACTGGAAAATGTTTTGTTGCTGGGCTTTCAGCCATAAGTACATTACTGATAGGGAAAGATGAAAGCAGCATTGGAATATGTTTTAATGGAAAACTCAGGACAGTCATTGCAAATTAATCAGAGTCCACTCTGATTTTAAGAACCCTTATGAATTGATATAAAAATACTTTCAGTTCAGATCTCTAAGTCAGTTTACTATTGCATATATCCACATAAATATGTGCTAAAAATACAGTGGTTCAGTTAGGATTACATGTTGTTGCTCAACCTTAATTTAAAGCGTCTTGCTAGACCCTTGTTTTGTGAACCTTTATGCACAGCACTTGAAAGTAAAGATATATTAACAACTTGCAAAGAGATACTAAAGTTCCTGGTCTTCATTGAGTCCAATAATGAATTTCAGAAAATAATTGTCTGGGTTTTTTGAATTTATTACCATGCTTTCTGTCTATCCTCTGCTTTCCTTAACAGGAACTATGGCTTCGAATGAATTACCTTGTTGATTTCAAGCACCACTTCATGCGTCATTTTCCTTATTCTTTACCGGATACGGTAAAACACAAAAAGAAGGATCCGTGCAAAAGGTAAGAATAAAATCAATGTCATGTAACAGTTTTTAATTTCATAAGAAGTGAGACAATGTGAGTCATGCGCTTTATTAAATATTAAGTTTTTAATGGTGGAAAATAAAACTTTTTATTGCGTATTGCTTGAAGATGTGTGGAGATGTGGTTTTAGGAAGGTTACATTGCTTTGCTTCAAATTGAGAAGTTTTAAATGTTCTTTGTAAAAGTATTGTATAGGAAGTTGTCTGAATAGCATCTAAGAGAAAATTAAATGCTGCCTTAGGGAAATGACAGTATTCAACTCTTGATCTGGAATTCGCATATTGCTAAATGGTGATTATGTTAGGCTGGCTGGTTTCATATTTCTGCATGTTTTCTTCAGTTGACTGTTGAATTACATCCAAACATAGTTCAAACATTCTTTTCACCTCCATATAGTCTGCTCTAGCTGTACTACAGGGCTGGGTAAGCATAGCTAGGAGAGGAGATGTGGCACACTGTGGCTGTTCTGTATCTCAGAGCAGTACTGGAGCAGGAGAAGCCAAACACACATTTCTTCACTATTGACCTATTAGAGCGGATGCACCAATTCTCTTTTGATACAGGCCAGTAGCAAGTTGTCTCCCTTCTCAGCTCCCAGATGTGAGACTAAATTCATGCTAAACTGTGGTGAAATCATTCTGCACCTTTGCAGTGTGTGTAGAACACCGATGCATGTACAGGGGGTATCAGCTGGTGTCCATTTTTATTTCAAATTTTTTTTTAAAATCTTTCTGTTGTCCCCTCCTCTCTCCCTTAGCAACAGGAACTGTATGAAATCCTCAAACAACGTAGACCATCTTTTACTGAATTTAACCTTGTGCGACATAATGGTTTCATTAGCAAGCACTTCAACACTTCAGACAGACTCTGGTTGGCTGGACATGATAAGGAAATTTGTGACAGATACTCTTCAGGATGGCAGCAAGTTGAATAGCAAGCAGGTGAACAGATTGCTTGGGGTGACTTGGAGACTAATGCAAATACAACAAAACAAGGGTAAGATGAGTAGTTTTTGAAAAGCAAAATTATGCACTGACAAAACTTGAGTTATTTTAGTGTTTTCAGGTCTGTACTGTATGTTCTCAGTTCTTACATCATCATGTATTTTGTTATAGAGGTAAACCAATTTTCATGGTCATATCCCTGCATGTAGCATTGCGAACTTTATTTTTGGAATGCTGTTAGATTCATACTGTTGAAATGCAAAGTATGAATATATTCATGTTATCTGTTTCCTGGTTTTACTTCCAAAGATACTCTTATAAATGGGAAAATGAGGTTTATATTGAAAAAATAATTACTAGGCAGTAGAGGTGCATGATACTTTAATATCCCAATCCTTTCTTAAAGTCATTAACACAGCTGATATACTCTCCTGAGTGCTGTAAGATGACCATTTTAGTTCTGTGGTGATATGAAATGCCAAGATACTTTTGATGGAGGCTGCTGTTGAGTATTTTCCGAGCTGTTTGATTTGAATTTTTTTCCAAGAGAAAACATTTCCAGTTATGACTTGCAGGACCAGTACAATATTTTAGCTTGCCTTTTTCTTTCATTTCAAGTACTGCTTGCTAGTATTCCAAATGAGACCTTGGATATAGGACTTAAAGAAAGGACTTTTTCAGTGAACAGAAAAGTGACACCAGTCTTTTATGTTTTACCGGTCTGATAAAAATGAATTCCACATCCAAGTAGTTTATAGAAAAGCCCTTAGCAACAGATACAATTGTTAGCATTGTAAAATGGAAAGATGGCAAATATCCCTCAAATACATTTTGGCAGTTAGTTATATTTCCTGCCAAATCCATTTTAATTGGGAATCTGTCTATTCCCATGTCCCTAGTGACAAAGGAAATAACTACTCATTCCTATCTGCACTTCAAATTTAGCTTTGTGTTGAAGGCAAATGATAATCCAAAGTCAGAGCCTGTCGTACCACCTGAGCTAAAGCAGAGGAATGGTACTCAGAAAAGTAGCTTCCAAACAGTTGTTGAACTGTTAAATCAGATACTTCAGGCCTTTCTTTGTAATGAAATGTTGATTTCTTTTTTTAACTTTGCCAGACTTTCACCAGATAGTGGATAATGGCTTGTGTTTTTCTACCCTAAGTGGCCATTTTAGTGCAATAATTTTCCTCAAGAATCCAGAAAATAAATAAGCTTTTAAAAAGTTATGATGAATTTGTGAAAAATTAATATGTATGGCTCTTTTTTGCTGATCCTGCAAAGGTTCAGTCTGAAATTGGTTTCCTCATAAAGCTGTATCTGTATGGATGGTTGATCTCATCCCTTCAAGATATAATCCTTGTGCAGTACTAAAAACCTGACTAAATGTCAGATTGTAATTAAGCTACAAGCTGTAGAGGAGATACAGCCTTGACATACAGGAGAAATGGGCTGATGGTTCAACAAGGAGAATGGCAAAGTCCTGCACCTGCAGAGGAATGAGCCCATTCACCTGTACATGCTGGGGAATGACCAGGTGGAAGCAGCTTGGCAGAAAAGAACCAGGGGTCCAGGTGGAGCCAGCAATGGGCCCTTACGGCAAAGGAGCCCAGTGATGTCCTGGGCTGCATTAGGAGTGTTGACAGCAGCTTGAGGGAGGTGATCCTTCCCCTCTGCATTGGTGTGGTCACTCCTGGAGTACTGTCTGCAATTTTGGGCTCCCCAGTACAAGAGAGACATGGACGTGCTGGTGAGAGTCCAGCAAAGGGCTGTGAAGATGATGAAGACACTGGAGCATCTCTCCTGTGAGGAAAGGCTGAGTGAACTGGGATTGTTCAGTCTGGAGATGAGAAGATTTGGGAAGGATCTGAAGGATGCTGAAGGAGGGTGCAAAGAAGAGGGAGCCAGGCAGGCTCTTTCCAATGGTGTCCAGTGACAGAAAAAGCAGTGGGCACTCTGAACATTGCAGTGGGCACTCTGCTGTCTGAACATTGTGAATGCCCTCTTCACTGTCTGGTGACCAAGCAGTGGCACAGGTTGCCTGTAGTGATAGTGGAGTCTCCATCCTTGGAGATATTCAGAAGCCATCTGGACATAGTCATAAGCAGCCAGATCCAGCTGATCCTGTTTCAGCAGGGGTGTTGGAGCTGATGACCTCAGAGTCATTAATTCCCACTTCAACCGTTATGTGATTATATGGAAGAAAAACTTCCCTTCTGGTCCATCTCTGTGTACAGAATATACAGATTCCAGGCTTTCTTCTATGTGGAATTCAATACTTTATCTGGTTTTGTACACATAACTTACTTAAAGACTGATCTGTATTATACCTGGATGGAAAGACAGATGTTTCTAAGCTTTGGTTTATGAAGATAATGAAGTGATTGTTGCTACTTAAGTATGCCTTAATTGGATTGAATTCCTTGGGACCACAAAGTCTTCTTAGATGTGAAAAATGAGATTCACTCTTGGTAAAATTTAAAAAAGGTTTAATAAGGGGTTTAATAAAAGGGACAATAGGAGACAGAAATAAAGCAAAGAGTTAATATGGCTGGGTGCTTGACACGATGCTAGAGGCACTTCTTAGCTAACAAACTTCTTCTGTTAAATGTCTGAGTCTTATACATATTTATAGATTTCTATGCATCATTTAACTTTTTTTTTTTTGGTATTTTTTTGGGTTTTAATTCTCTCCTATCCGGTTATCTTGCGTTTTACTCTTGATCAAGAAATCTTTCATTCTAGGGTCTGAGGCTTGTCGATGTTATCTTCAGCTAGATAGTCTAGGAATTTGGGGAATTTCTTTGCTCCTCTTTGCTATCCTTAGTTTACTACATAAAGAAACATCCTACATATGATATAATCTTAAGACATCGCACTACTTTTTAAAATGAAATATTTTCATACTACTTCATTTTCTTACATTACACATATGACATTCATTTTAATATTTGCGAAAAGCTAACAATACAATATGCATTTATAACATTAGACAAACTGAGTAATGTATTGCTTAAGTTTTCAGATGCTTTCCTATTCTTTCCAGGCTTGTCTTCTCTGAATTCAGGTATTTTTCCATGCTTTCTTAATTTTTCCATCTGGTGGTTTAGTCTGGTTTCCAAAGAAAATGTTTGGTCTGTTTCTCAGTCTGTTGCAGTGAGTTCTGTATTTGCTGGCTAGTTTTAGCCAATTTCATCACAGTGGGTAGAGCTTTCATACCTTGTTTTAAGTTTGGTGATAACACATGGTTGATGAGAGCTTCAGAGAAGGAAAGGTTGCAGGGAAGTTAGCTGTTCTCCTTGCAGAGTCTTGCCAGCAACCTCTTGAGGTACTTATTTTCTGGTTAATTAGCAAGTATAACTTGGAGCCAGCTGGTTCAGAGACAGGGAGAGCTGGTGGGGTTAGCGTGTGTGGCGGGGAGAAAGGGATAGCACAGAGAGAACTGAAGGCACTGTGACAGTGAGGTTTTGGGGAGCAGAAGTAAATGGGTAAAGATTGGTCTGAGGTTCCCCCTCCTGCACTAGGGGAAAAGGATTGGAAGAACTCTGTGGAAAGCAAGAATTTGTTGGTTCTCAGCTACCTTAAAACCTGTACACTGTCTTGTCTGCAGGAAGTTCTGAAGTTTTCACTTCCATGTTGTCTCTATTCTTTTATCTGACTCTTTCACAAGCTGCGCAAGAAAGGATTGTTTCAATGGTTTAGAAGTCAGTCCAGTGGTTACTTTAAAACATTTTGGTACTTCCTTGTGGAATTCAAGGTAGACAATTGTAGGTAAAGATTATAGCTCTGTGTATGTCTGTCTGTTCATGTATAAAATGAGAAGATTAAGAGGCATTGCATCTTTTTTTTTTTTTCCAGTAGCAACGGAACCCTTGATAAAAGCAGTATATATGCTATACCAGCAAAGGAATCTGCTCTTTCCAGTTCGTACATTGCTTTTGAAATTTTTTAGCAGAGTTTACCAAAAAGAAGATTTGAGGACACAAAGAATCAGGTAAAAAAAAATAAAAAGAAGGCATATTCTTTCTCATTTTGAAATAGTATATTGACTTCAGGAGTGAGAATACTGAATTTATATGTAGATGTCATAAAACTTCATTCTGAATTTGTTTTGGCACCGTGTCGCTGAAATTTAAAGCTTGTGTTCTCTGTGAGATGGAGATGTATCAGCTTAGTCATCTGTCTCAGTGTAAGTATTAGATAGATCTTAATGACATAAATTTTTGCTTGAAGTACACTGCTACAAGCTTGTTGTTACTGGCTGTGTGGCAGTCAGTGGACACGTCAAGATTGTGCAGCTATAGCCATGGAGCATTTCCATTATTTCAGCCTGAGGTCATGAGCTTGTCACTTAGTGCCTTTTGCTGTTCTGATAGTGGCTGTGTAGCCTTTCTGACTTACTTTATTCAAGAAAAATATTCTGTTGTTTTGGGGATGTGGTTGTAAAGAGATTAGGTTTAAGAAGGTGTTCTTGTCCTTCTGGGCTCCTGGTTCATCATGGGATATCTGTTAGATCATGGGCCACTTTTAGATGTCTGACTTGCTTCAGATGTAGTAAGAAGAGATTTTCTTCATCAGATCCAGATTGTCTCCAAATCTTACCTTTTCCTGGAAGTATTTTTCAGCCAAGTCATCCAGTTCCAGCAGTGCAAAAACCTTAAACATGAATCAGGCTGCATCAATCCTGGCTTGTTTGCGAGCTGCAGTACCTGCAGGTTCCCTTCAGGTACTGTAAGGCAGCTCTGACACTTTGGGGAGACCTTCCCTTCTCCAGGCTGAGCAACAGCAGCTCTCTCTGCTTGTCTTCATAGGAGAGGTGCTCCAGACCTCTGATGATCTTCATGGCTTCTTTGGGCTTTCTCCAACAAGTCAATGTCCTTCATATTTCTGGGGACCCAGAGCTTGATGCAGCACTCCAGGTGGAGTCTCACCAGAGCAGGGCAGAGGAGCAGAATCCCCTCCCTGGACCTTCTGCCCATGCTGCTTTTGATGCAGCCCAAGACATAGTTGACTTTCTGGGGCATGTGATTTGTTTCTGTCACAAAAAAAATTCAAACCTGAGGTCTCTCAAAAGTCCTGGCATCTACTAACCTAGTCAAGCTTTGGAAAAAGTGTTGCCTTCTGCAGCTCTTTTCCTTTGTTACATCTTCTGTTGTGCTAATGCCCGAGTGCAATTAGATCTACAGCCAGAAATAACCTAATGCTACTCTCTGAACATTATGAAAACTGTAGGGAATATGAAAGATAGGGAAAAATGCTTTGGAATATCCCATTTTCTTCCTCTCTTCACAGAGTGAAAGAGAGATCTTTTTCATACTGACTAATTTCCCTGAGGTTACATAACCACTGTTCTCTGTACTTACCTGAAAGTCTGGAGCATCTCATTCAGTTTCATGTGATCATATGACTATCTGGAAAGCTTTAACTTTCTATCTTTAGACATCACAAATAGCAGTAGTTTTTCTGCTGTTCCTCTTAGTCTTCTGCATGGATCTGTGACATTTTTAGTAACATAAGAATGAAATCTCAAAAATTCTTTCAGAAAAGTATGACTACACTTACGTCTGACAAGACATTTGAAGACAACATAATATTTGTGTACCGCACCGATCCATTTTTTTCTTTAAGAAACAAGTGAGGTTTTTAAATTTCTTCAAAATGTGGACTATTCAGTAGCTCCTGGGTGACATTCATGTTGTTCAATTCTGTTTGATGTCATAGCTGCTTCAGACCTCCTCTGACTGTTCTCCTTATTCTTTTAATTTTTTTTTTCTCAGAAGCTTGTCAAGAATAGTCTAAGAGGAGCAGAATTCATATTGGAACATTTTTCCAGAACTTTTTTGTGAATTAGTTTATTTTTTAGGTGTGTTTGATTCAAAGGATAAAGTAGGAGCTTTTGGCTGGTTGCTTTCTGCCTTGTGATAAAAAAACCAATTTGACTGATTTATTACATGGTTCAAAATTAAGTTTTGTCTTGATATTTTAGTTATCTTTGCCCCTAATCACTGCATACACATGTGTGGTCACTCTGTGTACATATGCATAGTGTATGCATGTGTGGGTGTGCACATATGCATTTATATACTCTTAATTAAGAGTCTGAAAGGGCTATTCAGCATGACAGTCTGCCTTCAGCACTGACCTATGTGAGATGCTATAGGAAGAAGATAAGAATTATTTTTACATAATGCTCTATAAGCTTCCAACCATTTGAAGCCTGTACTTTCTCACTGTGCCGAGCTTCTGTGTGTTTATCACTGAGTGGATGTCTGTATCATGAGCTTTTATCATCATTGCTTGGACCGGTCTAAATAAAGAGCAACTGCAGCATCCTCTGGCAAGGAGTTACAAAGCTCAGCTGTGTCAAGATCCAACTTACTTTTGCTTGTTTAATCCTGACTCCTTCTAGCTTCATTTGATACAAGCATCCACTTCGTTTGTGGGAAGATGAAGCAGATGTTTTATTTTCATCCACTATTTCCATGTCAAGTGATTTGAGCTCTCTGAGCCCACCTCCAACTCACCCACTTCAGTTGTCTGTTCTCCAGGCTTCTCCTACTGTTCATCTCTATGCAAGGCCCTTCTCTCTTGTGCCACGGGTACTTAATTTCCTTGAAAAGTTTTTGGTTGACAAGTCTTTAAGAGTGAATTAATCTGTATCATCATCATGCTACTCTTGTTGAAATCTTCAAAGACCTACTTTGGACTTCTTGATTTACACTTGTCGGTTTTTTTTCTTGTGATCATCACTTCGGTAATAAGTTGATGAAATGCTTTTGGTTGCTTTATAAATGATATTTGATTGGAAAAGCCAGAGTGACATAGAAATTTTAGCCTATGAAAGATAGGATTGGTCCATACAGTTGTTTCAGTTGAGCCAGAAAGGAGAAATAAAAGCAACTTAATCAAGAATGGGAGCAGATATTTTTGTGGGATTTGTTGTTTCTTTTTTTTTTCTCCAACTGATTTTTCCCTCTTTCTTTAGAAGTCGAAGTAAAGTTTTATCTCGTTGGTTGGCTGGCTTACCTCAGCAACTGGCTCTGCTTGGCTTGAGGAACCCTGAGCTTTCCAATCAGCTCATTGATATCATTCATTCCGCTGCTTCTCGTTCAAACAAGGAATTGTTGCAAAGTTTACAAGCCACTGCTGCTCGAATATATGGTAAGACTTTTACACTACAGCACAAGGAATTTTGTCTCTCACCTGGCAGACAGGTTGCTATAGGTGGAAAATGCTGTTGTTTCCTAGGTGAACGTAAAGACTGGGTGGAGGGCAGGGTTGCAGATGGGTTTGGTCCCCTGTAATAAAGGTTAAAATGAACTGTGTGTGCCATTTACTAAAGGATAATATAAAGATTAAGATCTATAGTTCAAGTTAGCAGCTAGTTAGACTGGAAACTTTCATTTTTGTGTGTCAGAGAATCATAGAATCATTTAGGTTGAAAAAGACCTCTAAGCTCATAGAGTCCAAGCGATATCCTGGCTCTGCCAAGTCCACCATGAAACCATGTCCCCAAATGCCACGTGTTTTTTGAACACTTCAAGGGATGGACCAGCACTTCTCTGGACAGCTAGATCCAATGCCCGATGACCCTTGCAGTGAAGAAATTTTTCCTAATATCCAATCCAAACCTCCCCTGGCAAAACTTAAGGCCATTTCTTCTCGTCCTGTCACTTGTTACCTGGAAGAAGAGGCTGAATGACCCTCACCTGGCAGCAAACTCCTTTAGGCAGTTGTAGAGAGCGATAAGGTTCCCCTCCAAGCCTCCTATAGTCTAGACTAGTGTTGCCTTTTTTTTTTCCTCCTTTTTTTCCCCTCTTTGACGTTGGTTGTAATGTCCTCATGTGAGCCAGTACCTGAGGTAGTTGGTCGGGTCCGGGCGCGTGCTGACCGTGTGTTGTGTGCCGCAGATCCGCTCGAGGGCACGCTGGTGCTGCTGCCGGCCGAGGCGCAGCGGCGCCTGGTGCAGCTCGTGTACTTCCTGCCCTGCCTGCCCGCCAGCCTGCTCGCCTGCCTCAGCCGCTGCTGCATCATGGGCAGGATGTCCTCCGACCTCGCCGCCACCCTCATCGGCATCCTGCACATGAGGTACCGTGCTCTGCGCCCGGCTCCAGCCAAAAACAGCCCCGGGTGGGAATATTTAGTCATCAAGTGTGAGCTTTGTGACCAGTTTGCATACGGAAAATCAATGTAGCGTGCAGGCACTGATGGTGTGAGGCGAGTTAAAGCTAAAGCTTGAGCTTCAAGTTAAAGCTTGAAACTTCATTCCTTTAAGCCTTTTGCTTTGACTCTGTCTTTACACTGCCTGATTTTCTACAACGTGTGATAAGAAAATTGTACAATTGTTTAGGTTGGAAAAGGCCTTTAAGACCAAGTCCAGCTGTTAATCCAGCACTGCCAAGTCCACCTCTAAACCATGTACTTTAAAGTGCCATACTCATCTATCCCTATTATTTTATTGTCTTTTTATATATTAATGAAGTCTGCCAAGAATTTTCATCTCTAAATACTAACATCAGTGCTGAGTCCTTTCAGTAAGGATGCAAAGCAGCAGTATCTTATTTCTTTCATAAGGCTGCACAGTATTGAGCACCTTCTACCCAGAACGTCATCACTGGTGGTTTTTGTTCTGCCTCTAATTGCAGCTTTTCCTTGTAAATGCTTCAACCTGACACAGCTGATTGTGAAAAACAACCAACTAGTTTGTTTTCTCATGGTCTGCTTTCTTTCAGCTCACTTTTTCTCCAATTACCACACCTAAATAGCCAAATTATAGTTGCTAGGCAAGTGCCTTGTTTGAAATTATTCATGCTCTTGTTTTTTTTTGTCCTGGCTCGAAAGAGGGTAGGTTTGCCTATGAAGTCAGGGAGGGAGGCTGCTGTTCCATTGAAGGGAGTGGAGGGCTTGCTGAGATTTCACAAGGGTGTTTTGCTTTGCTGCTTCTGGGAAAAATATATTTGTTTTTCTCCACTGGTCAATATTGTGGAACCTTGGATAAACAAGCAGGAACTAAGCTTATATGAATTATGCTTAAAGTAATTCTTGATGCTTTTTGGAACTGAAACATTTTTAATTAAAATGCGACACAACATGATGTACTGTCAAATATAGACCTGTTTGTGTTAGCTGTAAGGTGATTAACATAAGAAACAATAGTAGCAAAATTTATATCCTATATATATAATGCATTACTGCTGTAAAAGTGAAATTCTGTCTAGTTTTGGGAAGATGGACATCAGATTTTACTTTCAAAAATGAAAAATTTTCATATACTGGAAACTCAGTGGCAAAGTATAACCAATTCAAAGACAGTCATTGTCAGAACTAAAGTCAGTAATAAACACTCAGGTGCTTATTTTGTTGTTAGATTTTAGTGGATCTTCGGTGTGGGAGATTTTTGTAGTAATGGAGTGTCTCTTTTCTAAAGTTACTATAAAGCTGCTAGGTGGGTTGTGGGCATTTAATCCTTTTGTCAGAAGATGCAGGTGACAGATGGAGGGCAGTGTTCGTAGCAAAAGTAGGTTGCATTCTGACAGCAAAGGAGGAGGAGTAAGTTCTTAGTTTTCAGAGGTGCAAAGGAAGTATTTTGATTTTAATTTATGGCATTTGCTAACATGTTTTAAACTTAAGTTGGATTCGAAGATTGTAGATAACCAACCCAAGAAGTCCATCTGAAATCACTAAATGAAAGAAAAATGTACGGATGTACTTACAGTGGTGCAGTTTCTTGTATTGATAATCCCTGACAGTCCTTTCTGGAAGCCTGCAAGTTTTGATGAAACTTGAAAAAAAAGATTGCTCTTGACTGAGCATTGTTTTTATTTGATAAGGTTCTCCTCACTTTATTGAGAGGGATCAGTATTAAGAACAGGAAGTTGATTCGTTTTCTTTAGAAGCACAATCTGAAAATAATACAAGTTCTTGGAAAGATGAAAATTACTCTTTCATAGACAAAGTGAATGCAAGGCATTGAAAATACATTCTTGCCTCTAACATCTGAGTTAAAAACTTGTACAGGTTTTAAAGTTTAAAAGCTTATAGATGACACCATTTTTAGCTTTGCCTTAGGTGAAATGTATTTTGGGAAAGGTGCCTTTTCTTTTTTTTTTTTTTTTTTTTTTTGTTCAGTCATCATGACTGTAAGCATTTTATCCTAAAAGATTCATCTAGGGTACCTTAAAGACTTAGAGAAGTAAGAGGATACAAATGTTTGTGGCTGCTGAGGGGGGTTGTCCAAAAAAAAGTTGCTTTGTCTACTTAAACATGCAAAGATAGGGAGATAAGTAATAGTAAATATTAACTTTTCAGGAACAGAAGAGTCTGATACTTCTTTTTCATTGGAAAATAAGTTGTGCAGTCTAGGAAACAATAGTAGGTTTATCTAGATATGAACCTTAGCTGGGCTTTATGAGCTTCATAACCTGTTACTGCACACAGGATAAATGAACCAATTTTCTATCTTTTATCAGAAAGGCCAAGCTGAACTATTGTATCCAGTTTTGTAGCTTGTTTTTAGATAATGACATGGACAAACTGGAATGAGTTTCAAGAAGACCGAAGAATGATAGTCTGTAAATTGTGATAATAGGGAATGACTGACAAATTAGCATTTTAGGCAGATAAGGCTGGGAAGAAGTTGCAGTCAGTTGTGTGAAAGGCTGTTGAAAAGGAATGGGAGAGTACAGTTTTAGCAGGATTAAAAATATAGATCTTAAATGTCAAGAGAATGTTTTGTTTGAGAGCTAGTAAAATTTTATGTATGAGATATATACTGGAATAGGCTGTGTAGCAAGGGGATACAAATTTATTTTACTGGAAATATTAATATCAGGCAATCAGGTTGGAAATGAATGGCAGAGGGCAAAGCCTTGAAGGAAGTAGGGGGACTGGTAACTCCTGGTCATCATTCACAGCTCTTGTGGTGCTCAGAGTTAAACTTTCAAGCTTGTCAAATGAATGGTGCTATAAAAAAACGCACGTAATTCCACATTCCTGTGCCACAGCTTGGTTCGTGGGACACTTCCTGTACTTTTAGATTATGACTCGCATGGAGAAACTGTCTAAAAAACCTTCATCGGGAGCCGTCATTTCTGAGCATCCCGGCGCTGTCAGTAGATGGCGCTGTTTCTCTTCCGGTACGCTCCCGTTCTCTCTGCTCAGGGAGGACTCTCCCTGAATTTCTCTTCTCCTATGGAATCTGCTTATCCATCAGGCTTTAAATATATTGCGTTCAGGAGCGTCAGAGAGTTTGGTACTTGCCCTTAATTTCTTCAACAGCCTTTATTCCCACAGTGTATTGACTGGCAGAGGATGGCTGTTTTTACATGCATTCCAGAGTGCACGTATGGAGCCATGCATATTTGTCAGGGAGCAGCTACAATAAGGTGGATTTACTGAGAGTACCTATGAATAATAATAAAACTTGCAGTTATTCCCTGGTTCATTAGAAACTCAAGGAACTCGTAGGTTTTTTTTGTGTGCGCATAAACTATAAAACTTTATAATAAATGTATCCAGATGGCTCGAAGCACAGCCCTGTGATGGTATCAGGTGGTAACATTAAGTTATAATTGTTTGTTACCTTTCAGACTTTTTTTTTGTTT
Source organism: Vireo altiloquus (assembly GCA_013396875.1). Classification (NCBI taxonomy): domain Eukaryota; kingdom Metazoa; phylum Chordata; class Aves; order Passeriformes; family Vireonidae; genus Vireo; species Vireo altiloquus. The sequence continues at coordinate 1,499,595 of VZRF01003225.1, forward strand.
ATTAGAAGTGAATTTTGAAAATATTCAATAGTTTCACTTTTTATTTTTGAAATGGTGAAGTGAATACCCAAGTGGTCTGTAGGAGCCCATTAGGTGAGTTCTGCGTGCTGAGAATTAAGATGATGTTGGCAGTATTTCCATATAGAATGGGAAGGTTTCTGATCCTGGGAGGTTGGTTATCTGTGCTGTTAGATTATCAGAATGGCTTCTGTAGTGCTTTTGGTCCACATTCACTGAAGTTGGCACAGGCCAAGGACTGTTCTGAAAAAAAAGCTGAAATGCAGCCACCGCATTTTGGATGCTGGTATGAACACAGCCAGATTTACACTAATTGATCATGATCTGTCTCTATGCCAATGAACAGACATTGCTGGTGTTGGAGTCACTGGGATGCCTACAGCTGATGAGTTTCAGGTGAAACTGAGGATCAGAGGGTGTTGTAGTGGCTTAATTTCCCTTCTGGTCTTCTCAAATGCCTGCATTGTGCCTAATGTATGGGATCTGAGATGTAAGTAGCTTCAGTAAATCCAGGCAGGTGGAGTTCTCAGAGATGGAAGTGTGCCAGGGTTTTGGGATATAAGTATAGAAACAGGTGAGGAAAGGTGTGAAGCAGCATGAGTGAACAGTCTGTCACTTCTGCCTTAGAAATGAGAGAGAGCAGCTTCTTGACAGGAGATGAGTTCTCCGAGTTCACCTCTGATTTAAGCCTCTGATGAGCTTATACTTATGGAGAAAAATGAAAGTGTCTGGCTAGTATTTTAGAAAGTGTTTTGCATCAAATCTACTGGGAGGATTTTTTTTGTGATCTTTAGGTGGTACTATGATATATTGAGATAGACAATTCATCTTCATGCGGTGTGCCGCATTTCCAGAAGAATTAACTTCAGTATTTATTTTTCATTTATGATTTATTGGAATAACTGTTAAATAAACATATAGTAGTTCTCTGCTAGTTAAAGGTGGTTTAAGTGTTGGTTTGGAATATATAATAAATGGCATGAGTGGATCTTTGGCTTGAAATTCCAGTCTTAGCTTTGCCGTGACAGTGGAGCTCTGGTAATTCCTTGAGGCTGTGGATAAGGACAGGTAGACAGTTGTCTCCAAGAAGTGAAGAAATACATAAATCTTTGATGGTCTGATATGGACTAAGGTAATAAACTTTAGCAGCATTGGAGGTAAAGCTGGAAAAAATTTTGGTGTAATCTCCTTATGCCTACTTTCTGCATTAATAGGGCAGAAGGGCTTCTTCAGAATGGTTTTAAAGGACTAGTGAGGCATATGTGTATTTTTTGAGCACTTTTTGGAAGACTAACTTTGAAGCAAATATTTTTGTCAATTATGGAAACATATTAAATGTTGTAAATGTACCTTGTATAAGGTTGATTACTTTCTTTGCCTGACAAAGTGGAGGTCTGCTGTTTACATACCAAACTGTACTGTTACAGTTGCAGAGAAACCCATTTGTCAGACTCAGTGTTCTTGGTTGCCACTCGGTGACTTTGTGGTGATTGAGGGTCAGATACTCTTGCAAAGAGACTTCTCTTTTTTCCTTCCCTTTTGTATATAGTGCTGTGTTTAAGATGATTAATATATAATCTGACTATTTACTGTAATGTATTCTATTCTGTGAATTGTGGATTAAGAAATGCAGATTATAGGATTGTGATCAAATATATAAATCAGGAAGTTAGATCGCTGACTTTATGGGAAAATTTTGCTGTCTCCTCTCATTCCTTGAAGTACAAATAAGGAAACTGAAATGCGATTTATTTATGTGCCTTATTTATGCATAATAGTTATGGTTGTTTTACAACTTTTTATCCATTGGAACAGTGTGTCTGGAAATTATTTCACTGTAATGGAGAGTTGGACAGATAATATTTCACTGTCTAGATAAAAAACAATGGGAGTTAATTTATGGCATTTCTTTCTTGAAGTAGCATGTCCATAAATGAGATCTCCAGTGGCTTCAAACAGCCATTTCTTATTCTTGTGGGACTTTTCCCCTCCTGGGGACTCACCAAGGGTTGTTTCTGTTGCTGTAGAAAAGGAGAAGGATGAGGACCATATAAATAAAAGCTGAGTGCTCTCTGGCATACATTGTGTGGGAGCTCCAAGTTTTCACAGGTTTGAGATAACCCTGGGGGTAACTTGCATTCTGCTTGATGTAACTGTAAATGGACTCTTCTCTTAAGAGCTAGTGCCTTTAAAATATTCCCTGCTTTCCAGACTATAATGATGGAGCTCAGCTGGCATCTCATCAAGCACCCAGGCACGCCTGTTGGTTCTGCTATCCTCTGGAATCTGGTGCTTAGAAAGAACTGAGATGGACGTTTTAACATTTATTTGCTATAAGGTGTAAAATTCTGTGACTTCAAATATATTACTGAGGGATGTTTTAGGGTTCTAACAGAGTTCTTTATAGGTGCTTTCTTTGTAGTTAAATGCTACTTTTTCTTTATTTAGCGATCCTAGTTATTTTATCTGCAGTACAGCATGAGGAGGCACAGTGAGAATGCAAAATGTAGCTAACAAAGATCGTCTATACTACTTGAAGAATTATTGAATGCATAATTGTAGTCAAGAAAAAGAAAAATAGCACATTCCCCTAAAGTGTTTGCAGCCTGGAGAGAACTTGGAGAGGATATTGTAACCCATTATTGTGGTTAGCAATACTGATAGAGCAACTGAATACAATAAGTCTCATGCAAATAAAGTGTAGAAAATATACCAGAACAGTATATTTATTTTAAAAAGACATTAGTAAAATGAAATTTTTGCCAAAATAAGCTAAATTCATATTAAATAAATAACACAAAACAAAAGAGAGGAAACTCTCAATTCATTACAAATGGTATATAATGGAAAGTCCGCTCAGAACATCTTGGAGAAAGTCAAAAATCATACATGTACAGAGAGGTATACTAGTTATGAAAGGGTTGCTAGACAAAATGCAACAATAGTAAGGTCTGTGTTCACTGGAGTGCCTTTTCTGGCTATATTTTTACACCCCTCAATTTAGAAACAAAAGTAAAGGAGGAAAGTATTAAAATGATAACAAAAGTGCTTAAGGCACTATTGAATAAACTAAACATTAGAATGTGCTTTCAAAATGCTGGCTTTTCCCTGTTGGGGTACCACTGAGGATGAAGGGTAAAAAAATGATCTGTTTTCCTTGCTGCAAGATGAGAAAGGATCTGTAGTTCCTGAGAATCAGACCCTGGGGTGGGTTACAGTGCATTCCTTCATCCACATCTGGTCAACAAATTTCCTTTTTCTTGCTCGCTGTCTTGTAAATATCTCGGACTTGAAAGAGTGAGAAGTCCAAGCTTGTGTTTAAGGACACAGCCCCTAAATTTTTCCCCAGGTCGGTTGTAGTGTGATGTTCCTAATCAAAGGGAAAGAATTATATTGCTGCACTGCAATTGCCGCCGTCGGTAAATGCTGTTTGCTCATTAGTGAATGTTTCTTCAGATTTGTGCTCTCATTTATAATGTGAAAGCAGTGCTTTTCTTCAGACAACCTCTGCAGCTCTGGAGCAAATGAGCAGCTGACAGGCTTACTTTTAACAATGCATAGCTTAAATTGTTGTTTTCTTAAAATAGGCTTCATATTTTTCCTCAAATCCATGGTAATTCCTTTCAGATGTTTGTTGTATTTTGCCACATTTTCAAATAGAAAGACTTGATCCTTCAAAAGGCATAATGAAAGTTAAAACAAAAGACTCACACTAACAAACCAGTGCCTACACATGGTAACCTGTTGGAGGAAAAGGAAGATTAAAACCCCTCACTTGCTTTTAGACCTTACATTCGGGTCCTGTGCTACCTTGGAACTAAGTTGGTCCAAATGATGAGATGGGTATATGGTTGGGGAAATATTCAAAGATTCGATTTTTGGGTGGTTTTTTTTTTAGCAATTCCAACATAATTTTGTGACAGTCGTGGTTTCCTGTCTTTTTCAGAACTGATATGAAAACTGAGAGTGCTGATCCTGATTAGCAATGGAACTCAGAAGTGATGTGATTAAGTTGATGCAGGACATGAGTTTATACTTTATTGCAGTTGCATTTCAATCTGACAGAAATTATTTTTCATTAAAGCTGAACAGGAATGAACTGTGCCAAAGCTGAGATAAATATTGGCACAGGGCTTTTTAATGTTTTAGAAGAACACGTTTTACAGAAGTGCAAGTACATGCCTACACTGGGAGAAAACGTCGTATATTTTTCTTCCATAAAGGTGCAACAGTCCTGGAGTGGTACTTGCAGGTGATTTTGCTCCTTTCAGTGTATTTTGTTGCTTGTACACACACGGTTCCTGACAATGACAGTATGGGAGTGTTCGGGATGTATCGTAACATACTTTCCACTCTCACAGTTAATTCCGTAAGTGATCCATTACCTCGTAATTGGCAGGTGTTTTTACATGTAAGCACTATTTTAAATAGCAGTCAGACAATGCAGCTATCATGACACAGCTGGCTGTAAGATGTGAAGGGTTCATAACAGTCCTGTGAGAAGGCTGGCTAGAAGACACCTGTACAGTGTTGTCCCTATGTGATTTTATCAGCAGAGCAGTGTTTCTGGGCTCAAGACAGTGACCCCTGGGCAGTGTGCTGAAGGATTTGCATGGGTCTTCTAGAGCTAAGGGAAGGATGCTGCAGTATCTGTGTGGAAGTCTCCCACTTCTGATGCCTACTGATCAGTAACTGAACAGTTCTGTGTTGATAGATAAACTCTAGGCGGATGTTAAACTTGCTGTGTTGAGAGGTCATAGGTAGCACAGGTCATAAAAATAGGAAGCCAAAAGAAACAAGGAAGCCTTTTCTCTGCACCTCTCTGTGTATCAGTAATGGGTTTTTTTTTTCAACACAATGGCTGGTGGATCACAATGGAGGATTCACAAGTGGTAAAGGGGTGCTGTCCTACATATCTCTGGCCCTGGATTGTGAAGGAAAACTCAGCCCTGTTTCATGCAGTGGAAACAATTCTTTATGATCCTTGGTTGCAGTGTGATTATTTTGGCTGTTGTGGAAGAGCCAGTTTGCTTCTCATATTTCCAAGGCCTTAACTGAACTCCTGGCTATGCCAAAAGAGCTGCTCAGCTGTATCCTGATGAGCTGCAGAACAACAAAATGTGGGAGGTCCTGGTGTGTCATCTTCACTGTTCGGCAGATAAAATGACCAAATTGCTTCATCAAGAGACAAAAAAAAGGCAGGGTAACCGATTAGCTGTACACTTCTAAGTACTTTGGTATACTAAATAATGTGAATGCTTGTGGACTTCTGTCATGTCTCTTTCTGGGTTGTTCCTCATGGCCCAGTGACCATGAACCTCCAGTGATGTCTGTCTTCCGCCGTATGAGCTGATCGGTTCAACCTGCTATCTCCTGCCTTTAAACCAATAATCTCTTGATATAAGGACCTTCATTCCTACCCTGGGGTTACTTAGATTTCTGGAATTTTTTTCCTAAGTGTTATAGGGTCTTCCATATTCATGCGGAGCTACCATTAACAAGATTTCTAAGAGATACATAATGCAAAAATTTTTCTATCAGAAACCATTCTGTCTGTTCCCCTGCATGACACAGGTGTTCACGTGTCAGCTCACTTCATCCATTGTTGCAGTGTGTATTAATTTGCCTAGTGCAGGCACTGATGTTACAGACATTAGTTATGTGGAACCTATCTTTAAAAATAAAGTCTACCAACCAGCTCAAAAAAACCCCCAAACCAACCCATCAAAAAACAACTAAAAGACCCCCAAAAACATCAGGGCATTTGCCCATACTCTTGCAGGTGTTAGGGAAGTTCTCCAATACCAAGTTGCTCACAGCTGCTAGTTCAGTTCATCCTTGCTTTCCCTTGAGTTCTTTTGTAAGGTGAATGCCATCTCATGCTGGTAATTCTCTCCTGGTTTGTTGGGTTCAATAATATTTTGTGCAGCTGAAGTTACAACAGGCTATCTTGAGGAGAACCAGCGCAGTTTCTTTGATGATCAGAGACGGGCAGAGTCCCTGTAGCTGCTGTCCTATGGCAGTCAAGCAGCCTAAGGCTATTCTTGTGCAGTGGTTGTCTGCTAGATGTACAGAATCTCAGGAAGTTTTCTGATCCTGATGTGTTTGAAGGACAGTTTAAAATAAATTAATAATAGTATCTTGGTGGTTAAAGCACTTGCTGAGGTTGCGGAAAGTCTGTGTTCACTGTCTTCATCTGAAGGGGAGATTGATTTCCTATTTCCCAGCACAGTGACTTAGTCATTGAACTATTTTGAGGATGTGTACTTAATAATTTTATTAAATTTTATTAAATTTTCAGAGTTGAGGCCTAGAAGGCAGTTAGATTTTGTTCAGGAAATGAGTGAATCAACTACTGACTGTGCCTATGACTGTTTAAATGTTCTGTGCAGAACAGAAGTATCAAGAGAAAGAAATAGAGGGGAAACTCCTTTTACAATGATTTTATAACCTAGAATTGAAAAAACAGTTGTGGGAGGGCTTGGTTTAAATCTGTGATCATTTGTTGATAAATCAATTTAAAATGTATATCTCAGGCTGTTGTCTTGCCAATGTTCAAATAATTCTGTAAAGCTTTGGGAATGCTGTGCACTAGATATTCCCAATGATGGAGCTGGGAGCATTTTCCTGGAAGGTGAGGGAATTGGATTTTATTTTCCTTGAACAGAAAACACAAACCCTTGACCTTATACCTCTCAAGTATTATAACCCTCACATTTATGAACAAAAGGGTGATAGTATTAATGCCTCAGAAGAACTTTGAATCTTGTATTTGCTTTATCATGTTTTACTTTAAAAATACTTGGAGGCTGAACTCGGGGTTGAAATTAGTTACACTTTTTTTCAATTTTTTTGCTAAAAAAAAAAATCAAAACCCAAACTGAATCCAAATTCTAAGGAAAACTTGCTTAGCAAGTGCTAGACAGGTGCATTGCTGTCTGAGCTGGAGTTTGAACAGTGTGTTTTACAGGAGGATGAGTGGAAGGATAATTTCTAAAATGACTGCAGCAGGGTTCATCAGAGTTCTTCTACTAGAGACCTCTAAATTATCCAAAGACTCCTTATGACTGTATAAGCCAAAATCAACACCTTAAACCTGAACCATAAATCAATTGGTAGCTATTTGATGTCAGGAGGAACAGAGATAGTAGTCTGCAGTTGAGAAATAACCACTTGTGCACAAGCTGCAGTTGTTTTATTTTCCAGCTGTGTGATATAGCCAGACTGAAAATAATAACAGCATGAACTAAAGTAGTGAAGTTCATCTGGAACGGAAAGAAAAGTTTGCAGCAAATGATAAAAAGAATGCAGTGCATACTTGCTTTAGCTGAAAAATATTAGGTATTCTAATGACAAGAGAAGCAGTGATTTTTAAGTTAATTAGATTCATCTTTTCTTTTAATACCATTTGGTGTACAGAGCAGGTTACCTAAAGGTGCAATTCTAAACCTCAGAAGAGAGGTTCTCACAGAGGGCAGGTGACCTTATGGAAATTACAACATGTAATTCATCATAGCTAATGTGGGTTTGGACTATTTGACTGGAGAGGTCTCACTCATATGCAGTTTGATAACAGGTTCCCATTGTCAGTAATAATTTATTCAAGAAAGAGAAGTTATAATATGCTTATTACCTCTCTTCCACATATAAAGCAGATAATTTTTTTAGTCAGATGTCTGACATATAATTCGTAAGCATCTTGAAAACGCATTTTAAAAGTGCACACAGTCCCTAATTATTCATTAGGGTAGTCTTAATATATTAAGCTAAAATTAAAAAAAAATTGTAATGTACTTGTAGTACATCAACATCTGTTCTAGAATTGAATCTCTCTTGTTCTGTGTTCTTTATCCTCTTTTTTTTCCTTTAATGTGAGCTTCAAAATTGAGCAGCTTTAACGAGCTGCATTATAGGCACTTGGGTTCTAAGGTAATTGAGGTGATGACAGCTGGTTAAACTTGTATTTAAACAAACTTCTATGCTGTAACGCTGCTCTGATTGTGTTTGTATTATTAGAAAGACATTGGGTTTGGTTGTAATTTATTGTATCTCTGAGAGTCTCATGTGGTCTTTTAATTACATGATTTCATGTTATTTTTCCATGCTACATTCTGTATGAAATACCTCATGAGCACTGAAGCAGTGTTTACTCAGTGCTACAGTTTGGCCCTTTTTCAGTAGGAGGCTCCATGTTTTCTATTGTATTATGTCCCACTCGGAAAACAAAGGGATTCCCTCCCCCTGCCCCCACCCCTGGAAGTTTTTTGTTGTGCTCAAGTGATTTTCACAGCTGCCGGAGATAGGAAGGTGATATTTTTCCCAGTTTAAAGATGAGGAACTGAGGCAAGGAAAAGGTGTAGATGAAAGTACATAGAAATACCTGATAAGTTTAGGAATGCAGTATGAAATATTTGGGCTCCGATTTTTTTTAGAATACTTAGCATCTTCTGTCTTGAAAACAAAAAATTGTCCTCAAATTCGCTGTAAGTTCAAGTGGAGAAGTAGACATCAGATGAGTCTGTGTGCTGCTTTTAGAAATACTTGAAGCTGTATCTCTCCACAGCTGTCAGTGGTGTTTTAGTCTTTTAATTACTGTTGAGCTGTTGCAGGACTAGGAATAACTAGCAGAAAAAAAGGGATGAGAGAAGCTTCCAGTATGAGTAATGTGAGCTCATCCTGTCCTAAAAGTAAAAAAAAAAAAATCTGATGATACTTGAAAAAATGTGTTACCACTGACTTCTGTCCTGCAATTTTAAAAAGTATTTATCTTGCATCTCCTGTAACCTACCTGAATTTGTGAGCTAATACTTCTACTTTTTAAATTATGCTTCATACACTGTGCACATTCTAGATGATGCAATAAATAAGGCAGGGACAGGTCAGACTATGGTATCCTTCATGGTGTAATGCTGATTGATCCATTCATCTATGATTTGAATGAATGAGACATAGATTCGTTTTTAGAGAAAATATGACACATAATATTATCATACTCTAAGGTGTATGCACAGAGAGGCCAAGCTGAAGATCAGAGGCAACCTTCTCTGTCACTTTCTAAATTTAATGCTAGAATATTTTTAACCTTAATGCTCTTTTAACATTGAGGCTTCTTCTGTGCATGTAATAGCTTTCACTTTCTGACAAAGTAACCTGCAGCTGAATTTATGGATCTTGATTCTGTGTGTGTGTGACTCAGTGTAGCTCTGCTTGTAGAGATGAATCTTACATCAAACCATTTAATAGCTCTGTCAAGGGTTTGTGCCTTATACTGCCTCCATCTTCCCAGGGCAGAACTGCTGGATTCTCTCTGCTTCCTCTTTCCTGTGTCTGTATCAGTGGCCCTTAGCCTGGTGTTCTCTTGGGATGCTTAACATGATTGTCCTGTTTGTGAGTTTGTAGATAGGTGGGAAAACAAAACTGATGAAGTGTTGGATTTCCAGATGTTTAGGAATAAGCTTAGGAATTATTTTTCCTATCCAGGGATCTCCTGAACCTATTGCAGCTTGTGCTTGCTAGCCTGCAGTGAATCTTTTTGTTCAGTCTCTTCTGGAGGTTATGTAGAATTCTTGCATGCACTGGTGCTATTGTAAGGAATTCAAACCATCTGCTAACTGTTGCATATGGAAATGGAGTTTTTCCAATATGGAATTTTTTTTTTTTAATTTCATTATTTTAAACCAGATTCTAACAAGGTTTGTCATGCAAGTCCCTACTCCCTGAACTGGGGCTTATCACATGTTCTTTCTCTTTTCCTACCCAAGATTTATTTATTTTTACATTTGTCTGATTACCTTTGCAGCTTCTCATCTGTTATCACTCCCAGCCTCTTGCATTCCCAACACTTTGCTCAGTGGTTGCATCGCAGTTTGACTTTCTGTGTCAACTGAGTCCTGACCTCTCTTGAATCTCTCTCCATGTTCAATACTTAATTTGGTAAAATGAGTGACCTCGAGTCAGACTCATGGTCCCTCTGCATCAGATTCAGGGAGATTCTTCTGCTGTGCTGAACAGGACATGGGTTTCACTCTCTTTTCTGGTGTATGGATCTGATTCCTGTGTGAATATCCACCTTATGTAGGGAAGTAGTGGCAAGAGCTCTTGCTGATTTAGCTGAGTACGTGTGAAGTCTCTTCCATGCTGTAATGAATGGGATTGGGATCTTCCTTGCAAGGATGGAAAAAATTCACCATTCTCCTGGGAGAAGGCAATTGGTCATGACCAAGGGATTTGTCTCGGGAGAACCTGGAGGTAAAGTAGCAGCCTTAAGGCTGGAGAGAGATTTAGAGACTATGGGTTAAGAAAAGGAAGTAGTGAGCCAGGCCTTAGGGCAGGACCAGAGGCGCCCTTGGAACCAGAAGGGAGTGTACAGAGCTGCTTGCACTGCAAAGTCACTATGTCACTTGAAATATGGCAAATCTGTACTGCCAGGCATTAAAAACTCAATGTGAAGTGAGAGCTTTATTTAATAAAGCCTTACTTTGTGCTCTCTTACCTAGCTATGATATTTTCCTCCCCTAGAATTAACTGTCATCCTACATGGTAGTCTGATGGAATCCTGAATTTTTTCTTTAATTTATTAAAGAAATTCTGAAATTCTGTGGTTTTTCTCCTTTCTTTTTGAGTAACTCCAGACACGTGCATATTCTAGTTGTCATTTTTGTCAATGCTGAAATATTATGGATGGATTTTTGTGGGTGGCAAAATGTATATGCCTGGCACAAAGGTATTCCAAATTCGATATTTTTGCTCCCAAAGCATGGAACTGTAAAAAACTCCTGCATAACAAGCTTTCCAGAATTTTGTTACCCATGAGCTAAGCCATTTTGGCTGTTGGCAGAGAGAAATTAGGAAAAAAAAATGATCTGAGGCAGATAGTTGGCTTGGAAATAGCATTCAGAAGCTCTGAAATTTCACAAGATTGTAAGAGTGGAAAGCAGCAATCTCTTACAGCAAAGATCCATAGTCTGTCGTGCCAGTGCCAAAAGCAGCATACAAGGCAATTTGAATAATATGCATTTTTGCATAATGTGATGTGGGTCTGAGCTGCAGCCTTCTGAGGAAAGCATGTGTGAGATGTCCTTGTTCCCAGCTCCCTGCTTCCTCCTGCTTCAGCGCTGGCCCATGGGCCAGACTCTGCCATTAGGTGGTCACTGGTGTCTGTTTGCTCTGAGTTTCCACAAGCACTGGCTTCAAATTTGAGACACCAAAGTAGGCTGATGCTCCACTTGTTCCAGATTGCCCTTGAGAAGGGAAGTGTCAGACAGCTTTGGTTTGCTCCTGTCTTTGTGTATTGCTCCTTTTGTGTTCTAAATCTCCAACCAAGTTTTTAGCTTAGCTGTGTTTAATAGCTTCAGCAGTTCTGCAAGAGATGCTGAAACTGCTTTCAGATGGGGTTTGTTTATGTAAAGAGCTGTATTAAAAGTAGTGGATATAATGAAAAATATAGCCCAGCATTTTTAATATAATGACTTTTACCAAGTAAGGGAAATAAAATTAGTTTAATTTACTGTGTTATCACTGTACTAAAGATTATACCAGTATTAATGAAAAGTTGCTATCTCAGTAATTTAATCATTTTAGCAACCTAAGGCCATGCAGGGGTACAAAGTTCAGTGTGGCTTGTCTTTAGAAGAGCTGTTTCTGGTTTTCAAGCTATTTAAAATGCTATTCCAACAACAGCGGTTAGGAACAGGAATGTTAAAACTGTAACAATTTAGGTATGCTAATTGATTGTATTGTGTAGCTAGGTTGTGAATTCTTAATTATATGGTTTTTAATAAACTGTCTGCTGTTGGTTTTGTGTAGATCATCCTTTGCAGGCTGGAAGTGCCAAGTGCAGGATAATTCAGTGAATGATGTGGACTATTTCAGCTTCTTGTTTTCAACCCTTATAGGTAATCCATATGAATATAATAATTCAGAATTAACAAAATGAAATTTGTTTTGATAGTCAATTACTGAATTTAATTTAGAATAAATGGTTTAGTAAGTACTTCCTGAAAGTAATTCTAATTTTGTTATATATTTTTGATATGAGAGACCCTTTATTCTCTTAATCTGATTTTTGACACTCTGTTTTTACACTTTTCCATTTGGGCTGAATATTTGCATACTTTTTCTTCATTCTAGCTACTTTCTTAGGAAAGTATGAGGAAAACCTAAATTCAGCATATGACATAAACAAGATTTTTTTTCCTAGCTTGAAGTAAATGCCTTTTATTGGCTCATAACAATATAAATGAGTGCCTCTGGGATTTCCTGTGAATGTGCTTACGCTATTAAAAACATTCCATCAGAATAAAGTAATTGAAATATGTTAAAGTGAGCTGGCCAAGGTCAGCATGTGAGCAGAGCTACTTCTGCTACTCTGTTCTTACTCAGCTATAAAAATAGTTGTATTCTGTGATGATGCAACTTTGGGAAGTTACAGTGGTTAAAATGGTGTGATATTGCTGAGAAATAACTTCCACTAATTTGTGCCGTAGTAAAAAATAGTGTTTTCTTCACCACCTTGGTTATTTATAATGTTCAGCTACTTTGTTTTCAAAAATTACCTTTTTGTTCCTAAAATGGTAAAAAGGGTGCTGAACTGATAGTGGAGAAAATGAAAACAAAGCCCAAGTAACTCTTGTGGAGTAATCATCCTGTTTTACTAAAACATCTAATACTTGTCTAGAAATAATAAGCCAAATGATTATTTTTTTAACCCTGAGGTTATATTATTTATTACTGAGGTTACTGAGTTACTGTGAGCACATGAAGTATTTTGCATTGTACCCATTTTTATTTTTTTAAAGATACATATATTGAAAATAGCATAACACTGGCTCTTAAACTATTTTTTACACTGCATTATTGTATTATTGGGTTTTAAAAATATTTTTGCTTTCTGTCAAAAGTCAAAATTTGTACTTTGATATACTTAGTTTATAATACCAAGCAAGAGCTTTTAAGAAAAAATTGTCATGTTGACATAATGTAAAAGACAATGTTTGTCAGAGATGCAGTTGAAGTAGAACACTGTTTGGCTTGTTTTGTGATACTGTTGTACTGCTTCTTCTTCCCCAGGGTTTTCAAGAGAGGAGCTGACTAGTCTCCAGGGCATTAGAGGAAAACCACACATTAGCCAGACACAGCTTTCACCTATCCGTCTTTACCTAACTGATCTGGACCAGTTTTTACACCACTGGGCTGTGACAGAGGTAATACATCAACACTAATTCTGAATGACAGCATACAAACTCTGAGTGCTCTCCATCCCTTTCCCACAGATGCCTAAATCCTGTTGTGATTTGAATTGAAAAAAGAATGAAGAATATAAAAGCTCTCGAACAGCCAACATTTTTCTACAGCCATCGGATAATATTTGGAAGGAAGCTGCTTTAAAAGTTGAATGTTCAGACATGTAGTATTCAAAGCAATACTCAAGGAAAAGACTGGTAGAAACCTTGGTCAAAATGCTTAAGCACTAATAATATTAGGACCAGCAATATGTTTTGGCTTTCAAAAACAAATTAATTGTAAAAATACTAATTATAAAGAGTTTTCCTGGAGAGTAAGTGCTACTGTTAATTAAAAAGCACTTGCATTAAATTAAATTTGAACTTGGAAGCTATATTCAGTTGGCATTGGTCATTATTTAGAATAATTCCTGATTAGTTAACCAAAATATGCTGGGATTAGAAACTTCACTCTGAATTCAGTACCTAATATCATAGAACTGAAAACTTAGTTTTGTTGTTGGTTCCGAAGGGATTTGAGCCACCAGATTTTATTCAAAACAGGTGCCTTAGCTGTCTTTCTGCATCAACTCTTTTTATTGTTTAGCTCACCAGAAATCACTTTAAAGGTGTGAAACGATGTTTTAATGACATGCCAATTTGACAGTATTTATGAAATCATAGTCCTGAATTCAAAAAGAAGAGTGAAACAGAAGGTTTTAGTTGTATGCTTTTCATTCAAGAAAGCAATACAGTAGATATTGCCTTCTTCATAGTGTTTAAGTGATAATGTACTGAAAGTGAAGGTAGTCTGAGATACACATTGAATGTGTGCTATTGTTATGTATTAGAAGGTATTTTAAGCAAGGCTGTTGTTTGGTTCCATGACTGACACATATTTTTAGATGTCCTGCCTTCAGTTAACTGTGAAACAGTTAACTTCCTAATTTGTTTTGCTCTTCTGGACAGTAATGAAGTGTTTTCTCACCAAAATATCTTTCTCCAGTATCAAAAGATCCGAATGCTCTCTCTCCATGTCCTATTACTCTCTGAATGCACCAAAGTGATTGTTTCTCAGAGTTAGCATAATCCCATACAGCATGTGAAGGATTTGTGTACACCTTACCTGTTTCTGAAAATGTCACCTCTAATGTCTTGGCCTTCCTCTTTTTACTTCTATTCCATAAATCTTTCAAAGTTGGCAGTGAAATAGGACTATTTTCACACGGGGAACAGTGAAATAATTTCATTTATTTTTTGTGCTTTTGGTTCCTGGTTGCGAGTTTGAGTTTCTTCTGTCACAATTGTCACCGTTTTGGTACTATCAAGGAGAGTTTGTTAAAGTACCTTTTCTCAGGAAAGATACAAGGTGCTTTCCCAGGTTGTCAGAAGGGGGATGGTGGTCACTAAGCAAAGAGCTGGATATCCCTAGTTAGTAATGAAAGATGATTTGGAGAGATCCTGTGGAGCACTGCACTACTTCTGCACTTAGGTGTCAGCCTGAAGTCTTTTCTGGAGACTGCTTTATGAAAGAGAGAATAGAAGCAAAAATCCTATGCATCAAGTATCTGTGTGAAGAAGGATGAGACCTTCTAGACCCACCTGATTTCGTAGGCTCTTAACCAAAGAGACTTAAGAACTGTCACTTTTTCCCAGTGAGGGTGGTCAAACACTGGAGTAAGTAGCACAGAGACATTCTGGTTCCCATCTATGGATGCACTCAAAACCAGGCTGGACACAACGTGGGGTGACCTGCCCCAGGAGACTCCACTTGAGTAGGAGCATTAGATTAGAGGGACTCGAGGATGTTCCTTCTAACTTAATCACTTCAGTGATTATTTGAAAACTCCTTCTGAAAAAAACAAATATTTTTGTTTCACCATCAACAAATCTCTTCATTATTTTTGCCTTTTAGACATAAAGAGATCCACAGTATGAGTTAGGGGTTTGTTGTTTTCATTTATTTGGTAGGTTTGTTACACTTACATTGATCTAAAAGTCAAACTGCTCCCATTATAGGGTTGCCAGGTACTGCACTGCTGATTGGGGTGTTCCCCTCACATCTGCTGGTTTTTTTCCTGTGGAATTTTGTGAACAAAAAAGTAGGGACACCTCTTCAGTAGCTTGCTTTCATACTGGAGGAAAATATTCTTTCCTCTTGCCTCTGATCTGGTAATAATGGTGGCATATTTGTGTTACAATGAGAAGTGATCATTGGTATTGAGGCAACCACTTCCTTTTGTGAGTTGCAGAATTCCATTCATTTTTCATTTGTCTAGTTTTAATTTCAGATGCAGTCATAGATATGGTAGATGATACATAAGCAAAACCATGCTGAAGCTCTTCAGCTTTTAGATTACTATTTTCTCTGTGTTTAAATATCTAATACAGCACTGTGTTCTTTAAGTTTTAGGGGGTTTTATCTTTTCCTTGTATGAGTACCATTCTCCAACCTCAAACATGTTGACCAATATTCTATATAGTGCTCAGTTTATGAAGAAATTATTCTGGGGACTGTAGCCCATAAAAGCCTTGGGATTTGGAGTCTGGACAATTTTTTAAAACCAAGGAGGTAAAGAAGAAAAAAGAAAAAAAAAAGAAAGATAAAGGCAGGCTTGAGAAAAACCTTTCCATTCAAGATTTACCACGAGCTGCACACAAACCAAGTGTGTCTACTTTTTGTAGACCAAGTAGTTTTCACTAGGTACTGAACAAACTAATCTGCTCTCAAAAGGAATAAAAACCTCAACCAAAAAACCCAACTCTGGATTTTCAGGCTCTGGGGAGAAGAAAACTGCCAGCAAATCATGAGGCTCTCGTAGGGTGTCTCGAAAGACAGTGTGATATGAGGGTTCCTTGTGCACTGTATTTGAGGGAGGTAAGTTTGGAGACTGCTTTCTTCCAAGTGGACATAGTTCAAGGTATGATAGAATTCTGGAGTCAAAATATTTTTAGCTGTGGTAGAAAATTGCTTTATTTAGATAGAGAAGTGCTGCAGGAAATAATAAACCCCAGCTTGAACTAGTCATGGTTTTGGTGGGACTGGGTAGAGTGCAGAGCTTCTGAATGCTAATCTTTCATCTGTTTCCTTGCTGGATAAGGAAGTATATGGTGATGCTGTAATGTTAAGCAAAATGTTTGTAGTAATTTTAAATACCTGTTAAATGAGAACAGTGCTCGCTGGCTGAAGACCAGGCCTCTACTCTATGTTGAGAATTGTTTGTTTAAGAGTTCTCATTGTGTAGCTGTAATTCAGGATTTCCTCTCGATGGAAAACTATTTTAATGTGGATGAAAATAAATAGGGAACTCTGATGGCATTAGGATTTGATGGCCTGGTTTCTGTCAATAAATGAGACTAGTGATCCGTTTCCTATTGTTTGGACTTCTGGAGTGTTATTATAGCCAGGTAGCATGTGGATAACAGTAACAAATGCACTTCTGATAGAAACTAATGCTATTAGGTAATTTGTAACAAAATCTCTTTTGAGATGGATGCTATTTGTAATTTTTTTTTTTTGTCTGCAGCGTGGTAATTGGAATCACAGCAATCTGAAAAACCATGGGGTTTTTTGTGAAAGCTTTTAAATAGTGGTGATTTTCAGTTAAGGAGCAGTGCTTCAGAAAAGTGTCTCTTTAAATGCTGTTTTGCGTAGCTCTAAAGGTTAGTCTTCGTGATTTGTCTAAAAGATATGTTAAATGTGGGAACTTTCGTTCCTTTTCTGGAGGAACTTCTGCTTAAAATTACTTCTGTCTTGTTAAAGCCAATTATTTAAAATCAGCCCCCTGTAGCTGAAATAAATGGGACTCCAGAATAAATGGTTGCAGCCCGAGGGAAGAGCTTCAGCCTTGGCTCATTTTAACTGTGCCCATAGTGTTTGTCAGTGATATTGTTCACTCCCCTGTAATTGAATTGCTCTGCCAGGATCGAATGAAAAAGTGCCCACAGAAATGAAGAGTTTAACAAGGTAACCATGTATACATGGTAATTTCTGTTGTAATATTTGATGTTTGTGACGGTTGAACGTTTCAGAGAGGGAAAGCAAATGATAATTTGCGGGTTTGCTTGAAGTCGAAATTCCAGAGCTGTATCGAGCACACAGCTGACTCGAAGAAATAAAATATTCAACCAAATGTTAAACTGTTTAAGAGCAAACATTAGGGAAGGTCAGCTGCTTTTAAAAGCAGACTTGAATTCAAAAACCTTTAGATGCATGTAGTGTAATACACTAATCCGTGTCAAAAACTGTTAAGTCTTATACGTGAAATACAGTTGGGAGGGCTGGATCTGCACAGATATGCTATGAAAAATTACAGCAAATCAATAAAGAGAGAAGTCAATGCATGTAAATTAAAAGCCCTGCAAGGGTATTTGTCTTGAGAAGTAAATGTGGTGGTGTTGTGCTGTATCTTAACTTGAAGCAGAGATTAATGATTTAAAAAAAACCCAAAATTATTAGAGTGTAGATTTTGAATTGAAGTTCCTGAAAGATTTCAACTTGTAATCTTCATTGAGATTTACAGGTTACACTGGGGAGAAAAGGCAGCTGAGGGCAAATAAACTTCCTTCTAAATAGAATTCCATCTAAACTGGGAATATGGTACAATTTTAATCTTCTTTAAGGAAGACAAAAAATTCTGTATAAGCCCACTAGTGTTCAGTAAAGCTACAACCTATCTCAGCTTTAAGGTTTAGAGGTGAAATTAATTATTTTCTTTGGAAGCAATGCAAAGTCCAGTCAAACAAAAGGGAAATAATTTAAGTAAAAGTAATTCCTCCTAAAATTAATAAAGCTCTTTATCTAAGGTCTCTTTCATAAGACATAAAACTTAAACCCAAAGCAAACAAAAAAGCACCAAGACTAGCCCCCACCAGTAAAACACAAACAGTAAAATACAAACATCCAGAAAACCTAAACTGATCTTCAGGCCAGTGCTCCATTGTACCTGCATCATATACTTCTAGCATATCTTGTAACACCTTGGAACTGGGAGCTGCAGGATTACAGCTCATAACTAGGGTGCATTTACAACTCCACAGGTACTGTGTATTGTGCTGTATATTGAAATCCTGGCTTGTGATAACTAACCTAAATTTGCTCAGAAAGATAGGCTGTGTGGGTCAAGAGCTAAATGTAGGGTTCTCTGTGTTTTCCAGCCCTTTTGTTTGAAGAAGAGGCAGGCAGGTGAATTTGGAGACTTCAGCATCAGATACTGTTTGACTGTCCTGCACATAGTCTGATGAGGAGGCATCCAGAGGAGGAGCAATTGGCTGTGGTGACATTTTATAGCTGTGAGGAAGCTGCAGAGCTGTGAAAGAAGGGCATATTATGGCTGCAGAAGGATGAAACAAAAGCTGTTTTGTGGTGTCCTTTCTTTGAATTTTGTTGGTAGGATGGCTCTGAGACAGGAACCCGACCTGTGATGTTCTTCTGGTATGGCTTTGTCTACTCCTGGAGAGCACAGTAGCCGTCCAGCTTAAAACCTGGTTTTGCTGATAATAGTACTTTCAGAAATGCCCCTCACTTAGTGAGCTGCTGGATTTTCTCTAGCTCATAGTTCTCTGCCTCATGGCACCAAATCTTGCTGGTACCCAGGCTTAAACACACGATCAAATTGTTTCATAGGAGGTGAGGTGTGGTGCTTGCCATTCAGGTATTTGCATCCAGTGGCAGATAAAGATAACTTCACCGAGTTTAATTGATTCTCAAATATAGATTTTCTATCAGACTCGGTGCCAGAGCCAAGGAGCTTGCAGACAGGCAAGCACCACAGTAAGCAGATGCAAGATGAGTTTGTGTGCTGCAGTTACCCTGTTTTTGACCAGCAACAGGACATGAACTGAGTGTCATAATTCTTCTAAGTCTTTGGAAATATGTACTCTATCAGTATATGGAACACCATATATGTTCTTAAGTATTTGTAATTCTTAAGTTTCTGCATTCCCATTTTGCTACCCCGAATGTAAAATAAGCCCAATAGTGTGTTTTTTTTCTCCTGTTGCTCACCTGTGTAATGTTCTCCTGCAGACTCTGTTCCTCCTTTTTGGCGGTTTCTTTTTTTAACTTAGGTTTTGTTTTGTTGTGAATGTGTAGGAGTTTCATGTGGAGGTTTTTATGGAGTGGTTTGTTCAGGGTTGTTTTATTTCCTGGAGTCAGTGAATCAGGAATACCTTTCACATCCGCCCCTGTGAGCTTACCCAAGGCAGATGAACAAAGATCTCTTGTTGTACGCAGCTTTCTCAACAACTCAGGGCACTGTTAATATTGCCCTGTCAAATCAATTTATTTCAGAAAGAGAAGCAGCACCTGTCAGGGGAGTACAGTGTCTGATAAGCAAGGGTGCTTCGGGGGAGCTGGCCAAGCTTCAGACGCCAAGCTTCATTGCCTGCCCCATCACCTGAAAACCTCTCGTTTTCTACGCTCCGCACTAACATGTTACACTGGATACAGTCCTGCTCCAAACAGGCATTTCACAAGGGCTGGGGAATTCACTGCAGAACAGCCTGTTACATTTTAGTTACCGATGTTGGAGGTGCATGTCGATGCGAGTTGAAAAATATATTTTAAAGTTCACCTTAGGTTTTAATATCTGGTGCGCGCCAACTTTCTTTTTTAATAAAATCACTTCTCAGGGAGTCTGGACCACCTTTGGGCTGACTCCACACAGTGGCTCACTAAAATACTTGACCCACTATCTTTCCTGCTTGCTTAGGTTCCTCTCTGTGCTCATGCTTGTGTGTGTCTTCAGAGGAAGGTATTTTTCTTTGAAAAAAGACTACTTTGCAGCATGATTAAACTTGATATAATATGAAGATTTTTCTCTGGACAGTTGCTGCTAAGTAGTTTCCTTGAGACTTTGCATTAGAATTCTGTTGTTGGATGCTATGGGAAGCATTGAGGGAGTGAGAACAGTTCAATAATGAACAAAACATTAGTCTCGCTTCATCAGGTGTGCTTGTTCCTGTTGTCATGAGGGCTCACACTGAGACTGGGCTTCCTTCTGCCATCCCAACTCTGTCTTTTGGAGGCAAAAGCATCTTAGAGATGAACAACATTAAACTGATGAATTCGTCTGATTCTACATTAGAACTGTGAAAAGCCTATTTGGGAGTGCATTGTCAATCACTTAGGGTGGCTATCAGTGGTAAAAATGCTTTTAACCATCCAGTTGAAGTAAAATACTCTATGGTGTCAGGATTTCCGAAAAAACTGGGTCAGGCTGTGCTTCTGGAGCCTTTCCAGCCTTTGTTTGTTGGTTGTTTGTTTGAGGTTTTTGTTTGTTTCTTTTGGTTTTTGGTGGGTTTTTTGTTGGTGGTGTTTTTTTGTTCTCTGTTTTAGTTGGCTGCTGTTGGAGTTTCTCCAGTGTGGCAGGCAAGGAGGCCCTGTAGCAATGACATCCCAAAGCACCAGTAGGGAACCTGCTGCAGTTGTGTGGCTCGTGAGCGTGCTGGGTACTTGGGCTTGTCTTGATCAATGGGGTTTGGTTTGAAAACCTGCCAGTGGATTACAGAGCCTGTAGCATTTGCTGCATAATGCTGACAGATAATCTCTGTGTTTAAGAGAATGCTTTTCTTTAGGTTAATTTATTCAAGTGAACATTCAAACAAAATTAAAAAGAAAAGGAATAAAACCCCAACAGAATGTCAAAGCCTAAGCCAAACCTGTTATAAAATAGTTGCATCAAAAAGAAAAAACCCTCCCCTCCCTGATCAAAAATGCCTGTTCTCAGTCCATTCACTTCAGGATTGCTCTGAAACAAAACTACTCTGGCTTTGGTCCAAAATCAATCTATGAATGTGCCAAAAATGTGATAAATGCTAATCAAATGTAATGTAATGAATCAGCTGTGACATTTTATTATGGAAATTAAACATCATGCAAAACCTAGCCTAAGGAAAATAAATTGTCAGGGAAAATACTAATTTTCATGTGATAATTAAGTTTTCCTTTCATTTCCATGTCTAAAAGCATTTCAGTTTCACTTTTTATAACAGGCATTTGATATGAAAGCCATTTCAGGCAGGATTTAATTTATGGGATTGAAAAGAATTGCCTCTCCCACTTAATTGCAGGAAAACAGAACTGGTGTAGGGAATGGTGGTGCTGTTTTGAGGGTGAGAAAGATCTAAAAGGTTGAAAAATCAAATTGCACTTTACCACAACCCTTCTAAGGAATTTTGCTGCTGTCCAGAGGTATGATGCCTGTTTTCCTTGCCAGTTCAGGAAGAATCTTGAGTGTGGGTGTATCGTAGCTGTAGTGAAATGCTCCTGCAACTTGTCATCTCAGGGAGAGCCTCAGTGGATGGTGGGCTTGCTCTAGGGACATAGTCCTAAGGGTGAAATACTGATAATGAAACCATAGTTTGCTGGGTGGGCCTGGTGGATTTGCCTTCAAGGTGTTTGGTTTGTGGGTCTGTATTAAATCAAAACGGATCTCTGTGGCAGATTGTGCCTGGTGTGATGTGCTTGCAAGCATATGGGAAACCCCTTTGTAAACTGCCTAAGCTCTGTCTTACGAGCAACAAATGTCTCCTGCATTTTCCCCTTTCATAATCATCCTTCCCAATTTCCATCTCGTCTGCATTCCCAGCCAGCCAGGGTCATTGTTATTGTTGATGTTTGGTTACATTTGTTCTCCTGCAGCGTTTTTCTCTACTTTGTAAGTGACAATAAGATCCCTTCTGAGGTGTCATCTTGCTAGCCCAGGCAGGTTAGGTTCTTTGCATTGACACCTGTAAGACAGGATCTCTCTTCTTTGTGCAATTTTTCTGTGTCTTGTTTGGTTTGAATTTGCCTTTCTTGAAAACGAGTAGCTCCTACTTTGCACAATATGTCAGAAATGGTCTAGTTCTAAGATGTTACAGAGTAGTATTGAACAGATGATCCTTATTCTGTCTGATCACTACTGTTTGGATTATTTTTATCTTTACATCCTGAAGTAACATTTGCCCATTTTGTGGTTGTATCACAACCACCTTGTGGTCAGCTGTTACTCACAGAATTTCCTCCTCATTTCTAACTGGTAAAACTCATAGCTGCATGCAGAAGTTTTTGTCAGTCTCCAAGCACAACCCACCACTTTTGTTTCACTGAATTTTTTCTGTAGCTGTTACTCATCAAACCCATGCAATCTTTTCCATAGGTTAGTCCAGTCCTCCTGCCTTGACAGGGTTTCTCAGCTTGGAGCTGTCATCCGACAGATTTCATCAGTGCAGCTTTACCTTTTGTGTAAGTGCTGCTCATTAAAATGCCAGGTCAGATTGGTGTCACAGTTTGTCCTTGACATGACAGTCCCCAGTAAAAACCTCGGTTGCAGCTTGACTTTATTTCTTGACACTGCTAATAACACAGATGTTTTGAGTGGATTTCTTGGGAATATTCCAGGATTAATATTTTATCACTTTTAAATTGCAGTGTACAAAAGCCCTACTATATTTAGGATGGTGTTCTCAGTTTTAATAATTTTGTTTCATTATAAAGTAAATGCATAGTAAGGGTATTGAGTGCAAGAGTTTCTATGAAATTATCTTTTAAATAGTCCTACCAGTCAAACGAAACACTTGCACTATACCTGTAATACTGATTAACATGACCAATGTCCTGACAGCCCAGCAATGTTAGGTTCCACCAGGCAGATGTGTTAAGGATCTCCTGAATTTTGCTGGCGTAAGCAGGGCAAAAAACAGGTGTGGCATGTAATTTTGGAAAAAGCTGAGTGCACTTCTGTATCGCCAGAAATGATACTGTTTGGCCATTTCTGATTAAACCACCACTGGTATCCACATAAGTTAGGGTTGAGTTTTCACAGGATCTTGAGCTAATGGTTTTTTCCCTAACTTTCCCTTCCTCCAGCTGCAAATGTTGTGGACTATGATTTTTGACACAACACAGTTGATGTGTTCTATTTTGTCATTATCTCTTGTTTTGGTGTCTTGACCTGCCCTGATTCAACTGAAGTCTCAAGACCAAGACACTGTCATGGAATTCAATTCCTCAAGTCAGATCCCCCTGTGAAAGTTCTCTTTAGATCTTGAGTCATGAGGGATCTTGGAGGAATGTGTTTTGCTTAGTTGAGATATTTGTAAAACTCATGGACTTAAATTCTTTCATCCTTCAACCACCTGATCCTTCTATTTTCTGATTCCTCTAAGCACAAAGAGAAGATTCCATTCCTCATGTATTGTTTCTTCCATCTTCCTTGTCCTTAGCAGGACATCACAATTGTTCAAGGCCTGATAATGCACTCATGCTGTGCACACTGACTTCTCTGGAGGCTTCAGTTGCCACTCTGGTGAGACAAGCAGTGAATGTGAACAGAGAGAGGGCATCCAAGCTCTCCAACTAGTTTGCAAATTATTGGAATAGATGGGAAGGAAGAGAGGAACAGAGGAACAGAGAAAGCCATCTACTGAGGATTGCAGTACAGCTTACTGGTAGTTCTACTGGAGCTGTGGTTTCTTTACCCTATCCAGGAGACATTTGACATTTCATGGTAGTGCCTGATTATATAAGCCCCAGAAAGTTTTATGCAGTTTATGAAACAAGATTTCCTGTTGTAGTATTACATTTTGTATCGTTTTTGAACATGACACTTTTGGCACTGTAGACAAAAATAAATTGGAAATGGATTTTTTCTGCATTCTTTTTTGTTACATTATTTTTCTGTTTCACTCTGATCCCTCTGTTTCATGCTTGATGCAGTTATTTGGAAAGTTGTTTTCTGAAATTCTTTGGTTCCAAGGAGAGGAATTTGGAAGCTTGGTGGGGCACTCTAGCTTGATGGAGTATTTTTGGGCTTCTATCACACAGATAAAATGCAGAGACCCTTTCCCCAAAAACCTAATAGGGTAGACGATCATCTCTTTAAGCACTGAACAATTTATCTTGACAACACTACTCTTACACACTGTAAAGCATCAGTACTTTGAGACAAAACTGCTACGTGTCCCTGCAGGTACTTTGGATTTGGGTTTGTCAGCAAAGTATGACTGCACAGTGAGTGAGTGATTGCTGGTTTCATTTGGAGTGCTTAAATATAACTTTGTTTTATTAAAACAGGTGATCTGTCACAGCTTGTCCACTATACCTTCACAAAGTCAGTGTTTTGACATTCTCCAGACAGGCATCTGTAAATATTTGGTAAGTACCATTTCATCTTCTATGTTAAAACTTCCTTTTGATAAATTTGCTAACAGTCTTGTTAATCCTGAAATCTACTTATCCCATGTATTTCATGTATAATTTCAGCATTTGCAAAAGCTTTAAGCAAGATTTTGGCGAGTTTAAAAAATACAAAATGACTGTTGGTAGCTAAACTTATGTGTAATTTTGGTCAGATTTGTGAATACTTCAGCTTGTCTTCAGGGCAGTTCAGCCATAAATGAAACACTTCTTGGTTCGGTTTGCTTTTCAAAAGAGCAACCAGGAGCTTTAGATGAGGTTTTTAATTCATCAATGTATGTAAGTATCTAAAGTTTACTGTGTGGGTAACTGTGCCCTGGAACAGATTGTCCAGGGATGTTGTGGAGTCTCCCTCACTGGAGATATTCAAGAACTGTCTGGACACAATCCTGTGCCACATGCT
The DNA here is from genome assembly GCA_013396875.1 of Vireo altiloquus. Classification (NCBI taxonomy): domain Eukaryota; kingdom Metazoa; phylum Chordata; class Aves; order Passeriformes; family Vireonidae; genus Vireo; species Vireo altiloquus. The sequence goes on from VZRF01003225.1 coordinate 1,524,418, forward strand.
TTGGGATGACCCTGCTGGAGCAGGGAGTTTGGACCAGATGACCCACTGTGGTCCCTCCCACCTGACCCATTCTGTGGGTTTTACAGCCTGTCTTCTAATCCTGAACATGCCTGAGCTGAGGATGGGCATGGAAAAGCCAGAGCTGGGTAACAGAATGGTCAGAATTTGCAGTTCCCTGTGATGCTGCCTGATAAGAGGGAGGACCACAGGTCTGCCTCTGCCCTCCTGTTAGGGTGGTTCTGTGATCTAACAAATACCTGCAATTCCCTGTATGGAGCCATACTGAGGAGTTACTAGACCAAAGCTTCCATGGGGAGTAGCTTACCTATAACCATAGTCTGGATTTTTGGGAGTGGGTGTTGACTTAAATCAACTTTTGAAAAGGCTTATATATTCTAGTGCCCTGTCCCTTTGAGAGCAAAGAGTTAAGTGGGTTTTTCTGGCTGGCAAGGCTGCTGCCCAAGGTCTCAAACTGGCTGCTGGCACCTCACAGGAAGCAAAGGCACCATGGAGGCAACATCCTGTATGGGAACTTATCTGAGCAGCCTCATCTACTGGATTTGTATAAATTGAAATGTCTCTGTTCGCGTTATCTTCCAGACTGCAGACCCACACATTCCATCGGTAGTGTTGGCTCAGTTGGTCTTCAGGATGATTTCTTTATATCCATCTAGATCACTGCCATTATTTCTTATTTATGGTTGATCATTATTTGTTTTTATTGTTTGGTGCCTCAGTGTCCTGTAGTATTCAGCAGGGTTGTGGTGACAGCTGCAGTCCCACCTTCTGTCAGGCAGGACCATCATCATCCTCCTCCTCCTGCCTGTGCACCTGACTGGCACAGGGTCAGCCTGGGACAGTGATCTGTGCTCGTGGCTTTGAAATACACCCAGTATTAGGCTGGAAGGATTTAAAAGTTTCAGCCTGTAGTTGTTCTGTATCTTTTACCTCTCACAAGTAATGGTATGAATGAAATACGTTTCACATTTCTGTGCTTGTACTTTATTGATCTTATCTCTAAACATTTCTAAAAGAAACAGCTGACCTTGTTAAGCAAACCAACTCCCTCTGTCAGCTTGAAACAGTGTCCTTGCAGGTGAGCAAATCAGACTGCTCTCAAACTCCTTAAATAGTTTTTTAAAGGTAAATGGTGCCACATTAGCAGTGCATGATTTTTTTTATGGCTTTACAAGACAAAAATCTAGAGTACTTATTCCATAGTACTTCAAAATTTAAACTGCTTCCTAATTCACTGCCTCCACACAAAAAGTAATTTTTTCTAAATTATTTATCATGCCTAAAAAATCCTTACTCAAGATGATGTTCTCTGTTTAACAACAGCAGAGCATCACCCCACTTTGGACTCACCATATATATCATTAGCTTTGATTCACCTTGGCTCATAAGGCTCCTGTTAGGCTTCAAAGGAGACTCACCCTGGTGACAATCTGGTAGAAGCTTTCCTTTCTGTAGCATAAATCAGAGTTTCCTTCTACCTCAGTGACTGCTCACTGCCATTTCAAGACTCTGAAGGCCTTTCCAGTCCCATGATATATGCCTAAAAGGAAAGACCTGTTCTGCCCAGAAGATTGTGCCTGCACTGTCATTCAGAGCAAAGCTCAAAGCAGTGCTGTGTTTTTCAAATATGTTTGAGATGAGTGTTTGTTTAGAAGGGATGGAACGAAGATGTCAATTTAACCTTCTGTGGGTACAGGTGGCAATTTATTGGGAAAGTAGGGATTTGAAAAAATGCAGTGGTCTGTAGAGTTTGATCAGAAACAAAGTAGTATGTGTCACCATAGGAAAGCTCCAGGTTTGCTTGTATCCCAGCAAAAAACCTTTTGTGTAAAGTGATGAACTTGGGTGGTTGTTTTTTTGTCTCATTTTAATACAGGTTGGATTGGTTGTAATACCTGATAGCACAGCTGGATCTGTTCTATGTGCCATAAATAAGCTCTTGGATCAAGCCTGCATCATAAGTGAAAACCTGCACAGGTTCTTGGCCTCTTGTTGTTACAGTCTTCTGTACTTTCTGCTAACTATAGACAGAGAGGATGCAGAACATCTACAGAAAAGGTAAAGCTGTTCTTCTTACCATCTTGTCTCTGTCTTTGCAGCCACAAGTATTTAGGGATGTGAGATGAAAGGATACTTTCACACTCACAATTTATTTTCCTCTCTGCTTACTTCAAGTCTGTATGTAGATTTAAGAAAAACATCTGCAAAGTAACCAGGAATTACTTCAAACAGTAACTGAAGAAGGTTTCATCTAGAATTGTTCTACTTGGATGTCAAAACTATCCTGATTTTGTAAAGTTGGATATTTATACCTTAATCTTTAACCTTACCTTGGATACATTGAAAAGCACCATGTAAAGGATTTGGCTTTATGAGTACTCTTAACTGATCTGATGTTTCAGTTTTAACAAAACTTCTGAGGCATCATTACATAGATTGCAAATCCTTTTGATTTAAAAAACCAAAAAGCTACAAATAATGGATTCAAATAAATTCACCTGAAATGCAGAAATGTCTTTAAACAGGTCAAACTTTTCCATGTACAGAAAAGTTGTGAAAAGCTTCCTGAAAATTTATTTAAAGCCCAAGTCCTCCTTCTCTTACTGTATTTAATGACTTGCATATCACAAAGAATTGAGTCCATTATTTAATTTCTTACGAATCTTAAACAGAGATTCAGGTATGCCTGAAAAATGACTGGACCAAAAAGCTCTTTGCAGCTGCATCAAGCAGAAATTGCACTGCGTGAGCAATATCTGTAGCTTCCAGGGCAGGATCTTAATTTTTTTCCAGTGCTGTACAAAATTTTGGAATATTTTTAAGTTGGCATTTTCTGGTACAAATTTTCTGCTTTGCCACTAATTATAGTGAATGCAGCTGGTATGGTTGAATCCACAGAAGCAGTTTCCTTGTAGAGCCATGCAGCCAGATCACAGAAGCATCCTTGAAATGTGTGTCGTCAGTCATTTCAATGTTGATTATATTTTCCTCTCAGGGATATGCTGTGGGGATCATGTATTTCTGCATTAGCACTCCTGCCACGGTTACTGAGGCTGATGCTGCAAAGCCTGCAAGTGAGCAGGATCTGTCGGGAAGAGCTGCCTGTTGTTGCTCAGCTGCTTCGCCTACTAATGCAGCACGGGCAGCTCAGGAGCCATATGATCACCAATGAGTTTCTGGTGCAACAGATCATCAAGGACATCATGGTATGAAACTCCTTGTTTCCCAGAGACTTACGTGCATGTCATGTTTGTTTTAAAAATTACTGCAAACATTCAAGAAGAGCAGTTTTAAAACAGTGGTGGTGAAAGCAGATGTAAGGCATTATGGTGAGGTTCTCTAGCCTGCAGGTTAGGAGGAGGTTGTTTTCCTTAGTGTTGAAAATGCCACAACAAATGCTTGTGGTGTTCTATTGTGGGTGGGTTGTGTTTGTTGCTGTTGGGTTTTGTAAGCCACCTCCAGATCCTGAGAAGAGGGAATTCCTGGGCCATGGGCTGCACTGGTCTGTTGGTAGCAGTTCTTCTTAGACTGGGTTAGGAGCTCTCCTGCACTGGTAGCACTGTGCTCATTTGCATTTTAATTGCCTATAAATTGCAGAATTGGAAAGTAAGTGAGCCACTCTAATTAAGAGTAAGGAAAGCACATCTGGTGTAACTCTCACACTTGGTAATGTAATGATTTAGTGTTCCCAGTTATAACACTTTATTATTTGGGCTTAAACAGACACAGTGTGTTGAAATGTATAAAAGAGAGGAATAATGTCACTGTGTGCAGGGGAACAGGGCTGTCATGTACCTTTAACACTGCACCTGATTACCTGTAAAAACAAAGCCAAGTTTTGCAAGTGCTGTTGGGGAAATTGAGTTTTACCTTTTTTCTCCTTCCTAGACACTGAAGAGTGGTGAAGTTCAGGAGCAGTGGCTCACAGACCTTCATTACTGTTTCAACATCTACCTTGCCTCTCATCCCCAGACACCTGGCCCTATAAACACAGTATATTGAAGAGGTTGAACTGCATTTATTGTAAAGCATTTACTTCTATTTAGTTTTGAATGGAAGATGTTGGAACAAAGCTTGTCAATTTTTTTGTAAGTGAAACAATAAAAATTTTACAGAGAACTGCAATACCTCTATTGCCTGTTTTTCAAGCAAGTGGATGTTACTGGAAGGTGTTTTAGTAAAATGTTGTGACCACAGTGAGGGGTGTTAAAGAAAATCCAGTCCTTGATGCTGAAGAGCTTGCAGAGAAACAGACTTAAATTGACTCTGCTCATCTATTATTTTGAAGCATCACATTATTTTAAAAGGACTTGTGTAGTATCAAGTAGAGAAAAAAATAAAAACCAATATGCTTTAGAGTAACATATCTTTATTTTTGCTGAGTTCATATTTTTAAATACTTTGTGCAAGGTAAATACACTGTGGCAGCTCCAAAGCTATTAAAAGAACTTTTTTTTTTTTCCCTATAATAGGGCCCATCTTTTCTTGCTTCTCTATTTTATGCACATAGAAAAATAATTATTAAAAAAATTGGTGATAATTTCAAAGGGTAGAAAACACAGCCCTAATAATTTCCGTAGGTTGTGAAAGCAGTTTCTTTAGTTGAGTGTTCTTTGTTAACATGTCTACATTCTCTTTCAAATCCATAATTAGCTAAGGAACAATTGTTTCTTTAGTAGAGAAGTGGAGAACAAAGGCTGTTCTTCCATTCCTGCTTGGATTTCAAAATTAATTTAATAAATTTGAGGTAAAATTGAACATTGGTCTCTCAGAACTGTAACATCTTTAGTACACTTTCACTCTTTGAAACTCCATTTGATGAACACATTCAAAATTTCTACTTTCTGCAATGGAGAGCTTTGATAGCCCCTACCATGTTATTGCAATACTGGGCTTAGTGCTTCATCTTGTGTCTTCAGATGCAATTCAGATTCCTGTGTTGGTAAAGAAATTAACAGTTGCATTTAAAAAACAGTTTGTACACAAAACGAGTCCAACTCCTTAGAAGTCTGCTTGGCATGTAATGCTGTGATAATACAAAACTGAAAATGTTCAAGTTTAATATGTCATAGATGGCTTATACATTATGAAAGATAACAGTTGTACTGGAATGGATTTTAAATTCCAAACATTGTTTTGCTTAATGCTTGAGTCTTGTATTTTTTGGTTTTGCAGCAGTGGTTGGTCTCATGTTGTATGAAAAGTGCCTTGAGTTTCCCATGTTCTCCAGCAAATTAACACACTGTAGGTTGCTTACTGTAAAAGAACAAAATTGTTTTGATGAGTGACTCTAGGGGGTGAAAAGAAGCTTCATCTACACTGTGTTCTAGATTTCATAAGCAGCAACTCTGCTGGGCTCAGAACATGCCTTCTTCCTGGCATCTCACTGCTGATTGTCTCTCAGTAGAGTTTGGTTTCTGTGGCCCTGGGTACAGCTTGTGTGGAACATCAATGCTGCTGCTGTGTGTGGGACTTCAGCAGCCTTTCATGGTGCAGAGTGACTCGAGATTTACCCCCATAAATGAATGTAGGGCTCCAGACTAACACAACGCTCTTGGCTGAATTTGCTGAAGAGCAGAAAAAGATTGTGTTGAGCAATGTTTAGCAACATGAGGCAGGCATTGGGCCCTTTCTAGAAAGTCAGGGAAACTAGTCCAGGTGCATGCTCTGGCACTTAGTTTAGGCTAAAGTGAATGCTCTGAATTGTTAGAAAGCAAGAATGAGTGTCAGCTGATCCTTCTCAGTTCTAAGAATGGGTGAATGTCTGGGCTCATGCAATGTTTTTTTTATTTCCTGTAATGTGCTACAAATAATATGTGTTTTCCTTTCCCAGCTTTGTAAGGATTAGCTGCAAACATTTCAGTGCTTTATCCCATTCTAGTTTGAGTCATCCCAAGTACAAATCCAAATGTTCCACTGAGGGTGTGAACTCAGCACATATTAAGGATATCTTTCTAATGCCAAGAGTTGCAAAACCTGCTCCTTTGCAACTCTGAACACACTTTAATGTCCACAGTGAAACAAAGAACCAGGCTGTCTGGTTCTGCTGCAGAGCACCTCTCTAAGTGCTACTTGCTGAATCAACAAAGGTAATCTATTCAATTAAAAAAAAAAGTAGAAGAGCAACAAATTTCAGATTCTGAAATGTTTTAATGGTAACAATCTTAAAGGCCCTCTTTGCCAAAATATTCCAAAGCACCCACCCCATGTCTGTATATCCCATCCCTTTTGTACCTGTCACCCTCTGCCTGCCTTACTGAACATTTCCTTTCAACACCTTCTGAATATCCCCCCTTCCAAAGTGTTTGAGTTGGGTGTCAGTCCCTGTTACAGATTTGTCACTGCACGCTTCATCCACAAGCTCTATGAACATTAAAACTTGGGCTGACAGTCAGCCTTCACCTTCCCAAATGTACCTTCTGCAAGGGAAGAATCAAACTGAACAGTCCATTCTGACCTACTCCAGGCACCTACGTCAGAAATGGAGTATCTGGCATTAGCCACTGACAGCTCTGAACTTTTCCAACAAACGTAATGTTGTCATGCACAAAGGCAGGCAGATGAAAAACATGTTATTGTCTTTTAAGTAAGGGCTAAAGTTCCCTGAGCTCCTATTAGGTGAATAAAAGTAGGTAGTGTTCTAAAGGAACTGGGCAGAGTTCCTATCACTAACCTATTCGTCACCAAGTTATGAAAGCAAAGGCTACTCCAGCCTCAAGAGAAAGCCTTTTTATTTCAGAAGACAGGGAGACCTGTTGTCCTGAAAAGTTAAATGAAAAGAGCTAAAAGCTCTTTTAAAATTTAGATTCATATCTGCATGAAGAGGTGGCAATCAAACACCTGTCTGGTCATGCCTCTTAATTAAAGCAGTTCTCAGACAGTGAAAGAAAAAGGCCTCTGTCTCTTTGGGAGGCAGAAAATTGCCTACAGTTCTAACAAACTCAAGGATAGGTCCACTGTCAGATTTCTTTCTGACTTCAGAGTTGTGTTAAAGTACTTGGAAAATGTATTTTACTTCCCTTTGCAAATTACCTGAACTTGACTCCTTGAAGCAGTTGTTGTGTTCCCATCTAGCTGTGGCCTATCTGACCAAGGAACAGCCAGGAACACCAAATGCCCAGTGGGGCACTAAACCTTCGTGTGGTGAAGCACCAACACTACCACAGCTCCCAGCCCCAGGTAGGTGCATAAAAAGCTTTTAAAAGTCTGAAAAATGAGATTTAGTAAAGAAGTTTTTCATGTAAACGACTCAACATAAGGATAGAAGTGCAGTGCTCAATTAAGCCCAAAAGTGGTGAAAGAAGGAGCACGCAATCACGTTTGGCAGTAGTTAGTATTTTGATAAGAGAGCCCCCAGTCCCTGAGCACGTTGTTCTCTTGCCTAAGAAGAAACCAATCTCATCTATATAAACATCAAATTAAATGTTCTTAAAATGGATGTTTACCTGAGACCAGCTGCACATCAGAAAGTTTCAGCTTAGAAGGAGGTCTTGTTGACTGACACACTTTGCCTTCCTGAGAACGTCCTTTAACAAACAATGTGAACAGTTCTGTGTTTATCACATAAACATGTGGCCATGTATAGTTACAAACTATTTCAGTAAGCTGTAGCATTTTTTATCCCAAAAATTACTCTCATTTATTATGGGGAAACTCATGAGACATTCTGTATGACAAAAAGTCGTGACAACCACAACTGAAATTTAACTAAAGTTAAAATATATCTTGCAGTTGCTGTTAAAAAAAAAAAAAAAAAAAAAGAAAGAAGGAAAATAAATCTATTAGCTCTATTTGTTTTATCCTTTTTGTCTCTGTAAGCTACAGACCTGTGATAGAAGTCACTCATCACCTTTTAAAAGTAAATACAGTTAGCACATCCTTACTCCATCAGTGACCCACATTTTACAGGAACTTGGGGTCTAGAAGCAATACTTTTCCTCTACCTTTTCTTGAAGATGCATTCCTTTGCACATCCACATTCAGGCATAGTGCAAAGCAGTGCAGAATTATAAAAGACAATCTTGCTCTTGTCATAAAGACCTCTTATCTTCATACAGGAGAGCTATCAACATGGAATATACTCTTCAAATGAAAATATTTTTAAAACAGTACAAAACCAAAAAAAATGCTTTAAGCAACGCTTTAAAAAACCAAACCATGATCCAGATAGCCACCCTGCATGGGTACAGCCAGCTGTCCCCAGCCTAACTGCTCTGTTCTCTTTCCACATTGATATATGTGAGCAGCTCTGGCAATGGAATTATTTGATTGCTCAAGATCTGTGCTGAAACTATTCTGTGTGGGGATTCAAACAGCTTTAGCAGCAGCCATTTTAAATGACAGTTGTTTGGTTTTTGTAACCTGAAACAGAAATATAATTGCCCAGAACACCTGAGATTCAGACTAATTTTTATAAATAGTTGAAATCCTTTAAAATTAGTTAAGAAGTGCATAGATGAATACACTCTGTTATAAAAGTAAAAGCACAGTTATTTAAAATAAATTATAGTGAAGAGCAAATTACCATATATTTGCTTTAAGATGGACTGCTTGCTGGTTTTTATGGCTGAGCTGGTTTTGTTTACGGATTTCAGATTTTTACATGAAGGAACTGATTTCAGAGGGCCATGGTTCAGCTGTTTCTTCCAAGCAACCTGAATGAAGAAGGCAGCTGCCTCTTGTCTCCATTTGTCTTCATCTTCCTTGCACTGCCGCTTAGCACTAAGGAGCTGAAACAACTCCTGTCTTAGCTGGTAACTAGAGAGCAGAAAAGAGAAGAGCACTTGTTTTAGGTGACCTGTTTTAACTTCCGTGCTTTCCACGCATCAGTTCACATGGTGGATTACATGAGTAACTGGGAAAACAGAACTCCCACTGATGTGTTAAATCACTTGGATGAGAAATGTTTGTTCAGAAGAAAAAGTAGGAGTTGGGTTCAATTTTGGATGCATCCGCTACTTCACACAGTTAGTAAAGATCTGGCGTTACAGGTATCAAAAGTTACAGTGCTTCAACATCAGCTTATCAGCTGCTTTATAAATAGAAAATCATCAGAAGACAGCACTATAAATATTTATGGTAACAGTATAATCAATACCACTTCCTCATTTTCACTATATTCACAGCTTAATAACACCAAGCTTTCTCGTGTGCCTTAGCACTTCGTGTCCTCAGTCAATCAGTGCAAGAGACAAACCAAATCTACCTCCTGTGGGTTCAACTGCACATTTCCTCTGCAGAAAACTGAGCTGCTCTCCACCCATCTTCCCTTACCTTGTTTTCAGCAATCTTTGGTTTTTTCCCTTCCCTTCAAAGGCTCCCTGCCTTCTGACCCAAGCTTGCCCGAGCTGCTTTGATCTTACACATGGTCACAGCCCTCTGCGAGTGGCAGCAGCAGATTATCTGTCCCTCACACTCTGGTGGCAAATGGCACCGGCAGCAGGGAGTTGTTTGGGGTTTTTTTTCGCTTGAATTGGAGGTAAGTATTCAATCGGATATTGGCGTTTCACACTCACAAGTCAATTAACTGGCTTAGCAATTAACTCTGAATCCTCCCAGTACAAACCTGTCACAAATGAGCATTGAGTAACACTTGTAAAATATTAATTATAAGTGTTTGCTAAGAGGCCAAAACACATTGATCATCATCCCCTCTGGCATTCAAAAAGGCTTCTACTGGATGCCCCAGTAAAGCGAAGGAGGAAGAGGTGATTTTTATTGTTGCTTCCTCTGCAACAAATTCTAAATTAAAACAAAAGACAACAAGCCAGATACAAATTGTTTAAATATATGTTCTAAGCCAGTGAACTATATAATTCAAACAAAGCAGCAGCCATATACAAAAAATGAATACATAAAAGCTCGATGGGATGCCAAAGGGGGATGATATGCTCCGTTACAGCCCAAATAATTTTAAACTCCCAATAAGCTTAGTAAATTACCTCTGTGAAATTTGCTGGGTGAGACAAATCTATTTAATCTTAATTTAGTGAAGCTTCAGAATTCAGGCATGCACTGTTATGCAGCTCATTAAAGTACATAACAAATGCAGGCAGCAACTGCATCTTGCCAGGGCCTGCAAGTTGTGAAGCACGGCGGAGTGTTATTGAGAGACAGGAGAAAAATGATCCAGTTTTCTAAAATAACATGTGACTTTTAACTTTTCAACGGGGTAAGAGAGGAAAAGAAAGTGAAGAGAGAGCACAGACAGTGACTTGCTAACATAACTTGAGCTAAGGATGGGTTAAGTGAATACTTAATTGCAGAAAAAACAATTGGGGAACTGTTTTATACTCGAGCAGAAAAGAATACTAAGCTACTCTCTTGGAATTCAGTAATTACTGCCAGATGCCTTTGCTGATACGTGAAATGACCCATTCAGAGTCTCTCCACCTTTGCACCCAGCTGTGATTTCATGTTTCTAGAGAACTTCTGGTAGTTTTTAGCAACAAGAAAACTGTGAGTTTGTGAGACTGAGAAGAGATAGGCAGTTATCTGTAGAGCAAGTGCACATTGTTTTAATTCAGCTCTCTTGTAACAGATCATTCTGATCCTAGTGAGAAAAAAGGAGAATGGGACCAAGTTTGATGCAATATGAATCTGACATGGTGCCTTGAAATACCTGATGCTTAGTCAACAAAGCTACTGCACCTAAAAGAAAAGTGGAATATCCCCGTGCAGAACGACAAAGCTGGCAAGTGGTATTCTCACTCTTTGTTACAGAAGCTCTAATCTTAAAAAACTACTGCTGGCCAAAGTATGCACACAGCAATAATATACTAAAAAACACAGCTTGACTTCAGTGGGAGAACAACAGTGACAGCAACCAACTCATTCCAGCTTCCATCGACTCCCTGTGGGCCCTGGAGCATTGCACAGGCCTCGGTGCCCCCCACAAGAGAGAACACAGACACAGAATCTGTAAGCCTCAACGAGCAGGATAAGCAATTAACCTTTGTCAAGGTTAGGTTTGGCACACCCCTTAGAATACACTTTTGAGGAGTACATTTATAAAGTTTGTGGATTTGGGAATTGAAACATTCTCCTGAGAATGGCAAGTTTAATACACTTAAGTAGACTGGTACCGCTCTGCTGTTGTGTTTGCCTTCAATAAGTAAATCAGGAGTGTAAAATTTGCAGAGTGAGACAAATGCATTTAATTCTAATTTAGAGAAGTTCCAGAACTCAAGCATGTACTTCTATATGTTTCTAATGTAGAATTACACAGAATTAACAGTGTATAATTTTATTCCTGTCTGCAAGTACATGCTATTTACCAGTGCAAGTCTGGACCACAAGCAAACACAGGACTGTGGAAGAACTGCCAAACTAATCTCTCCTGCAGTCCTGCAGAATTTATGATCTTTGTTAGTTTTTTATGAGTTCTTGCAAATAGAACTTTTTTTTTTTCCACTATTAAATATTTAAATAACGAATGTAACTTAAACAATCTCTAATTCCCACAATTTCCAAAATGCAAAGTGTTAGTAAGCACATGTGCTTCTTGGAGAGAATGCACACCATCCCTGTTTCAGCAGGTGGGCTGTTTAGAAAGGCCCGAAATCCTCAGATAGTCAAAAAGTGTAAATGAAATGCAGACTTCTGTGCAGGTAATTCAGCTTAATGCAAGGCTTTGGATCCCAGTTCTTGTGGGGAAATTTGCACAAGCACTCACTGCACATCACTCTGCTTTGTCTGAAAGTCATGGCACATGCCAGCCACTCCATAAGGATTTTAGACTGGTGATGAAAGCAGCAGAGCCATCAGCAGCAGTAACATCATTTGCAGATACACTCTTCTAACCTACTCCTGACTTCCTTTAGCTTTTGTTATCTAAAGGATTTGAACACATAAGAACTTGGGATCTACATCAGAAAAGGTGGCCAAGGAGCACCCAGCTGCTTGCACGGTGAGTGGAAGCATCAGAGAGCACAGAACTGGTGGAACCCTGGGAGAACAAGTGGCTGCTTTGCTTTGCAGTTCAGAGTGGGTATGAGGAATATGGCAGGGAATCACAGAACCACGGAGCAGTTTGGGTGGGAAGGGATTTTTTAAAGACTGTCTCATCCACCCTCCTGCCATGGCCAGGGACATCTTCAACTCAGAATCTCTCAGGGAAACTGTTAAACTAGTGAGAGACCTGGAAAGAATATTACTAAACATCAGCAATTTATAGTTTTCTGCATCCAATAAAATCTAGGAAAGTTTAAATAAATACAAGAAATAAGAATAAGGTGCATATTATGTGCTTCCCCTACAGCTCTCATACTCTTTCTGCCCCTTTTGATAAGAAATTAAATATTAAGGAGCATGTACTTTCAGATGACTGCATTTCTGAGGTTAAAACTCACACATTCATGAAAGCAGGATAATGCTGTGGAAAGCAAACACTGGGACATATCTCTCTCTCTTCTGTTGGCTTCTTCTGTACAGCAGTTGTTCCTGCTTAATGAGGGTATTCAAGCAAGCTTCAAGTTCTGGCAATGAACACTCAAAGCTTCCAAACATCCCATGGTTTGGTTATCTGGTTAAAAGTCAGGTCAGAGCACAAATTCATGTGTGTCACTGAACTCCAGGCTTAGGCAAATCCTGATTCACACTCTCTAAAGAAATATCAGTGCTTGAAATAGAAGTTTAACAATTTCTCTGATTATTAAAGTCATCACTTACCTTGCACTTTTTGTGAACTGACTAATGTAATTCTAGGCAACTGGAACCCACTTCCCCTTGTGTGGAGAAAGATTTTTAACTCATCGTTTAGCACTGGCAACATTGTAAGCAAAAGGACCAAATAAAGGACATTGCCAACAAGCCTAGATTAATTTACATCTACTTGTATCTCACTCTTCTCTAGCTACTGAAACAGTAATCTTACCTTCTCCATGTCCTCTGTATGACTGTGGCAGCATAGTTTTTCTTCCGGAACAGCTCTTTTCTTTTTCTTTCTTTTTCTATGATCTGCATTCGAATCTCTAAAGGGATTAGTTCAATATTTGTACTTTGCCATGGAACAGAACATAATTGATCATCTGCATTCCTGGATCCAATTATGCCTGTTTTTTCCAAGTTCAAACTGTCATCAGAAGCAGAACATGTTACTGGGTTTCTTGCCACAGTCCTGGTAGGTTCTGCCTCAGCAGACAATAATGAGGAGGCCTTTTTTGCTATTTCATTGTTTCCCACTTTGACAGTTTGCTCTACAGCATGCAGGCTATCGTTTCTGGTGCTCACAAATACTGTTTTGGCACTTCCGGGTCTACTAGAACCAGCTGGTGAACACCTCTTATCATTTACCTCTTTATTTCTGTGTTTCTGCTGGTGCCTTTTGCCCTTGGAAGATGCTTCACCCAGCTTTGAGTTCCGCGCCGTTCCAGCGGTGCAGCTGACATCGCAGAAGAACACAGCCCTTCCTTCACCGTGGTCCCTCTTGCCAGAGGGAGGCTGGCTTGGATCCCTTTGCTTTTCCCCAGCACTGGCAGTCCTACAGGTAGAAGCAGAAAGCCTCCTGCTCCTCCGAGCACAGGCACCTGTTGTATCAACAGCGTGTTCCTTGTGCTTTTCTCCATCCAGTTCTGCAGCAGCTGCAACCTGGTGTTTCACTTCAGCTTTTGTTCCCTCATTGTCTTTGCCACCATGGAAATGGACACAACTTGACTTGCTTTTGATGTGTTTCTTCAATGAATCTTTAGACAGAGAAATGGAAAACAACATTCAGTCTCTGATCCAGCAAAACATAGTTTATGTCTCTTGATTTTTTTGCTCAGTTACCTTTGAGACACACTAGAATTTGCTTAAATAAACAAAAAAATGCAAGCAGGAAGAATCAGAAGAGGACATGATTGCCTGTCACAGGAGAGTCCCAAACGCCTTCATTTGCTTAATGTTTTAGAAATGGTTTTCTTTCTAACATTACATTTGAGTTAGATGCCTGAAAAGCTCCTGCTCTATCCATCCTGTATCCTGGCACAGGATAACCCACTGACCCAGGAAACCCAAAGCACTTGGCTTCTCAGTACTTCCCTTGACATCCTGAACGAAACTATGAAGTCCTTCCTATTTCTGCCTTGCTGTGTGATCACTGCTTCAAAACAGTCTGGTGAAGGTGACTCAGAAGCCAGACTGGAGTGCAAAACTGACAATTACCCATCTTCCATCCACTTTCCATTCTGCTAGGAAATTATCAAGAGAATGAGAAAATAGACCAGACAGGACGAAATATAACAGACAGGATGCTACAGGGTAGGTAGGAGGGGAAAAACAAAAGAAAGAGATCTTGGATATACTGGCATTCCAGAAAATCATCTGGATCATCCAAAACCTGGTGAAACTATGCCGTATTTGTAATGCCTTTACAGGATACCCTTTTGATTAGGGTATCCTGTTATTGATAACCAGATCAGAAAACAGCCAACAATTGAATCACAGTTTTCATAGCCCAAAGGTTCTAAAATTATATTTAATTCCAATAAAATTACCAATGAAGTCAAATAAAGAGGATTGGTTAAAACAACTAATGAGAACTGACTATACAACTTTATGATTTGACCCTGGTAGTATCAATTTTCCTGGCATCACTTCAGTAACAAACAGAGACTGCATACCTAAAAAAGGCATAGCATTCTTTCAAACATTGACCACTTGGACTGAGCTAGAGGATAAATCTCATTTAAAAACGAGTTACCATTTCACCATTAACATTCTTCATGTGCACCACAGATATGTCAAATATCTTTAATCTTATTTTCTCCAAAGAGTGCAACTCATAGAACAATTGCCCACAGCCTGTTTTCACATGTTCTAGGTATTTTTATAGACACCATAAGACACTCTACTGGTGTTTTTCACTACTTCACATGGAGTAAAAGAATGTCTAACTCTACCCTGCTGCACAAATTGCTCAAGTAATGAAAGAATATGAAATCACAGAAAGACAAAACAGGTCCCACATAAAAAATACCCCCAAGAAGTGGACAAAGTGGATAAATAGCACAATTAATGAAGATCACAAACCTTGCCTGATCTTATGACCTTTGCTCTGAGGCTCTGCTGGCAGGCAGCTCTCCTTTGGTGTCCCTTTGTTGAGACCAGCTTTAGGTGAACCTCTGCTGTTTCTCCCTGGTTGGGTCTGTGAAGCATTGAGGGAGGGAATCCTCTTGCTCTGTGTGTCAGCTGCTTTGTTGGGTACCTGTGGGACACTGGTGGCCTTCTCCCGATTTGCAGGATTCTGTTGTACCCAAAACTTGTTTTGTTCCACGTTCTGCATCCCTTTCTGCAGCTTGGCTTCTTTCCTCTTACTTTCTTCTTCACGTTTCCTGCAATTATAGTCCGTACCATAGGAATTTCTAAGATTAAATATTGTAAGCAGATATCTAACTTGAACATACACCTCTCTAAAAATCTGATGCTACCACAACAAAACCTTGACACCTTTTTCACAAGAAAAGGACACACATTGCACTGAAATGTCTTGGCTTGATCCAAAACAAAAACTGACTTGCAGCTACAGGCTGATGAAGGTTAAGTCCTTGTCAGCCAGCTGCCCATTCAGTTTGTAGTCGTTTTAACTGATCTTAAAACACTCACTTATTGCAAACAACTAAATTTAGAGGGTTTTATAAATATACAAAAATTAAAAGTAGGATTTTTAAAAGAATCATGACACTAATAATTATGTTTGTAATTAGTAATGAACAATGTTTTCATGTAAGTAATAATGCGATGCACTGTATTTGAAAGGCAAAAAATTTAATGAAAGACACCACATCTTTGAAAATTATTTTTTCATACTTAAATGTGTCATAGTTAGTACAGACAATTATAAACCAACTTTGAACTAGATGCTGGTACTAACTTGCTGCTATGTATTCGTCATTGGTGGATAATAAATTTTACATAAATGTTATATGTCATATAAATGACAAATACTGAAGATATATGAGATGTGAATTAAAAGCTTGTGTGCACATAGTATGTCATTACAATGGTGATATTTGGATTTCCAAAATGAAATAAGTCATGCATCTCTTAACAGTGTAGCCATAAAAGAGAATTTTGGACAAACTTAGGAAAGGTACATCCGTTGAATTAAATTTTGCAGCCTATTTTGAAATACAATGGGCTATCATTGCACTTTATCTTTTAAATTCTTGTTCCTACCAAGCAGAATAAACCCAATAGCACACGGCAAACCTTACATAGCTATCGCCCATTGAATTTGTTTTTATAAATTAAGCCTTGGTTGTTGGACAAAGTGACACTTCTCCTGTTGGAACAGACAGGTGGTAAATGCCGTATCATGTAGCTGCCTGGTATTTTAACTTGCTTCCAGTGCTCCAACACAGTCTGCAGACTGTTGCCACATCACCTCCCAGCACGGCGTGTGACAGGTGAGTTATGCAGCACGCCAGCCCCAGTTCCTGTGAGTGGTGTCACTGCCAGCGTGTGTCACTGCAGCACGAGCTGCCAGCGAGAAGCCCTAACTTTATCTGTCAGTGCTATCTTATCAACTATGCTCTGCAGAAGTAGCTGATTGAACTTTGCACCTGAAAAGCTGCTAATTGATCTAAAAAAATACACTCCTAGCAGCCTGGGATTCAGTATTCCCTCTGGCATGAAAAAAGTGGCTAGTTTCAATTAATATTGGCATTCCACAACCGGACTATGTGGGGATGTTGGGACTGTGTACAGTATGGATCTCACTGCCATTACTGTGCCATTTGAGCTGATAAATCAGATCTTGCTATTCACAGAATAGTAATTTTCTATTCTTTGCAAGAAAAAGCAGCCTAGTACCAATATCCTCTATTCAGGGTATTAGAAAAGGAAGTGTGAGATGGGCTGTGTGATACACAATCAAGCCAGAGTGACCTCCGATGAACAGATCAACTCAAAACAACTTCAGCAACATACCAATTATCAAGTTATTGAAATGACACAGAACCAGAAACCAAGAAGAAAAAAGGGTTGTTTTTTCTTTAAAGGTCTTATCTGTGGGCTAATTTTTCAGATTAAATGGAAGAAAGAATAAAGGGAAGGCATTTCAAAGCTCCCTATACATAAAGCATCCTCATAATTGTCACAGTACACCTTAGTTGAATAATACTCCCGAATACATAAGAACCTCCCCTTGTGTTTTGCTTTATTTAATCAGAAATTCAGCTTGTATTACAATGAAGGATCTCTTTGAAATTAGGATTTCCAAGTTTTACTGCTGTCCGATTTGAGAGGTTAGGTTTCATGAACAAGTGAAGGAAGTAGACAAGACTCTAACTTCAGGGCTCTCAGCCATTCTCAGGAGGTTCTGGCGACTCAACAGGATCCAAATTTGGGCTCTCAAGATAGACAGCTACAGCTCAACAGCGGTTAACAGAGCAGGCAGGCCAGCATTTTCCATTGTAAATGCAACCCAGTTTTGTCCTGAATGGTCATAAGCTTGTATTTTGTTGCAAAAGTGAAAGGATGAAAACGGAGCCTTTAGCAGATGGAAAGGAACAGTTTCTGCCTTACACACACATTTGTGAAGACACAGAGATGCTTTGAATTTTTGATTCTGCTAAAATGAATTCAACCTTTTTTATTCTGTTAAGAATAGAAACTTAACATTTTTATCTACTCACTGAAGGATATTTTAAAGGAGAGCGCTCTTAAAGTTATCCCTTTGCAAAAAAAAAACTTACTTAAAAAATCACAACTGAAATTAGATCTCCAGGTATGATCCTACTACTGGTAGAGCTTTATCTGGACTAAGAGGAGTTATATTTCATGTTGTATAAACAGCATCTCCTGCTACACAATCTAGCATGATGATTATTTTCAAAAGAATGACATCACTGACTGAGGACGTGTTCAGCTTCTGATCTACAACAATCTTTTAAACTGATAGTCCTTAATAAAAATGTTAAGACAACAATTAATTTCTGTCCAGTATTCCTATGTTGACTGGTCTTTCCAAATATGTAGAGCAGTCCATTAGTTCTTACCTAATTACCTATTTTTTCCTCAGTCATTTCTCACATGTATTTTACCACCATTCAGATTTCTAATTTAGTGTTCAATGTGCTTACAATCTTCTGCATATATTTTCAAATTTAAATTTACTTTTTAAATGAAAATACAAATTCATGATGGATTTATGTGAAATTCTCATCAATATACACTTCCAGTTTAAAGGTGAGAAATGAGAAATTTCCCTTGAGAAAGTATGAAGACTTTGGGCAAGTCTGAATGACAGCTACTGTTTCTCCATGGTCACAAAACTTGTTATTCAAACACAAAAGAAAATTGAGTCAGTTTGATGTAATTTCTTCTGAAGTAAAAAAAAAAAACAAACCACAAAACAGTTCAGTCTACTTAGCATCTTTCATGGACCAACTGTTTCTTTACTCTTCCTTTTACAATGAGTAAGTTTACAATGGTTTATTTTGATACCTACCTCACATCCTTTGCCAGTTCTTCTTATTTAGCACCTCAGCTTGTTTAGCTTTATCATCGTATGTTCTTATTACTGTCAATTTTAGTAATTACATCAGATTTCCAATATGTGCTTTCCCTTTTCAGGTTGCTGAAGAGCTCATTATTTTCTCTGTCGCCACACTCCCCTATCTTTTCTCAGCACGTAGGGCTAACCACCAGTCTTTTGAAAATCCTCATAATCTACTTGTACTCTCTTGGCAGGAGAACATTTTTCTAAATCTACTGTTTAATTGAACTTCTTATTTTCTCGCTGTTCTTCTCTTCCTAAATATCATGAGCTACTTACTCACTTTCATCCATTTCCCTTTCACATCCACATTCTCAATCATTTTCCTCCAACTGGCCAAAATGAAAAACAGAAGTATGGATTCAGGAACTCATTCTGAGAAATTGAAAGGAAGGTGAACAAATGAGGAATGAGTTCTGCAGTCCTTTCAAAATCCAATATATTGGACATCAGTTTTCTCTGAATGTGTTTTAAATCCTTAAGTATTATTTTCTTAAATACATGGTTTTGCAATAGGTAAACCAAAATCCTCTTTTTAAAGTCTGGAAAGGATCTCAGGAAGTCAGCAAGGGTCAGACTGGGTGTCTCCGGTTTTTATCCAATTATGTTTTGAAAACCTTTGTGGACAGAGACCATACAACCTCTTTGGGCTGTTCTACTGCTTGACTGTCCCAAGGGTAAAAGAATTTCTCTTTATTTCCAGACAGAATCTCTTGTTCCAACTTTTGCCTGTTATAAGTTTCCCAGAGACAACAACCAGACTACAGTTCCTCAGATTATTTTTTTGGTCCTTTTTGAAGCTGGGTGCAACATTTTCATTCCTTCCATCATACAGGACCGTCCCTGGTCTCTCGGACCTTTCAAAGACACTGGAGGCATCAGTTAGTTCCTTCTGTACCCTTGGATGCATGCAGTCTGGTCCCATGGACTTCTCTGGGCTGAGGTCTCTCAAGCCATCCCTGACTCAATCCTCATTCACAGCTGGCACTTCTGCTCCTCCTTGAACCAATTCTCTTAGCAAAGAGGCCTGGGAGACCTTCTGGAGGACTGAGGAAGAGAAGGGATTGAGTACTTCTGCCACACCTGTCTCTGTTGTCAGACACCGCTCAGCAAAAGGCTCACATATTCCTTGCTCAGCCTTTTATTAATATATTACTACTTTTATTAATGCAGAAGCACAAACTCACCTTGTAACCTGTAATATCCCTTTAAAGTCTCAACTTCATTTGAGTTTTGGTGTTCTGATACCATCTCTACATGCCCAGCCAATGCTTTTTACACTCTGCCTTTGCAGCCTGTTCCAGCTTCTGCCTCCTGTAAACTGCATTTTTATATTTGAGCTTTGTCAGGGATTCCCTGCTTACGCAAATTGATCTAGTGTGTCTCTTTGGTCAGTGACATATTAGTGTGCATGTTGTTTTGGCTGTCATCAAACTTTATTTTATGAATTACAATTTTTTTTTTATATAGGACAAAAATGGGAGAAGATCTTTGTATAGAAATATTTCATAGGCTTTAAATACAGTGAATGTAATTTTACCAGAAAATAATACAGGTGTAAGATGCTGGCTGACTTTTTGTTAGGGTAAAAAAGAAAAAAAAAAAACAACAGACTAAGTAAACCTATGCAGATTCATTGGAGTGATTTACTAGTGAGACTCTCTAAAGTAACATATTACAAAGTAAGTTTTAAATACCTGCACTGAAATAGTGGGGGGTGCAGGAGGATGTTCAGTCTAGGAGTTCACCATCATTCTGGATCTCCACATAATGTCTACATTTATCTGGAGACCAGATTTTTAAACATCAGCAGGGATAATAGTTTTTTTATGCAGCAACACCACGGCCAATTTTAGCTGTGGAATGCACAGATGGGTATGCAGAATGATGACAACATAATGTCCCCTTCAGTTTATTACAGGTCATAAAATTGCAATTAAATAAAATTTGTTATGTGACAACCTGATTTGCTTGTACACTCCAGTTGTACTGTAATTCCCTTTCTATGGTACTTGGTACACAGACTTTGTTTCTATTGTTTTCAAACAAATCAACAACAGCTAAGTAAGTTTCAGAAACTACATCAGAAACTCACAAAGAAAAACTATTTTAAAATATCCCCAAATTTCCATGAGGCAATTCTTCTCCATTTAATCTTCTACATGGTGGATAAGAGATTCATCTAAAAATGACTGTCATCACAAAGGATAAAACTATCTCATTTGGTAAAGTCAGTTGTGACCACACAGCAATAAGTAGACCTCTCCATATTAAATATTTTCAAAGGCAGCTTCCCAATCCATTGTTTTGACTTATACCGACTTCAGCAGAAAAGGCAAACAGTAGGAGAACAACATGTTACAAAATGTCAGGATGTAAAGATATGAGTAAGAGATGAGTTATCTGGTATTTCTAGCTTTGGTTCTTCCTGGAGAATAATAATTGTTATACAGCAGCAGCCATCAAACCCAGTGATGGCCTGACTGGCCAGTTATGCAGAACATCAAATTACCAAATTTGATACAGAGTGGAGTGCAGCTGAATTTGTCTGTGATACATGATGCAACACAAACATCTCTAGGTGCAATCATTATATTGTGTGGTTTTTTCATATGATCTCTCTTTATCAAAATAATACTACCAAATCATGCAGAAATCTTTATAGACTGTTATGTTTTTTTCGCTTCAGAATCAGATTTCTTCAAGAGAAACCAGAGGCTAATTTCATACTGAGAATCTTAAGGATAAAGCCCAAGCAAGCAAAGTATTCTGATAATCATTTATGTACCTTCTGATTTTAGAATTTCACCACTGTGCTACCATTACCACATTTAAATTGGGTTGAAACTCAGCCAGAACTTAGACATCTTGCTGATAACTATTTGAATTGCATATGTTAGTTATCTGTAATTCAATGTAACCAATTCATAGGAATTCTTTAATTCAAGACCAGAAAATGTAAGTGCAGAGAATGATAGTGCCCAAAATGAAGTTGCAAATAGAATCCAGGAGTTCAGGCTGCTAGAGAAACATTAAGTTAAGCCTTACTAAACCAGGCTTTCATTGATTTGTTTTTGGTTTTTTGACTCAGCTACTTATTAATTTCTTTTCAAAACTGATATCGAGACTCAACAGGTCAATAATTATTTCCATCACTCTAAAGTGATAAATGTTTTCCGAGCCATTTTATCATCAAACAGAATATCAGGCGAAGATCCATGGATGCTAACATGCTATTTTCTCAGCTTTGGGTATTCTACCTTGTTATTATGTATTATATAAAGTTTTTTATTTAAACTGGGATTATATGGAAAATAACTTCCGTCTGTCTATAGTTAAATGGAAGTTATATGCTTCCTTCAGTTTCATGAATTTTACTAGGAGGAACAAAAACTGATGAGCAACAGATAAAATCATACACTGATAAATACAAACTTACAACAAATGTCTATTTGCTGGAGTAGACTTCAAGTCTCAGACTTACTTGGCAGCAGCATCTTTTCTCAGCTGTTCATGTTTCATTAAAAGTTTCTTCCTCTCTTGAAAAGCCTTTCTAACTTTGTATCCTTTGTAGACAGCCTGAATTTTGAAAGCAGCAATATCCTGAATGGCAGCTATAGACAGAGCTCCATGTTCTAACATGAACTGAATCACTTCATGGTGTTCACCCAGCAAGGCATAATCAAGTGGAGTATATCTATAAAAACAAAACCACAGCAATTATTATTGATCTAGAATTCTAGCTATAATGTGCATTTACTTGACCCTCATTTCATAATAAGGCAGCTTCTAGTATGAAGACAGATTAAACACTGTTTCAGTAGGCTGTTTTTCTTATTTTTTAGGCATTATTTTCCTACCTTATTCATTCTACACACTGTGGTTATGTTTAAAGCTTATTTTAGCCTCCTAGTATGGAAGGGGGGTGGAGGTGGACCAGACTCCATGAAGTGTTTGGACAAAATCTCCCAAAGCCCCACCCACAGCATTAGCTGCTTTAGACAAGCAGTCTTTAAAACACGTTACTTACATTTTAATATAGAAATACAAATAAAAAGTAAGTTAAAATATTTTTGTGTTATTTCCACATGCATTTAAGTTCTAGAAATCTACTGTGGAATCTGGCTCAGCTTCTGTAACATTGTCTGAGAACAGTCTGACTGACCAAGCAGCAGGATTAGACCAGTACCAAAGGATAATATCTTTTTCCAAGGTACTAGGAAGACATAAGTTTGCTTTTCAAACGGACACAGGTGTTCAAAATACTAAATTGCTTTGGGTTTTAATGGTGCCAAAGGTGCCTAAGCATTTTTCAAAATAGTTCCCAAATTTCCCACTGTCAACATGGGAGCAAAATTTACGAATCTCCCTAACCAACACTGAAACTTTAGGCAAAGGCATTTAGGGGCTGAAAATTATCAGTCACAAACCATAATCAAGACCATATAACGTAAGACTATCCAATAACAAATGTCAATGCATGTGATTGTGAAAATTAGGGCTCTTGTTGATGGTAACTTGCTGGGACGCAGTGCTGGTAAGCAAAGAAAAACAGACAGAAAGCACAATTGGAGCTGCCACACAGCGATGGTTTGATGGAAGGATAAACAGTATCTGAACTGAGGTGTCTGCAGGAATAAAGACAATGACATAACATGAAAATTTGGATGTCAAGGTGTGCTGCTGATAGCATTTAAAGAGATACAGATTTTTGATAACCCAGAAACGGGAACTTCAGAAGGAACGTAATTTCAGGAAAACACATTTTTAAAGTATTCTTAATTTTGAATATTTTAAAGACACAAAAGATACTATAGTAAACTTTATGCTATACCATGTATCTACCAAGACAATGTTTTTTATTGCAGATCCCAATCATGAAGATCCATATTTTTAAACGCGGATCCTCTAACTCCATCAGAGTTACATTTGAAAGTAAAAAAAAAAAATCACTTAAATCAAATCTGAAGAGGGGTTTGTACGACTGGACACTTCCATATGCTCCTCTGTTGTGTCAGTTCAAAGCTTGATGCAAATTTTCTTTTCCCTTGTTTCTCTCTAAAGCAGACAGCTTTTAAATCAAGCTGGCTTCACAGGGAAGTACATGAAGACATCAGCCATCAGCTGTTATAGCTAATATAACAGGAAGGTGGTCACTTGATGCACTCAGGACATTAAGTTGGATTACAAAATAAATTTGGAAGGAACAACAAACCAAACACTCTCCAGACTAGCACTTGGTCACATATATGGCAAGCAAGTGGGCAGCTTAAAATCCTAGATGCAATCTCAGCTCTATCTTTTCACTAAAATTTTAGTTATAACCATCATGTTTGAATTTTTAACTGGTACCTCATATTATTCTAAGAAAGTAAAGAAGGGAAGGTTTTTCCTATAGGAATATTTGAAAAAAAAAAAGTCACTATGTAGTAAAATTTTTATTGATTAAAAACTAATTTCATCCAATTACAGATGAACCATATCAATTATTTTTCCTCTCTCTTATAACACTCAACTTGATTTTCCACTTTCCAAACTTCCAATTTCTTAACCATAAAACAAGATTTGTAGACATTTGTTAAGATGCAATTGTGAGATTTTTATATACTATATATATATATATATTTAAGGAGAATTACATTCAAAGACTGATCCATCTAGAAATACTGGGGATCTCTTTTGCCCTGCACATGCACTAGTACTTATCAGCAGACATTTGGAATACTGCTAGTTGTATTTTGAATAATCTAGGTTTATACTTCAGAACATATATTAATTCCAGAAGGAAAACAAAAATATAATATCCGAATGACTTTGGCAAACCACAGCTAAGGCATTTTCTTCCTATTTCAGCATCATTAGTACATTTCTACAAAGTAAGGATAACAGCAGTCTCCTTTCTGGCAAAATAGAGGCTTTTAATCTCACTTATTAAAAGTAATTTAATTAAAACTGTTTATTCAATTTTCTATCAAAAATTACTAAAGAGAGCCTTGACACTACTTAATTAGGAACTAGTTATACTTTCATTAGTGTTTCTCAAGAAAAAATAAGAACAGAAAGGAAGAGAGATCTGAATGGTTTAGAATAGAGAACAAAAGAGAAATGAAGGGGCAAGAAAGCAAGAGAGAAAACTGGGGTTAAGCAGGCAAGTCTCAAATTTAGCACTGAAATATGGAGTTGCAAACCCCTTAAGTTATTTAAAATGTTGAAATATTCAAATTCATATGGCATGCTGTTCATAATTTTATAATTATGAGTAGGTCATCTACCTTAAAAAGAGGCATTATAAATTTCTGCTAATAGTAATTATCTTCATGGTCAGGTGACTAATTTGAACTCCACAACCCAAATCACTTTTAAAAAACTATTATTTATATGTCAATGAAAGACAAAGAAAAGAGATGCAAATGTGCTGTCTCTTTATGATTATAGGAGACATTTTTTTTAAACTAGGCCTTTAGAATACAGGTAACCACCAGGTACTTTGTAATCACCCTTTTAAAACATAACATTACATTTCTCCCATTTTCTTCCTTCTTGCTGCATTTGTATCAAATATAAAAGTACTATTCCATATATAAAAGTCTATTCCAACAGCAACAGAATTGCCTTTTCATCCTTTGTCCATACATATCTGCTGTCAACTCCATATGAATGAGAAAGATCTTTAATATTTCAAACAAGACTGGAGTGAGTAAATACTTCCATAAGCTGATGGTTCAGAAGTGTAAACAGTTGAAGTTGCAGGGTGTTAGTTAAAGAGGAGAACTTTCACACTAGAAAAGCCTCTTACGCTGAAACCCAAGACTAAAGCACTCCTTTGAGACACAAGATGATGATTCTCCTGCAGCTTCTGAACATTTAAATGGAAGGCAGCGCTTTGGCTCAATTACAAAGTAACACCTTCAGACAAGCAATACCTCTCCTCGCTGTTCTCCATGTGATTGGGGAAAGCATCAAAGCCGAGCAGCAGCTTTATAGCATCAAGGTAGCCATTGTTACAGAGCCAGTGCAGGGCAGTTCTGCCCTGTGAAACAACAGAACACAACAAAAATAAGCACTACCCCCAGACTCTACCATGCCACAATAAAAGTCATAAATCACGGCGCAATTCAATGCTTCTCTGGACTTGAAGAACAAACTAGTTCTTCTAAATAAACTTCCTTGTTAAAATAATAAGGACACCACACTTAAATTTTTTTTTTTACAAGATTTTAACACTAGTGCTTTTCCACCTAAAACAGCTGTAAAGCAGCTGATTTCTTTGCAAAAGTTGTACAGCAAGCTCTTGATGCCAGAATGATTTTTTCTTTTTTCTTTTATACTCCTCTTACATACTCTTTTATAGTTTTATGTATTCTTAGTGCTTTTAGCCAACATACTTGTAACTTTCCAAGCCTGAAAAGCTGAGACCCACTGTACTGTTAAACCAGGAGACCAAACAGCCTGGAAGCCCCAGACACTAAGGTCCTCTCCAAAATATATTTTTGTAAACTAAGATAAGCCCATCCAGGGGGAAAGTTCCTCAAAAAGGGGGGTTCACTCTCATTGAGGAATCTTTGATAAATATGTTACTTTTGCAAAGCTTGTAAGTGTGTGTATTTCACAGTAACATATGCATGGATTCTCAGGGCATTCCACCTGGACAAAGTGCTGTACCCAAAGATCCTGAAATAAATATCGAGGTAAAAACCCATTTTCCCCATAAAACCGTGTTTTGGTTTTAAGTTTAAGACCAGGGAAAGGCAACACTCTGTAGAATTCTTAATGAAAACCATGTTTCCATTACCTGGAATTATCTATGCCCTACAACAAATAGCAACAGAAAATTTTGATGAATTGGGTGAAGCTCTTTTGACTGATGAGGTTCTACCGACTTCTGAGAAATTATGACATATAACAAAGAAATCTGTTAAAGGTTGCACAATTATTCTGGCTCCTAATTTCAATTACTGCGTGAATAATGACACAAAAGAATATATAAACCAATCAATGTTTTGGGTTTGGGGTTTTTTTTATCTGGAAGAGTGATACATATGTGGGTACTTAATGTGGACACATAATTGAAGCAGTTATTGTGTAATCTCACTTGCAGTATCTTACTTTCTTACTTGCTCTATCTCTATGCTGGAGAAACACATTACAGACTATAAAATCACATTCCCATGTCAGCTGTTAATAATTAATGATAGAAATGAAGAAATCAGATTATTAGTATGACTCTTCATATGATCACACTTTGATAAGGAAAAACCAAAAGTGATCTCGAAAAAAGGAATCTTCAGTTCCTGCTGCATATTAAAACACTACTTTTCTTTCAAGATTTTAGAAGTGAAGGCACAGGCAAAAGGATGTCAGGATGCATTTCCTTTTCTGACAAACAGCAGCAAAGATGCTTCTATGTCCTGGAAAAGATAATGACCTTGAAGAAAAGGAAAATGTTTTGATTTATGGTTATTCTAAATTTAATGATATGCCTCAGTGAAGAACAACAACATACCTCTTTATCCTGAATATTTGGATCTGCATTGTTTTCCAGCAGCACTACCATGCAGTTAATGTAACCTCCATAAGCAGCACACTGCAGAGGTGTTCTACCTGCATAATCCTGCACATTAGGGTTGATTTTATTTTCTATCAGGATTTGGCACACGTCAGCATTTCCTCCCAGGGCTGCCCAGTGAAGAGGTGAATGGCCATCCTGGTCAACCAAATCAACTCTTGCTCCTCCTGCAACGACAAATACATTTGTGAGCACAAAAAGAAAATACTGTTGAATGCTAAGAAAAGAGTAAGCTTATTTTCAGCTAGAACTTATTTGGTAAGCTGACAATTCAGAGAAGTATTTCGGAAACCAATTTCAATTTTGTTGCTCAGATTCTAAAACTTAAAATTAATTGGGAATAAAATAGCTGCTAAGAGGGTCTAATTTTTTTACAATTTTCTGACTATCCTCTAGGATGCTTTAAAATATCCAGATTTATCAAATGCCCATGAAAAACCTACTTTATTTGTTTCTGGTCTGTGCATTTTCAGTAGAAATTTTCTTCCTTAACACAAAATAACTTCTAAAAATTAGATCTCAGATTAAATGTCTTTTTAAATACCTAAAGCAGAAAAGATAAAATATTCATAATGTATGAATAACTATTAAAATAACTTCCTACCCCACCTCTTACTCAGCTGTTTATTTCCCATTCCTGCTCCCACAAGAAGCAGCACCAGAACTCCGAATATGTTTGCAAAGTCCTAAGAGCTGACCTTTAATGAGTGTTTGAATCACTTCCTTGTGTCCCATCTCACAGGCTCGGAAAAGGGGGGTGTGTTTCATGACATCCAGAGCATCTACCTGTGCTTTATGCTCCAGCAGCAATTTCACTGTGCTGACGTGGCCAGATAGGGCAGCAGCGTGTAATGCTGGAAGAATAAAGTAGTAGGAAAAAGAAACCACAATGACATGAGCTTTAGACTTTCTCAATTAGAACAGTCAAAATAAAAATTAGTTACAATTATTTTGGAGGAAAAAGTACGTTTCAACCTCAGGAAACTGAAGAATCATAACAAGTGATGATGTAACAACATGTTCTTGACATACAAGCAACAAGCAGAAAAACTCTTAGCCCTGAAACATGTTTCTAACTTGCACAAATAGAAATTTTATGTTTAATGTCACCAAGATTGGCTTATAGTGAGGATTTGTGGAAGAATAGCAGCTTCTGATTAAGAGACCATAACATGGTTTACTTCTGCCTGTTTCGTGGCATTTCTGAGATTGCTCATCACACCAGTGAAAGAAAACTTTCATTATTTCTTCAATGCTTTTCTGAAAATGACCTCTTTTTTTCTTTCGAATAAGCAAAGTTGTCACAATTAAAACTAGCTTCAGATAAATACCCAGCTGTTCCTGCTCATCTCCACCCCTCTTTTTTGTTTCAGAATTACTTGGAGAAAATTTTACACAAAATTATGTAGGAGGACCATCATATCTTGCACAGTATCTCCAGTTCCCTGTCTTCTTCTTAAAGAAGAAAAAGATTACAGAAGGACCACATGCTGCTACTTCAGAACTTAGGTAAAGATGTGGTGTCCTGTAACTGGAGCTGCTATTGCCTGGAACAGCATCCTGCAGGCACTGTCAGTCAGAGCTGAGGATGACCAGTTCACAGCTCTTTTTGAAGGAAAGGAGAACTGCACACAGCAATGAGATTTCAAACCAATGGAGGACACATGTATTGGTGATTTTACTTACAGTTTGATTTTGATATGTTTTGGATTACTTCCTGCAGTCAGTAGTCAAATCAGACAATCTACATTCTCATACTGCCTTAAATGTAGAATATTTTACAGATAACGAAATCAAAATAATTTAGAATAAAAACACAAAACAATGCAGTTCATAAGTGTGCATTTAATAAAGCGAATTCATATTTCCCCATGAAATTTCAGAAATATTCATGCTTGGTGAGAACCGACTCTGCTCATGCAAGCAAAATTGTGGGGCTGTAAACACTACCCACATGTCCACATTTGTTTAATGTTAAAACAGACAGGGTCAGGATCCAGCAGAGGCCTCATTCAGAAACGCACATCGCAAAGGCCAGCATCAGAAGGAGCAGCTTCTTGAACCATAGCCAGAATATAAAACCAGTATTTTTGTATTTGCCAGCTACTGTTTACAACCAGCACCAGCTTATGAGACAGTAACCCAGCACAACCTGTTACACAGGCCCAGCTAAAATGCTCAGGTTGTTCATGTTGTCATTGACCCAAATCCAGCTGGTGCGTGCTGCCTTAAAACAGAGTCACAAAATAAGCGATAGTAACACTGTGACACAGACAAAGCACTGGGGTCAGAGCCAGAGGCACTCTGAGAAGTGAAAATTGAAATCATGCCTTTGAGAGGACGCTGATTTAAGTGTAGCAGCCTAAAAGCCCAGCGGTGCTCATCGCGCTCATGAAAAGTGTGTGCCTGTGCAGCAGCTTTGCGAGTGGGTGGCTATCAGTAGGAACTGGCCAAGAATGAGATCCCTGCTGCTTCCTACATTCGGATGGGCCTGCTGCTCATGGTCTGACCTCACAGTAAACTCTAGGTTCTGGTTTTTGTCCTGAATCCCTTATGAAACCAAAGGCAATAAACCACTCCATCAGATGACACATGGGGTGTGTGTAACAATACAATAGAAAAAAGAGCTGCTGTGTCAGCTTGGCCAGTTCTTCCCTCCTATCACTCATTCTGACGCAGGCATCTTGTTTCGCACTTTGTGCTCAATATTTTCTTGTAAGCCAAATTTTCTGTGATGGAGTCACGGTGACTGAAGAGATTCTTCAGCCAGCTGGTCACAATGGGCCCTTTGTTCAGCCGACAGACAGAGCCCTCTCCATTGTGCGCAGTGACGGCAGAGCTATAAAGCTGCCCCTGTAATGCTCCTGCAGCGCTGATCTCTGAGAGGAGGGAAATTCCTTTCCCTTGGTGTCATTCTCCTACACAATGCCGAGAGTCTCGATGTTCTAGCAAAGCTCAATGGAGAGCTTGCTCTTTTTAAGTAAATGCAAAAGTCTGCGTTAACGCAACATTACAACCGAGCTGAGCTGAGTCTGCACACAAAAGTCAGAAAAACACAGCCTTGAACTCTGCTCAGCAACTGTATCCCAGGCACGGAGGCATGTGCGCTATTCTCTATTAGTGCATAGCTTCCTATGTCCGAATGCAACACTGCTTTGCCCTCGCGAAAACTCGGGAATGATTAAGAACCTTTGGGGAAAAAAAATATAATAAAAAAATCAGAGAGTGATTTACTGGTGGGCTGCCTTTTATGTTTAGATCTCGCTATAATAAAGGCCATGCTGCCGCACTCGCTGGCACAATGGTGCAGCTCGGGCTGCTCGGCAGCACCGCTCCCCACCTCAAGCCTATTCGTGTGCTCCGCACAACGGCACTCCCAAGCAAATGGAAAATCCATTCATTTCCTTGGATTAAAAGCCCTACAACGAAATCAAGATTAAAAGGTGATTGCATATCCCCGCTACGAAAGGTTTAAGATTGAAAGATAATAAACTCCACCACCTGAATTATTCAAGCATGAAATCCACACCTGAGTAATTTCAGAAACACAGTATGTGATTACCGATTACTGCCTGCAAAGAAAAAAGCCCTTTGTAAGGAGGTTTGCACAGTAACTACAACATTGCTGCACCTTAAAGTCTGAAACAAATACTGAGAGGTATTTAAAAGGGAACCGTCAGGAAGTAGCAAATATAGGTGAGATTGCTAAAAGACGAAACAATTCTAAAATTGTAGAATATATACTTTGTGAAGTCATCAGACAAGAAGACTGAGATTTTATTTGTTGCACTATTTCTTAAACTCAAAAATTTCCAACTATCACAACTTTGAAAGACTGATTTATTTTGTGTGTGCTAAATTATAAGAAAAACAAGAATTTAGATATTTAAATAGAATTTTATGTTAACTATATTATGCACTTTGTTAAGATACAGCATACCACCAAAGGAAATTTTAAAAATTCAATTTATAATATGAAAATAATATCGATGCAAACTATGTTTCACATCCTGAACTGCACAACCCTGACATAGCATTTATTTACCATTTGTATGTTATTCAAAGTGCACTCTGAAAAAAGAAAAGCTGTTAAATTCATATCTATGTTTCTTGATTGGGATAAATCTACACTGCAAGTTCCCTAAAT
Source organism: Vireo altiloquus (assembly GCA_013396875.1). Taxonomy (NCBI): domain Eukaryota; kingdom Metazoa; phylum Chordata; class Aves; order Passeriformes; family Vireonidae; genus Vireo; species Vireo altiloquus. The sequence continues at coordinate 1,555,627 of VZRF01003225.1, forward strand.
CTAAGCATGCAGCTCAGCCTAGTTTGCATGTGTGCACAGCCAAAAGATAATGCTCGAGTAAACTGTAAAACAAATACGTTAAAATTTATATAAACAAGCATTGCAATATACATTCTTGTTTATTTAAAAAACATCATTTGCAGGAGAAATGCCCATTATTGTATTACTAATGAGTCTGACTATCAGCTTAGCTATCATTTTACTCCTTATTTTACATAGATATATATATTTTTGCACTTAACTTCTAACTCTATGACCTGACTGTATGTGGCACCAGGTATTTCCTGATCTCCCTACACACAGCATACCCTGAAGCCCTGCTATCAAACCTCTCCAAATTTACACCAAATATATCCACATTCTCCTGTTTTTTCATTCAGATGCCATCAGCATGCTATACAACTCAAATGCTTTTCCTACATTTCCACTTTTGAATCCATACACCCTTCATAACCTGTCTCTCCCACCTGTCAGAACTGTTGTTCTGTTTCTGTTGAAAGCACTACAAAGGTACAATATTTCTACCAAAATTGCCTTTTTTTTTTTTCTTACAGGAGATAAATTCATAGTTGCTACAGGAAATTTTGCATTTCCTTACTTACATGCTTGAATCCTGAAACACTGTATCACCTACTTATCTTTTCAGGCAGATAACAGGATGATAAACTTGGGGAATATCAAGTTTGACCTCTTGTTTGGACAAAAGTGCAATAGCTCTAACCTTTACCTCCCTATCTTTAGGGAACATGATAATGGAAATAACTATGGAACAATTTTCATTATGATAATATAGCTACTTCAGTGGTAAGTTTGGTCTATATTGTTTCAAAGTATGTATGTACTGTCAAATACATTTTTGAACAGGCATTTTAAGGAAGAGCTTTTTATGCAACTATATTTCATTTTATTCTTCAAAATACAGAACAGCTCTTCCTTTCCCAGGATTATAGAACTAAATAGCATTGCTGTACATTTCTTCTTGCTAGGTTTCAAACAACCTGTCCCAATCTGTGCAGAAAAAGTTTGTTTCTTTCCTACAATAAGGTAAAGAATTGACTCACATAATTAAACTAATGCAGAAATGTTTTCAGGATAAAAGTACACATTCAGAAAAAGATTAATACAGCTTCTTAGAATGTTTTTATTTGGTGGAAATCACACTGATTGGAAAGATCCAGTGGCTCTTTACTGTAAATCATCTTACCTGTGCCGGCATACTTGTCTGTCATATTGATATCAATATCCAATTTTAAAGTCAGCATAGTCCTAATGACATCATCACTGCCTTTGCCAGCTGCCCACATGAAGGATGTTCTTCCCTCAAGATCTGAGTCGTCTTTTACAGAAGGATGTTTCAAAAATACTTCAACTGTTTCCTGAAAGGACATACTGTTGAAATTAACATTAAAAGGAATCTGCAACAAGAAGAAACTATTGTCTCATGTAGCTGTTTACGATGCAAATCAAAGCTTCATTTTTCCTTTTTATGTTTCTAAAGAGTAATAGTTCAACAGGAGCACTGGATGTTCTGCTATGCCATTTCCCTCGTCAGTGATCAAAGTGCATCCTTAACTATGAGTTTAACTCTGTCACTTAATTTAACACTTTTTAGTGTCAAATATGATGTGTTCACCACAAGGAAGCAAAAGACACTGTAGTCTCTGTGAAGAAAGTAATGGGAAAAATATGGGTTTATCAAAACATGACTGTAATACTGTGATGAAAAAATCACAGAATCAATTAGTTTGGAAAGGACCTCTGAGATCATCGAGTCCAACCTATAACTGAACACCACGGTGTCAACCAGATCATGACACAAAGTGCCACGTCTCATCTTTCCTTCAACACCTCCAGGGATTGTGACTCCAACACCTCCCTGGGCAGCCCATTCCAACATTCCATCAGCCTTTCTGTGAAGAAATTCCTTCTAATGTCCACCTGAACCTACCCTAAAAATAATGTTCTTTCAAAATGTTTTCCTGACATATTTTTTTCTCTCCAGTTATAAATACAACTGCACATGCAAATACTTTACTTTGCCGATCTCTAATATTTTGACTATTAAAAAAAATGTCAACATAGACGTATTTCTTAACGTTTAATAACATCAACAGGTTACTAATTAATGAAATACTATAAATCAGAAAAGGTTAAGGAAATCTTTACACCTGAGTTAGGCCTTTCCACTCTGTTACATTCGAATCCCTACTTAAAGCAAAAAAAACTATTTCTTCAAATACTGTGTTTGTCCTAAAACAGGTCCACCTGTTTAACCTGCTGCTAGATTTTTAATGAGTCACCCAGGAAAGGAAGAGAGAAAATCACAACTATTAGAAAAAGAATAAAGGGAGGATTTTCCCCTTTTCATCTGATGCCTTAAAAGGCTGAGTATATAACAGCTGGGAAACATCTGATATGAGTCACTGGTAGGCTAGCCAATAAAAACCTGAAAAAAAAACAGGTTTCCTTATTTTATTTTATATTTATATTTTATCATTAACACTATTTAAGCCTTTCCTCTATGTGACCCCACAATAGCTCTATCACTGCTCTGGGTAGGACAGGAATTTCTTGGCTATAATGAACAAAATTCTTTTAACCCTGAAGGTGTTAGAATGCCTAAGTACTATTGAATAATTTGGATTTGTTTTTTCACTATTACTTACTATTTCATCCCTCTAAAGAAACAGGAAATTTCTCATTTATCTTATGCTACCAATCTAAGATCCTTGAAGCTTTATGAATCTAGATCTGAGCTAACAGTTTATTGTGAAAAGGTCCAGCCAGAAGCAAGGAGAGATGGAAGCATAAAGCTTTCCACACAAACCCAGCATGAGTTTATAGCTCTGTGTACTCACACTGACCACCATCACACCTCAGGCACAAACAGCCTCTCATTAGGCCAGAAACTCAGCACCCCCCCAGGGATCTGCACTGCTGGAAGTCCTGCAAAGTGAAAAGCACTGCAAAGGCTGCACTTCTTCAGTACTGAGGGACACACTCTAAAAAATACAAATATTTTATTTTTCCATTAAGTAATGCTTCTTTTAATGACTCTTTCTTTTCTAGAAAGAGGTTTTTTCAGCTTTTAATTGGAAAAAGTGAAAGAAAATCCCACAATGCTATAAGCATTATTTTCCAAAATGAAGTTGCCACGACTTGAAAATGAAACAAAATGACGTTACACCAGGATGATTAACAAATCAGAAAACAGAAGTATCAATCAGTTTAATTCTACATGTGTTTTGTTATGAAAGATCACATGTATTCTAACACTACTAAAAGAAGTGGAGGAAACAACATAAAAAACCAACAAACTGAAAAATAACAGTAAAGGAAAGAGCTAAACCTGGAACATTTAATTATGTGCTATCAGAAAACTCTGAAAAATACTACATACTATTTTTGAATATTTAAAAATAAGACAGGGGTATCCACACTTCATTTACTAGACAAGTATATAACAGGAAAGTACATTGGTTTGGACACCTCTGGAAAAATTCAGAAAAAAAAATTTAGTCCTGCATACTAAAATCAGTATGAAGACAGCATCTTAGCTCAGTCAGTTAGAGCATGGTGTTAATAACACCTGAGCCATTCACTTCAGAGCTGGACTTGATGATCCTTGGGTCCCTTCCCACTCAGAATACTCTGTGATCTGGAAATAACGATTCTCTGATCTTCCTTCACAAATGAAGTTCAAAAATTTAAATAGGGGTGTTTCTCTGGACCTCCTGTGACATACCCAAGACATCTAAATTTGGATGGTTATATTAAGTAACTTCTCTTCTTCTAGAACTTTTCCTATTATTCTTATTTCCACTATATTAAGTGGGGATAAGTCAGTCTTAGGGAACAAATTTTTCACATAAATTAAGCACTGGCTAAATCTCTTCAGTCTTTAAAAAACACAAAAATGTCATATTATAGTAAGTAACCCACAGAGAAACCGAACAAAGAACAAGATATCAAAGCATACAAAACTGAAAGCCATGCAAATATTTACAGTAAACAAAAAAGAACAAACTTTCTTCTTGTTAGGGACTAAGGAACATTACATTTTAACTGAGAAACATACCTCACCTATCCAAAGCTGGGATAGACTGAATATCCAGACTGAATAGAACAACAATGTGGGTCTCAAACCATGAGTATAGAGATACTGCTGCTAGGACAAACATGGGTGTATCTCCATTCAGTTGTTTGACTGTGTATATGGAATGCAGTGGTGGGAATTAATCTATGATATGCATGTAAAGGAGAAAAAAAGCAAATAGTGGTGCTCAGAAAAAACTGGACTGGTGAAAACAGACTCCAGACATAATTAAGGTAGAGTCTCTTGAGTATATCACCAGCTAAAAGAGGCTTACAGATCTGAACTAAATTCTCCTGTGTGATTCTTCAGATAAAATGGGAAAGAGTACATTCATTGTAAGTACACAAGATTACAAAAGAATGTCTGATTCCACCACATATTTTATTTCCCCTTAAAACGTAGATGATATCACAGTTTGGCTGACTGATGGGATGAAAGGCAGCAACATAATGAAGATGTTTCATTCAACTAAATCAAGCCCAGGGAAAGAAAGCCCATAAGAAAAATCTTTTTAGGAATACATCAATGTAAAAAAGAAAAAAAACAAGATAAAAGAATGTGGAAATAATCACCAGATGGTAAATAAAAACTTTTTTTTTTCCTATGAGTCTAACTCAAACATGAAAGAAAGGCTTTTACAGCACAAATATTTTAGATGTGTGAGTTAGGCCCAAATTGTACACAGCCCTAAATGGACAAAAATCGGCATCCACAAAAAATTCTCTGAAAAACTGAAGATTATACAGAGAGAATAAAAGTCTGAATTTAAAAAATATCTGGATGGTCTTAGTAAGACCACCTCCAAAAATACCCCACCAAAGCCCCAAAACTCACTCTCACAAGGAAGCAAAGAAATTGGTCTGTTCTCTCAACAGTACTTCTAGATTTGTTAACTTGAATTGTTCTCAATGTCATTAAAATTTTTGGTTTTTATTTTCCTTGTTAACATGTAGGTATGCAAGAAAGCCCCAGATGACTATCCCTGCTAAGAAAATGTTGCAACGTGAACTGCATAATTACTGCATTAACTAAGCACTAAATAACTCTTTCTGTAAAGGGAGGGTATAAAAACTATGAGAGGAGGAGGAGCTTAAGGAAAGCTTTCTTAATTTCCAGTGCTAGAGAACTACTTCTGCAACACCTGTGACCAGCAATCACTGAAGTGCTGAGTTTTATACTTGGCTCTACTGTATCTGATCTTGCTCTGGGAAAAAAATTACCTATTATATCAAAGTGTAAGAATTAAGCTGTCTGAGAAACCAACGTTCTTTGTTGCCTGAGTTTAAAAAAATCTTTCAAAAATTTTAAAAAATACAGTGATCCTGAAGAATTATGACAAAAGGCACTCAACTCTTTAGCCATGCTTCACAAGACAACAGTTCATTCATAATGCCAAATATTCATAAATTAATCACCTTCTTGAATGCAAAGACTGGTTTGACTGGTCCTGCAGCAGCTGTGCAAATACTCCTACAGATCATCTTACTCTAGATACCTTATAACTGCTTAGATTTCATTATAATGAGCCCTAAAACCTGAAAGCACTGTGAAATAGTAGGTGCCATTTTGCTTTCTATTGAAGTACCTGAATGACTATTGTGTGTTCTGATGCAAACATATAGCTCAAAGGGCCTTTCTCTGTACAGAAAGTTAGTGGTTTTAAATCGATTTTTTAATACTTTGAAATTAACCACATTTGTATCACATGACATAGGAAAACTCTGAATTAACTCATGCCAACAACACTGTGTTTATATGATTTCAAAACCAACTCAAACACTCTGCTAAACTATAAAGACTTCAGCAAAATATATTTACTTCACACTTAGGTTATGTTCTACTTACAGCAAAGTTGCTCTGAGCTGCATAATGTAGGGGTGTTGCACCTTGACTGTCAGATGGGATAGTTCCAAACTTATTTCTTTCCAGTAGGAGATGGACAATCTGTGCATGACCTGAGAAAAATGATATAATAAAACCAAATTTGTATCAAATCCTACAGTCGATAAAAAGCTTAGTAAAAAAATAAAAAACAAAGTAAAAAAAAACCAGAGAAAAACAAGAGAGAAAGAGAGAAACAAGACTTGATATTTGAACTATTAAGTCCGGCATGTACTTTCTTCCCAATAGTGCTCTAGTGCCACACTGTACTCTCATTTTTTGGCGGGCATCTGTAAAACAGAATGAACTATAAACACCAAATTTTTAAAAACAGAAATAGAGCTTTTCCCTAAATAAAGAAACCAGTAACTAGCCAGATAACTATGATATTAACTCTTTTTTTAGAGTTAAATCATATAATCAGAAAAACCTTACAATAATTCAGTTGAGATGCTGCATTTGACTGCCAGGTCAGTCAGAAACAGTAAAGTGAGCATTGGCTGCTCATCATGAGCATTTGTCCATCTGCACTAAAAGACAAGCTAAACCAACATTGACAATTGCATCATACATCACACATTGTTTTACAGAAACCAAGTGTAAATTTTTCACTTAGGTTTTGTTTAACCAAAATTTCAACTGAAAAGGTATAGCAGAATCAGAGGCTAGTCTACTACCAGCTGCTATAAAAAACAAGCTCACACACAACTCCTTCCATAAAAACAGACTAAAATATTTTAAGACTAAAATCAAAACAATTTTGGGGAGGATAGGTAAACTTTTTATTCACTTCTCAGACAGGAAAACTAAGACAAAATACAGTATATTGCCACTAAAGTCAACCAGTCTACTCATATGCTTGCTTCTGTAGGCATATGCAGCTCACAGAATATCTTAACGATTTGGTATTTTAAGCAGTACATTAAAACCACTCTGATTTTACAGGTGAAAACTCCCAGTACCTCATATGTCAGAAAAGCAATCAGTTTTTCAGCCTGTTACTTTTGCACAGTTGTCTTGAATCACTTTAGAATAAATGAAAAGGCAGGTAAACCTTCCTGCTAGCAGTAGACTATTTTTAATGAAAACACCAACCATTACAGAATGCAGCTGTAAGAGCTATGTCGGTAGCTCTTAAAAAACTAAGACATGGAGGACTAGGCAAGCCCTCTTTTGTGAAATAGTACTTTGAGACTTTATATGTACAGAAGCACCAGAAATGAGAGAAAATAGTGAATTGGGTCAAAAAGGATGAAGAGTTATGTGAGTATTTTTTCTTTCTATAGGCCTTAGGGCGTACAGGAAGGTTCCTCTTTCCTGTTGGCCTGAGAGAAGCCTGAACACAGAACATCACATTATTTTGTCCCTTCCTACCAGAAAAAACACCAAAAAGAAGAGATATGATGTTGCTATGCTATTCCCACCTCAAGACTATAAGAAGTAAATTGAGGTGCACTGGAAGAAGTTGGTTTGGAGTGGAATCCTAGCAGAAAAACCATAGGAGTACTGAGCCCGAAAAAAACAGATTCCTGAACTTTAGAATCTGGTTAGATTAGAAAAAGGGAACTTAACTCTGTAATCAGGAGGTCTAGCTAGATTATCTATGAGAATAAGGCCTGAGGGAGTTGAAAAAAACAATTTGTATTGGGTGCAACAGTAAATAAATTGATGCACAGGTAGATCTTACTTGGGCATTATTGTAAACATTAAAACTCATCTCTTGAGGTTAAGAACTGTCGTTTCTGTTGTACTTTTATTTAGCAGAGATGTAACTTGGCTGAGACTCTAATCTACACAAAAGAAAACGTAAGAGGAACCACAATGCCCTTAAGATGCAGTCACATACAATCCATCGCATCTAAGAAAACTTGTGGCAGCATCCCTGCACTGCTTTAAATCTCCTACTGTTAATCTATACAGTAACATCTTACTCTCTTTAAGATCTACATAGGACATTCAGTATTCAACTTGAAACCAGAACTCTAAAAATTGATAATGATTTATTAACCAGAAATTCCTAAAGAGCATATGCCACCTAGAGACCTCATCAAGTTCACAAAACAGTCTGGAGGTCTTGGCACATCTTCCCCTTTTATTCTGCATTAATTACACAATCCATTTTTCCAACAGACAAAACTTCTCTCTTAAATACAATGAATTTCAAAACACAATAAATTTTGCTTCTTGGACAAAACGAAGTGATAATGATTATTTCTTTGGAAAGCCGATCCTATACAACTTAAAATGCTTCACAGCTTCTCTGTAAAAATTCAATATGCCTACTTACATGCAAATTTGAGAACATCCCTCTCTTTTTTTTAAATAACCATAATCAAACTACATGTCTATTGTCACTGGAGTTGCAGTAACTTGCTCCAGTGAACATCTGATTCTTTTATTGGCATTCTTTGTCTGCAGTGTCCCAAAGGATCATTGGGATGAAGCCTGTTAAAACAGGGGAGAGACTCTGAAGATTCTTTTATCCAGTGGTTATTTTTATCTCCTGAATGGAAATAAGAGGTGAATTTTCTAAATCATATTGTTTTTGTGGCTGTCATTTTATGGGTTGTGTTCCCCTGCATTTAGACTAATTACATTTAATCAGGTTTTAACTTGTTTTGCAAGGATCCAGTTTTTGTAACTCCAAACCAAAATTCACATATGCAAGGTTACAATTTACAGAGTATCTGAGTCTCAGGGTAACAATCTAAACAGAGAAAAACTCTATCCAAATAAAACTTGTTGTCAGATTGGATTAGATTGTCATAACGTGCCTGATGAAGAGCTTGTACTAGGAGCAGAAGTGTCAACTCTGCCATTTTTTGTTGTTTACTTGTGCTGGCCTTATCAGAGTATTGGCCTTTTCTTTGTTGGGAATCTTTTAAAGTTGCTTAGTTTGTGAGGGGTAGTTTAATAAAAACTAGATAATATAATCATAAATCCACTTAAACAGGCAGTCATAAACTGCAGCACACATCTCAACAGGCTAAAAGTGAGCACATGACTCATGATGCCTCCATCAACCACTCTGCATTGTGGAGCAGCTCAGCTCCCTCAGGCACCTCGCAAACCTTAAGTGACCATCTTAAATATGGACCAAACAAGGGTACTAGCTTAAATCTGTATATGAAATATTAGTCAAGTTCTCTTACTTTTTCAGCTATAAAGTAAACAGAATTTCTGACATTTTCTTCATGCACTCCCATAGACTCTGTTGCTTTCATGCTGGGCTGTGCATACCTGAATTTAGACACCACTCTTCCAGGGTACCAGTGTTTTTTTTGACCTATGATCAAAGCTGCTTATGCAAGAACAATCTCAATATACTCCAAATGTTCTTAAATCATCAGCATATGTAACCTGTTGAAGTAATGCATTTTACAGTGCTTTGGAGAATCTGAAGCTAAAATAAGCAGTCTACACACAAACTTCTAATTCTGGTTGAGCAGAAACTCCTATTGCTCTAAGAGATTAGTTATCATACTGTCAGACTGGAATTAAATAAAAAAATCGGACACAAAGATTAAACAGTACAGTTAATTAATGACTAAGTGACTTCAGCACTGTCCAGTTTACCGAGTAAGGCTGCCCAGTGGAGGGGAGTTCGAAACAAGTTGTCATAAGATGTCACATTGCAGCCTTCATAGGAGGTCAGGACATCCACAACTGCTACATTCCCATCCGCAACAGCAAAATGAAGAGGAGTTCGTCCTTCATAGTCTTGCCAGTTAAGCAGAGATTCTGTAGGTGCAGCTTCCTTTAAAAAATAAAAGAAATAACAAAATTTTAAAAACAGTTAAATTGAAGAGAAAACCTGTACAATCTTTACAGATGTTTTTTCAGACAGATAAACTGCCCTTGTTCTGTAGAATGTAGCTCTACAACCAAATACTTTTGTTACAGCATAGGCTACTTTCAAGTATCTCTTATGGAATGCTTTTTTATACTTAATTATTGTACAAGACCTGATTTCTGGTACATATCCCATAATTTTACCAGTCTGCTGTGCAAGTGGTTCCTTACACAGATTTTTAAAATGCTAACTCCAGCTCTCATGAAAATAACTAGAAATTCTTACATGATTTACAAGTTGAAAATGACATCTATATCTTCAGATTTTCTTCTACAATACTCCCCTTTTCGCACAAGTTAATTTCATTACTTTCATTATATTCTTCCAGCATTTTATACCCCTAAAGTATTTCCAAAGGAGATGTCTACATCTCTAGCTGACAGGATAGAAGTTAGAGAGCACTTCTAATAATGCATCTACTTCTAATGGGCTTAGTTTTGAATTTAAAAAGTCTTCTAAAGTTTCATGATTAGTCACTTGATCAAATAACATAGGCATTAATAGATATAACTTGACTTCTCATCACCTTTTCTTAAAAAATATGCTAAAACACTTTCACATAAAGTCCCTAGTTATACAGTTTTGTATTATAATAATTTTCTCTCTCAAATGTTTTTCTGTACAGATTTCTCTTTGTGATTTTCTTTTCCAGGCCAAAGAACAGAATGGGTACGAATGAACATTATCTTAGCATTTGAGAGATCTTCAAATGACAAGTATCATAAAGGCCCATGAAACACAAACTTCAAACTTCACTTTTCTGAAAAAAGAGGTATTACTGAAAAAAGTGGTAAATAATAACACAGTAGAAACTCAGAATGCAGGACAGTAAACATCTAGAGCAGAAGCAAAATGTCAAAATGAGAGTTCAAACAAACTAGAGGGAGGGAGTCTGCTTCTCTATCTCCAACAATTCAGAACAATTCACTGAAGGGAACTGTGTGTAAAATCGGAAGGGAATGTAGTCCTGAGATTTTTAACTTTCAACACTAGAGGGGATTTTAACCCATGATAAGTGAGAAAAGCTATCCTCTTGAAAATACAGAGCCACACTATATACTGCAATATACTTACGAAAGAGGAGCAAGAGACTGTGATCAGTGCTGATCCCTTTCTCACTAAACTATCCTTTTATCCTTTCCTGCAATCTTTCCTTTTGACTCCACTAGGTACACAAATCGGCTGTAGAATCACTTGCATTTGCATTATTTGATGGGGAGTAACTATTACACAGAAAACCAATATCTAACGTTGAGAACAATAAATCAAGAAGAAGAAAGTCAGGAAATTCCAGAATTATGGTTTCTATCCAAATATTAATTGACCAAAGTTGTACATTCTATATTTTCTATGTAATGAATAAAAAGACCCCTCAAAACACCCTAAACATTTAGAGTTATATTTCATTATATTTTCTAAGAGCAATCTGGCTAAGTTAATACAGCAGTAATAACTTCAACTCTGTGATGCCCTGACTCTTTGTTTCTTATTGTTTACTTTCTTACATTGCCAACTTAAACCTCCTAATATTTGATTAATGTAAGTTTTATAGATCTAAAGAGCTACATATTTTGCATACTGTATGTAAATCCCAGAATCACAGAATGGTTGGTGCTGGAAAGGATCTCTGGAGATCATCTGGTCCAACTCCCTACTAAAGCAGGTTCAACTAGAGCAGGTTGCACAGAATTAAGTCCAGACGGGTTTCAAATATGTCCTGAGAAGAAGACTCCACAACCTCTCTAGGCAGCTTGTTCCACTGCTCAGTCACCTTTAATCTCAGTAAAGATGTTTTTCTTTATATTTAGATGGAACTTCTGCATTTTAGTTTATGCCCACTGCCCCATATTCTGTTGCTGAACACCACTGAAAAGTGTCTGGTTCCATCCTCTTAATATCCACACTTAAGGTATTTCTATGCATTGATAAGATCCTCTCTCAGCCATCTCTTCTCCAGGCTGAACATTCCCAGCTTTCCCAGCCTTTCCTCATAAAAGGGATGCTTCTGTTCCCTCCTCATCTTCATAGAACTTAGCTGGACCCTCCCACTAACTCCTAGTCTTTCTTGTACTGGGGAGCCCAGAACTGGACACAGCACTTCAGACGTGGCCTCACTAGGGTTGATTCAGGGAGGATTACCTCCCTCGACCTTCTAGGAATGCTCTTCCTAATGCATCCCGAGGTACTCTTAGTCCCCAGAGCACACTGCTGGCTCATGGGCAGCCCCAGGTGCACAGTATGATTCCTCCCCCAGTGGAGGACTCTCTGCTTGCCTTTGTTGAGCTTAGATTAGACTCCTCTCTGCCCTCCTGTCCAGGTCCCACTGACTGGCAGCACACCACACTGGTGTATCAACCACTTGTTCCATAACATCTGCAAACCTGCCGAGGGTACAGTCTTTCCCTTCATCCAGGTTATTGATGAATAAAGGGAAAAAGACTGGGCCCAGTACTGACCTCTGGGGAACACTTCTAGATACAGGCCTGTAACCAAACTCAGTCCCACTCATCACAACCTTCTGAACTCTGCCAGTCAGCCAGTCCTCAACTCACCCACTGCCCACTCACACAACCCAATGTCCTTGAGCTCTCCTATGAGAATGTCATGGGAGACAGTGTCAAAAGCCTTGCTGAAGTCAAGGTAGACAACACTCACTGATCTTCCTGCATCTACCCTGCCAGTCCTGCCCTCACAGAAGGCTATCGTATTGGTCGAGCGTGATTTCCCCTTGGTGAGCCCATGTTGACTACTAATAACCTTCTTTTCCTTACATGCTTAGAGATGACATCCAGGAGGAGCTGTTCCATCACCTTTCCAGGGACTGAGGTGATATCTGTAATTTCCTGGGTTCTGCTTCTGGCCCTTTCTCAAGACACTGGCTTTCCTCCAGGCCTCAGGCACCTTTCCTGCTCTCCATGACTTTTCAAAGATGATGGACAGTATATTAGCAATAACATCTGCCAATGCTAATTAAATGCTAATTAAGTTGCCTGTCTCATGCAAAAAAACTTCATCAGTTTTAAATTAGGTATCAGTACTGTCAGCCATGTTTTGTTAGAATCAAAAACTAACATACTTGAAACATACTGGAGATCACTAATATATGTAGTCACTTAGTACAGTAACATATAATCTATTAAAAACATAAAAAATGGATAAATATGACTCTCAATTAAAAATAAAATCAAAGTTAACATTGTTACACGCATAAACCACAGTAAACAAAGCACGTGTAACACTTGTTACCATAAGCATTCAAAAGCATTTACCTGAGCCACTACAGTGAACAGCTGTATGTTCTTTCCTAATTTTAATTCTCAAGAGAAAGCTAACTGATAATATGCTAACTTTTTGCCTATTCATAGAGCTCAGCAGGGGGAGCATAGAGCCTACTGCAAAAATTCATTTTATGAGAATCACTTAAGAATGGCTAAACAAGAATTATGGTAGGCACAGAAGTTATTACTAAAATTCTAAGTCCACCAGAGGAAAACATGTTTGAACAAAATGGACAAACAAGAAAACAAATGCCTCTTCACTTATAATTTGCTGATGTAATCCTGACAGCTAATTTTCAAGCCTTCCAGAAGCACAACATCCTAAATAAATGAATCCTAAAACTCCTGGCTTAAAGACATTGATGTTGCCAAGAAATATCTCCATACTCAGAAGTGTTATTTTTGAAAAATGGTACAGAATCTTTTAATGACAAAGTCACTATTTGTATTCTAGTCTAAAAGTATTCATGTGTTTTGAATTTTTTGGCCACTTAAATTAAAATCTTCTAGGCCTGTTTCTGCCTACAGTCACGGGTATAATTTCTTTAGATTTTATGTGGGTTTGGTTAGCTATAATTAAACTGTCATACTGTATTAATATTTTAAGCACAATACAGAGAAGAAACAGAAGCTAAGCATTTTTCTGTGGCAATTAGAACAATGGAATTGTAGGCAATAATGGAAAGTGTGGTATAAACAAATGTCATGTCTCTTACCATGAAGAATAAATAAAGAGATACAAAATAGACAGAGAGCACTAAGCAGTTGTTTCCATCATAATAATGGAACCTTATTCTGTTCTTTTCTCCTTAAATCTTCCCAACGTTTTTCATGTAACCAAGCACTGCTGAATCTGGAAAGGTGGAAAAGGAAGTTGACCATGAAAGGATCTCCAGATTAGAGTTTCTCTCTACTTCACACGTTTACTTTATACACATGTTGAATTGTATTTTGGCTATATTTCATGGATTTCAATATCAGATATAACCAATTTGTGCATAACTGTCACCCCTGCACACCCAACCTACTTTTTCAGTATTCAGCTGAGCACTTTTCATAATTGTTTCTTTTGACAATACCAATGGACTGTGTACTATATAAATATCAAACAGAAAGATGACCCTTAGTTTCAAGAATTTATAAACAGGAGACAATAACTGGCCACATCCAAAGGGCAGAGTACAGAAAAACAAGACAGTATTTTTCATTACCATAGACTGTACTTTTGATAAAACCAGTAGCTAAACTTTTGTCAAGTTTTTGTAAAGCAGCACTGGAGAATTCCAAGTAGGATACTAGAGAAAAATAATTTTCTGGGGAATTCTCCCACAGTCCTAAAGACAGCATGAGAAAAACAACAGCAGTGTTTTTCATAACTCAGCCAGCAGGCATCAAAACCTGCCAGTGGAGGCTGACCAGAGGTAGGCATCGATACCTGACTGCTATCTGGGCAATGCCACAGTGCTTACAGACTCTACCCTGAAAGCAAAGACAAATGTTTTGGTTGGGTGTGATTAAAAATGGGGAGGCAACAGTGACAGACATTTGCCTTTCATACTGCTATCACTACAAGACTCTATTTTCGCAAACTTAAAAATGCAATTATATGTTAAGACACAAGATGACAGAAATTTTCACTCTGTGGGTGTGTACATTAGAAATACAACACAGAATGGGAAAAATAATACAGGTAGTCTAGTCATGAAGACCTAGAGAGGAATGAGAATCAAATATGATGCTTGGACAACATTGAACCTGGGCAGTATTCCAAAAAGCAGCTAAGAAAGGAGGGGAAGACTGTGAGCTCTGATAGGTAGGTATCTATCAAGACAAGTAAGAAAAACACTTCAATTTAGAGAGATCTTACTACAGGATAAAATTCAGGAGCACCACCACCACCACCACAAAAAGGTATTTATACTCAATAACAAATTTAGTCAACAGATTGATTACCTAGTAACAACATTTCTGTATCATCAACTTTACAGCGTAGCTAAATTACTTTTTCATTTAAACTTGTTATTAACTTACTCCATTAGCAAGCACATATAGATGTAATGAATTGCAATACAAACAATTAAGCTGGAAAAGTCTAGATGGAATCAAGAATACACTCTTTTCAGCCCAGCCTAAGTGCCTCTATACTGCTGCACCTAGCATGAGCAACAAACAGGAGGAGTTGGAAGCCTCCATAAGGAAGATATGACCCAGCTGCCACTACTGACACTTGGTGGGACACATCCATGACGGGTGTGTGGCTACAGGCTGCTCAGAATGGGCAGGACAGGAAGGAGGGTCAAAGGGGTTGCTCTCCACAACAGATGCATAGAGTGCAATGTGCTGTCCCTGAAGAACAACCACGAGCAGGTTGAAAGGCTGTGGGTAGGAATCAGAGAACGAGGCAACAGAGGGAACCTTGTGGTCAGTGTTTACTACAGGCCACTTGACCAAGGAGAGCCTCTTGATGAAGCCTTCTGGCTCCAGCTACAGGAGGCATCATGCTGGAGGTTCTTGTGCTGCTGCAGAACTTCAATCACCTTGACATTTGCCAGAGCAGCAGCACAGTGAGCTATAGGGAATCCAAGAGACTCCTGGGATGAATTGAGGATAAGGCAGGTAATGGACAACTCTGCCAGAGGAGATGTGATACTGGCCAGACCTGATGGTCACCAAGCCCTAACTGACCAACCTAGTGGCCTTCTGTGATGGAGTGACTACACCAGTGGACAAGAGAAGGGCTATGGATTGCACTTTTCTGGACTGCTGTAATGCCTTTGATACAGTCTCCCACAATGCCCTTGTCTACAAATCGGAGAGATTTGATGGGTGGAGAGATTTGATGGGTGGATAAGGAATTAGTTGGACAGTTGCATCCAGAGCAGTAGTCACTGTCTCAGCGTCCCAATGGATACTGATGATGTCCCTCAGGGGGCTGTACTGGGACCAGTGAGATTTAATGCATTCATTAATGACACAGGTGAAGGGATTGAGGGCACCCTCAGCAAGTCTGCAGATGACACCAAGCTGAGTGGTGCAGCTGACAAGCCTGAGGGATAGGATACCATCCAGAGGGACCTGGCCAAACTCAAGAAGTGAGCCCGTGGGAAACTCATGAAGTGCAATGAAGCCAAGTGCTAGGTGCTGCACCTGGGTGAGGGCAACCTCAGTACTAACACAGGCTGGGAGATGAACAGATTGAGAGCAGCGCTGCCAGGAAGGGTTTGGGGATTCTGGGTAAAGGATAAGAGGCTGGACATGAGCTGGCAATGTGTGCTTGTGACCCAGAAAGCCAAACATGTCCTGGGCTGCATCAAAAGCAGCATGGCCAGCAGCTCAAGTGTGGGCATTCTGCTCCTCTGTTCTGCTCTCCTGAGACTCGACTTGAAGTACTGCATCCAGCTCTGGGGTCCCCAGCACAGAGAAGATATCAATCTGTTGGAGTGAGTCCAGAGAAGGGCCACCAAGATCATCAGAGGGATGGAGCACCTCTCCTATGCAGAAAGGATGAGAGAGTTGGGGTTGTTCAGCCTGCAGAAGTGAAGGCTCCAGGAAGACCTTACAGCAGCCTTGCCATACCTAAAAGCAGCCTACAAGAAAGACGAAGGACTTTTTACAAGGGCACATAGTGACAGGACAAGGAGGAATGATTTTAAACTGAGAGTAGGTTTAGACTGGATTTTGGGAAGAAATTCCTTACTGTGAAGGTGGTGAGGCACTGTAACAGGTTGCCCAGTGAAGCTGTGTATTCCCCATTCCTGGAAGAGTTCTTGGATAGGGCCCTGAGCAACCTGATGTAGTTGAAGATGTCCCTGCCCATGGCAGGGTGGTTGGACTAGATGACGTTTAAAAGTTTCCTGCCAACTCAAAATGTTCTGTGATTCTTTTAATTGTCAGAGTTTTAAAAAAACCCACAAACCAAAAAAACCCTCCACAAAACCTAGACGTGATTATGATTCTGGATTATCTAGAGAATCTTTGAGAACACTTTCAGTAAGGAGACAAGTATTTTTGATCTTTTGTAGTATATCTAAGATGGAGTTAATTTTCCTTGCAGCAGCTGGGAAAATTTGTATTTGTGGTTAAAACTGTTGATATCACACCCATGTTTTGGTTATTGTAGAATAGCATGGATTCCTCTTTTTCATGTCCTGCCCTGTCCTGCTCCCCTGCTTACTCCAGTGAATGGGCTGGGGGTGGGTAGCTGGGACATTTGACATGAACTGACCCAAGTACTACTTCATACCATATAATATCATGCTCAGCAAAAAAACTCAGGGACAGGGGGACAGCAGGAAGGATGCTCATGGCTACACCATTTGTCTTCCCAAGCACAATTAAGCATGCTGAAGCTCTTTTTCCATTTTCCTGGAAGTGGTTAACATCTGCCTGCAGATGGGAAGAGTGAATAAATTTCCTTTTCTGCATGCAGCTTTTGCTTTCCATACTGCACTGGCATTATCTCTCATCCACAAGTCTTCTTGCCTTCCATCTAACACACCACAACTTTTAAAAATATTTGTTTTGACTACCTAATGTTTGAAAAAGTTTGTAGTTGAATACAGAGATCCTCATGTACTTTGAAGCAAATTTACTCCTCCAGTGTGGCAGAAAAGTAGATACAAATTTAAACTTTGTGACAAAATTTTGTTTGCAACCAATTATTTCACAGCTGGATACAACATACTGATTGAAAAAACAGAGGTAATACAGAAATACAATCTCTTTAATACTGGAAACTTCTCAAAAACTTTTTCTAGTAAAAAAAAGCATCAGTAACTGTAAGATTGTCAGTGTGATTTGAAGAAAAGCAAGGAAAGTTTTCATATCCATATTTATTAAGTTCTCAGCTTGCAAGCCAATGAGGCAGACATACAAGTCCTTGTAGTTAGAGTACAATCACTATATGCCTAGTTCTGAAAGACCTTTGATAGTCAAAGATACTGGAAGATCATTCTAATATGACAGAAAATTTAAGTCGAGGCTTCTGTATCTTTCCATGTTAGTAAAGCTCAAAGATTTTCACTAAATAAAAATCAAGGTAAAAATCAAGCTGAGCATATGATTTCACTATACCCATTATAATTGTCATTGTAGAAGACGAAACTGAAATTGCAGAAAGAGAAAATGTGCTATCAAGGAAAAAGTATTAAATGCATCCACAAAATTATGTGGAAAGTCTCTCAGCAAACTGATTGTGGACTGACTAACAATTGATCAAATATTTCCCAGAATTCTAACTTGAAAAACCAAATTAAACTAGACTTTTCAGAAGAGATAACTCGATATAAACTTTCAAATAAGGAACAAAAAACACATAACAAATAAATCAGTGTGCAAAATGCAACTGAAATGAGCAATATGACTGGCCGTTTTATTCAGGAAAACTTTTAGTCCTTTTCTCCCCTCCTTTACATGAGTTATAGCAAAGACATTCACCCATAGAACTCAAAACAAACCCCTTTTAAGAGAGCAAAAATATTTAGGATTATTTCTTACAAAGTTCTGGATGTTGGGAAAATCAAATTATTTTATTCTCAAAGAGTCGGTGGACAAAAAAGGGAAATCTCAAGAGAATTAAAAAATATTTCTATCAGAGGAAAGTAGCAAGGACAGAAAAGTGTTACATACATATAATGGTAGATTTTCTTACCAGAATACATTTCACTGTGTGGATTGCACTAGGGTCCTTGTTGTTAGCTGCCCAGTGAAGTGGGATTTTTCCTTCAATATCAGGAATTCCAATATTTGAATCATGTTTAATGAGAAGTTTCACATGCTCTGGGTTATTGTAGTAGGCACTCCAATGCAATGCAGTTTGCTGCAACACAATTTTCACAGGCTTTACAAACATGTCCAAAAATTATTAAAAAATTAAAGTTGGCTAAAATCAGCTTTAAACAACAAGCAAATAAGCAAGTTTTGTTACACTTCAATAAAGAGGACTGACAAAAAACTGAGCACATGTACTCGGGGTAGCTGAGAACTCAAAATTTGTGAAAACAGGCTTTAAACAAAGCTGAACAAGAGGCCCATTTACCTCAGTAAAAGCAGATCATCAGACATCTTTGCTGCTGAGGTCTGAATTAGGTCTAAGCTACACCATCTTACATGAGATCCTAACTGAGAAGTCCTTATGCTTGGAATGTAAGTATCTCTGGTAGGACACTAACTGCTTTATATGAAGATTTATTGGACTATGGCAAGAAAAAAAAGTCCATGCCACTCAGCACTGGCCTGTTGGCTATTTGGTGCATTTTCTCCAGTTCAGATCTGGAGAAAATATCTGTGCTTGGTATTAAGCAATGACACCCAAACTAGAATGATCATCTGAATCACGTCTCAGCACTAGAGCTGCACTACAGAACTACTGCAGTGAATAATGTGGTCCCTCTTAAATTTCAAACTGTTGGGGATAACATGAATTGACAGAGAAGACTACTCTCCACTAGGGGAAGATGGCACTGAATGTTTACACTGGACTTGGATCCATCTTGAACAAAGGTTTTGGATTTCTTCACTGTCTGTGAAGAATCAGAATTCTGAGGTTGAATATTAGTGAATCTAATGCCCAACGACTCATGGCAGTCCAACAAAACATCAAAAGGCAATCCATGCTCCCTTTGCCAATTCCTGACTGCCAGCAGCTTTTTTACAGGCCTTATCAATGTGCATAGTTACATAAGTGAACCAATGTGTGGGGGTTCCTTAATCAGCAAAATGTTGGCATATTAACGAGTATTTTATTTATTAGACACACCTCTCCCAACTACCAAGTAACAGAGAGTTGTAAGACAGAGAATGAATTTATCTTTCCCCATTTCTCTTACACCCTCGCCCCTGCTAAATATTACATGGCACTTTGATTGGAAACAGAGAAATTAACTCCTGCAGGACATTTGAGTATAGAAGTACAATAGCTGGATTAGCATCCTTAAACAGTGACATGGAACATGTAAGTTCACTACCATATCCTCAACTTCTCTGTAAAGGAAGAAGACAAAAAGAAGCCTATTTGTGTTTTTTGCTGCCAGCTGTTAATTTACTACCATGGTAACAACAATAAGATAGCACAGCCTTTTTTTCTACTTGTCACTCACTGAAGAAGAGCTCCACAAAGTGCCACCACAGCCTTGTACCAGTAAAAATTTGTAATAAATTGATGAGTGTTATTTATTAAATGGAGCTGACCAGTATCCCTGGAAACTGACAGTTGCAATGAAAGCAGAAACTTTTGGTTAGCAGAAGGCCAGTGTAGCCTTGGCTCACTGACTTCTCTCAACTACAACCAGTTTCAGCCAGTTACCCACGTGGAAGCAGATGTAAAAGACACGTGTTCTCTTTCACGTTCAAGAATTATATTTGACAATCTTGATGTGCAGTTGCATGTGTCCTTGGCATGTGTCCAACAGGGTCAAACAGGTTGGACTCTGTATCTCAGATCACCTTTCACCAATTTGAATTCCATTTTTGCTACTGCAACTACTCATGACATCAGCTGGGAGAAAAGTGCTCTACATTTTGTGGGGAATCTGGCAATGCCTTGGAAATACTGCCTTGGAAATCTGCTGAACAGGGAAGGCTGCTAAACGGTTTTGGCTGGTTTATGCATACCTTTGTTAATTAATTAGCATGGTCATGAAGTCAACGTGGCCTCTCCAGAATGACTGCTGTAATTACAGGTAGTTTTATAGTGACTCTTATCATGGAAAGATTCTAAAAGTGAGGTTTTTCAAAGGAAGAAAAGCAAGATAAGCACTATCTTACTGCTATCCAGACTCCAACAAGGATCACAACGTTACAGAAAGACTTGGATTGTTTTTGAATCCTCTGTTGTTGTAACTACTCTCAAGAAGAACATCGATGGAGCCACTGCAATGAACTTTGACATAATTGACATCAGGAAAATATTAATATTTCTACTTAGAAGACCTAGAAGAAGTTCATGACAAGTAATTTTTTTCACACAACTGCTTGGCGTAAAACCAATTTCTGAAGTTGCTACAAGCGTTGTCTTAAAATAAGGAGTATTTTTACCTTGTTTCTGTCCTGGGTATCCACTTCTCCAGGTGCCATATGTTTTAACAACAAAGCTAAACATTTTGGGCTTTTGTGACGTGTAGTTAAATGCAATGGTGTCATATCCTCTAAGTCTTTCTGCATCCAGTTCCCTCTACGAGCCAGTAAAAGTTTCATGAAGCGGTAGTTGCCCTGGGTAAAGAAAAATATCAGAAATTTATGTCAGTTTATCAAACCAAATGATGATACTGTTTAGTGTTTAGATATATTTATTGTATTACAGTGCCTAAAAAAACCCTGCAGCAAAATAGCTCAAAGTTTTAGAAACATATAATGAAGATTTTTTTTTATTTACATGAACCCTTCATTTTTAGGTCTGTTGTGCTATTTGTTATTAGGTATATATATTCCATTAGCAGAGTAAGACAGGGTTCATTAATTCCAAAAATCCTGCAATATCAACAGTTTCTTAACTGTTTAGTCTCAGTAAACATCATGTAAAAACTGAAATAAGACCTTTACATGTTGGTTTCAGCAAGGTAAACAGTTATCAGATGAGGAATAAAACTAAACTTGAAGAAAGAATATAATTTTCAAAATGAAAGTAAGAAAAATAACCAGGAATGATTCAGAAAGATAAAATGTACTCATCAAATACATGCAAAAGCGATTGTTTCTTACATTTTTAAATTGGGAACTGTATGAGTTTTGTTCTACAATATATATAATAAATGTATGGGACAGCTAGCTTTACAACACATTGAAAATATTCACACTAGGACTTATGCTAGGTTTTCACTATGTTTTCAAAAGAAATAATGTAGAAATGCTTCTATAATATAAATATGATATAATGATATAATAAATGAGGGTGGATCCCCCAAAAAAGCAATCTGGTTTTACTTCTCAAATCACTGAGGAAGCCAGTGAAAAATTAAAGATATGAACATGCAATCATGAAGAAGCTATACTGATTTAGTAGTATAGCCAGCCTTGACTAGCTACTAACCCCTTGCTTGAAGGTTATTTTTCATATAGGAGAGATGCTACATACAACATTTTGATGCTTCCACTTCCCAAAGTCTATTGGGTTTATCAAACCACCTTCAGCAGTTAAGTTGCAGTCGAGGACCAGGAACTGCTGGAATAATAACAAATTGAAGCAAAACATCTGCACCTACCTTCTGTCATCACGGTTTAAACACCCTCGCTCTTTTCACATTTTAACTTTTAACATTTCCTAAAGTGAAAGGAGTGTGTTGTCTCCCAATTTTGTTCACTGTCATTCAATGTTTCCCCAAACTAGTAAGTTTTTGCCAATTCTGCATATAGATCATTACCTATAACTATAATGAAAGTAGAAAGCTCAAAAGAGAAGATAAATTGTACTAATTTTCCCCCACTCGGGGAAAAGCTGGAGCATTTGATGAAGCTTTATTAGACAATGTACACAGGAAAGGTGACACTCAAATCAATAGAAGTCATGTCTTTAGATTCTTCTGCTTATGAAACTACCTGCAAATTAACATACTTCAGTCTGCTACAATTCTTTTATAAATTCTGCATGTTAGCTTAGTCCCCTCAGGCTGTCTTTGGAAAAACAATAAAAAAAAGGTAACCAAGTAGACAAGGGCAAGCAGTGCTAATGAATGGGGGCACTTTGGTATCTCATAAAACTCTGAATTGCAAATCGCTTTTGTCAGCAGAATGGTAGGATGGAGACAGGCCAAAGGATTCCAGAAGCCTCCACAGTATCCAGTACCAGGGCATAAAAAGCATTCAAATCTCATTCTTCAGAGCAGTCATAAACATCGGAAGGGCATATTTTACATATATTACTATTCTGTTTTTTTTCCTAACAGCAACAGAAAACTCGAGCTTTACAGATGCAGAAGGGATTTCACCAGGTATGGTCAAAATAAATGAATGTGATTTTTTTTTCTGTGCTACACTACTTAATTTTAAAATACAAAACAGAGAAAGCAAATCATGAATGAGCTCAGACAAAACCATCTCTTCCAGCTTCTATCATTTCTTGTTATTGGTCCTTGTTTGTCAGTGACAGTCTACAAGAAAAGTCTGCCAAAAAACCTACCACAAACCTTCCTGAACATGCAAACTTCCCTTGCCAGAGACAGCATGGCTGCTACAGCATCCACTGTCAGAGGTGACCAAATACATCTTATTTTTCTGCTGGATGTCAGAGAAAGCATAACCTCAGGATTTTGCCTCTTTAATACAGAGAGACATATCAAGGCATACTCCAAAGGACAGGGGCAGAACAGCATGAGGTCTGCAGAGCTACTAAACCACAGAGAACACACTCAGAATTAATTAATGAAAAATTTGGGAAGGAGCTAGGCATGAGAATACTCCTCATTATTACCATTATATTGTACAGGCAAATACAAGAAAAATTTACAAAACTCATTAAAAAAGAAAAATTAAAACTAGCAAAAATTCTCAATATATCATGATATGGTTGGCAATTAGACTGGAGGAAGACAATATGAAATAACTTGAGAGAATAATGGTCTTGGAAGAAATATAGCTGCTTTTCTCCATCACAGAGGATAATACATTTGGGTTGTTTTCAATATTTCCTGCACTCAGTGCATGCATACCCATGAAAGAAAAAAAATTGTTTTTATCTTGTTGATGGATACTTATTGGAATATTTACAAGTATATCCTGCTTTTTGAATGAATTCCACTGTAAAGAAGAGTAAAAGTTAAAATAATGCATAAAACTAAGGAAACATGCCTTTTTATTATTAGAATTTCTCTCCCTATACTGTATTTTATATTTGCTATTACACACTTTCCATCAGTTACTACCACATTATTCTCTTGCATACTTAGCCACCAACAAATCCCTCTCCTTAGCCAATGAATTTGTAATAAATCTCTTCATTCTGAAACACAAAAGATTCTGTTTCTTCCAAATGATTTAAGATTTTTTTAAACACTACCACAGAAAACACCTGTACTTACATTACTTATCTGAATTATCTTATTCGTGTTTTCACTTCTGACTGCTGTTTGTTTCTCCAGTAATATCATTAATTTTGCTCTCTTCCTTTTACTTGTTAGAAAATAATACTGTGCTTTTTAATGACAATGGAAAATTGCCCCACCTTCAACTGATTACTGCTTAAGTTTGTAAATATGCAATTTATCAGCATGCCTTGAAGGCAGATGTAATTTAGATCTTATTAGGTGGAGGGAGGAAATGCTTAATTTGAAAATCCAATTCCTCCATTTTTATAAAATTTTTGTGTATAAAATGTCTTCAAGCTGGTTAGGTTTTTCTCATAAAGAATGGACTTGACTGGCCTAAGCACTCCTGAGCAGCATGAAGCTCTCTGAGTCAGTCCATGATCTCTAACCGTTAATAATGACTCAAAATTTATTCTGTTAAAACCAGAAAACATCATGAGCAAACAGGATTAAATAGACATTCAGAAGACTCTGTTCCTGGTAGCTAAAATTCACCATTTCAATAATGATTCTTAAAACTCCTTTAGATTCTATTAAAATTATTTGAAATCAAAGGACTCAACTCTGCAAACTACAGGAGAGTTTCAGAGAACAGCTGACTTCAGCATAATCAGAAGAAATACTTCTGCTATTTCAAAAATTCAGCCACACGTACTAACTGCAATGTGTAGAACACATTTTTTGGTAGACAGTTCAATAAGCAACCATGGCTCTGCCATCACGTAATGACTGAAGAAATTTCTGGACCCTAAGCTAAACTACTAAGCAGTCAGAAAAACTTTCCTTTCATGAATGTTTCAATAGAAAAGAGAGTGATGAAAGAAATGTCTTAATCTAAATTCTGGAAAATTCATTGATTCTGATTATCTCTGATATTGAATATATTATCCCCAAAATTGCAAGTTCACTCATTAAAAAAAGCTGTGTAGTACATTCAATATGATTTTACTGCCAGGGAAAGGTTTCAGCGGAAAATTACTGGTAAACTTTTAACCTAGTTTTCTGGGCCTGTAACAAAGTGTTTATTTCTTCATTCACCTAAAGCAGCTTTTTCAACCTATTTTCTCTCCCTGGCTTGTTGAGGAAGTGTAGTGAGAGAGCAGCTGGGTGGGCATCTGTCAAACAGCCACAGTCAGTCTGTCCCATATGGTCACCTAAGCGAAAGGCTAAAGTAAAAATGAGCTCTGTTCAGTGGTGTTATGATTCCAATCTGATACTGAAACTACTGATTATATTATCAATGCACTAAAAACATTGGCCTCACTTCACATTATTCCACTCTGAAAAGCCCATGGAGTCCTGCTCTGAGCCAACCAGTGCCACGTGCCTTTGTTTCAAACACTTCCTCAGATGTTAAGTGCTTTTCATAGCAAACTTTTAAGTATTTCATAAGCACACAAACTTGCTTTAAACAGTTCACCTGGATTCTAAAAACATTTTGCTGATGTGCAACAGACCCCTGTGAAAATTTATTTTCATTCTCATCCCAGTATTTCTTGGTGAGTTAACTTGGTCATTTTACAACTGTGGGCTCTGACTAACCACTTCTCCCACCCTGGACTGCAGATACATCTCTGACGCCACCCTTTTCATATTCCCATTTTAAAAACATACTGCATAGATAAACATAACACTTTTTACAAAGGAAGAAACTGAGCTGTACAAGGTAAGGCTAAGAGTCAGAGGAATATGTGCAAGTCTCCAAGGACATCAAAAGCACACCCATCGTTAGGTTATCATCACTTCTTCATCAGTGGCTTAAAAGGGGCCAATGCATGTAGAAAAATTGCTTATTTCGCTATTAATTGCTGAGATCACATTTTCAAAAACTGTAACAATTCCAATCCATGTGAAGCACTTAACATGACTCAAAAGACTGATTTGTAATAATTTCTAAAGTAGTGCACATGAGCTGACTACTCTTACAGCACAGCTATGCCCGATTTTCGGAATACCTACAATGGGCCTGTGAAGATTTAGTGCTCTGTAAGGGTTGCTGGAGGAACTGGGGAAAAGGCAGCCCAGCAACTCTATACAACCTCCTGGTAAAAACAGCAGGGGTCATTAAAAAGAATGCCAAGCTGTTAAACCATGAAGATGCTACTTTGGCTCTGCTCCAAAATTACATACCTGCTTTCCCAGGGCTGGGAACAGACAGACCAAAAGAATGCAAACCCTTACAAAGGAGGTGGTTTTTAAGGGCTTTTCATTGCTGACAGTCACAAGCACTGAAGATGCAGTCAGGGCATATACTTACAGCAGAACAGAAAGCCTTAGAAATATTTACAGATAAACCACAAATTAGAACCGAAGGTTAAAATTGACTCTCTGGATTAGTAAATCCATTCTCCAGCACCATAGGGAGTAAGAACATCTAATCTGTTTCAAAAAATTCCTGGCAATTTCTTTTAACTGGAATTACAGTGTTTGGGATTTTTTTTTCCTCCCAGTTCTCTCTGTTTCAGGCTGGGGCTTTTATGTTTTGGTTGTTGTTTGGGGTTTTTTTAAGCCAACACATACACAAGGACACATTTAATTCTTCTACCCATGAAAATACAGTGTGGCTTTTAAAATCTAAACAAGCCTTGGTCTTTTTATCTCAGTAATAAAGGATATACCCTACATTGCCCTCAAAAAATCATCATCTCTCTGCACTCATTCTGGTTGCAACTCTTCTGGTTTGAACACAAGTAAGCAGAGATTACAGGGCTACCAGAGGGGATCCCACAAAGTACCCTACTGAATCCCAATGATACTTGTCAACTGCTAGTGCATATATCTTGTCATATATACTTAAAACTGCATTTCTCCCATAAATTAGGTACATTCTCCGATCAGTTAGCACATGACATCCTTCTCAGTCACTTTTCAAATAATAAATTCATAATACATAGAATAAATTTTTATGTCCCTCCCACTTCTCCCTTCTCCCACCAAGACTTGCATTTTGGACTGTAGTATTTCTAACCATTTCAATTATTTTCAGTACTCTTTTTCTTCTGCTATCCCAGCCACTGCCATCTTTTTGTCTGAAAATAATGCCTAACACTGTGCCACTCTGAAGCATTCTTTAAAAAAATACTACTCATGATTCTAAGCTTGTTCATTATATATAGAAAAATATTGACTAATATTAGATTTGAGTGCAACTGTTGAGGAATTTTAACACATGCCTTCTGATCTTACCGCTCATATTTCAACTGTATCTCTTTTCAGTTCATTATCAAACAATAATTTACCATTCTCTTACATTTTGTGTCCTAATTTCCCAGTAAGCCTGCAAGTTTCCATCTAGCACTACAGTTAATATTTTTGTACAGGCCTAAAAAGGCAACCTATTGAATTTATTTCTACAAAATGAGCTAACTAAATATCCAGTTACTCTTAAAGAACCTACTGCTGACAGAAGGTGCTCATTTTACCCAATTTTCCATTTCTGCTTACATATTTGTCCCCATATAATTCCAAATTCTTATATGCTTCTAAGGTCGAATACGCTACCTCTCAGCTACTTCCTTCTTAAAACATTACTTATCACTATTTTAAAATATTATTGAATACCCTTAATTCTGTAATGTTAAAATTCCCAAGGAATGACTCATTGATTAAAATTCTTTTGCACCTTAGCCCTTGCTGTTTCTGTACTGTTGAAATGAGATTTACCAAAATCAGGCATCAGCCCCAGACCACAGCCCCTAACAGAGAGCCCTGCAGTGACAAAGCCTGGTCAGCAAGTGTA
Organism: Vireo altiloquus; assembly: GCA_013396875.1. NCBI lineage: Eukaryota > Metazoa > Chordata > Aves > Passeriformes > Vireonidae > Vireo > Vireo altiloquus. Next base: position 1,583,489 of record VZRF01003225.1, read on the forward strand.
CAGCAGAGTGCAGGCAAGTGGTGAAACAGAGGCCCCCACAAAACCAGAAGCACAAAGGTCAGCCTATTGAAAGGGGTGTGTTTGAAGACAGCAGTGCAGCAAGTCCACCAGCCATGACAGAAAGGATTTCAGAGATCTGACAATTATATACCTACCATAGATTAATAATTTATTAGCTTATTAAATTTTGATTGTTGAAATATATTCATTATTAATTAAGCAGCACTTATGTAAGACATTTTAGCAAAATTTTCTTAGTAATCTTTTGTGAAAAGATGGGTCATTTAACAATCAATAAATCCTCTTCAGAGGAATATAACATATAATTCAGTTACTTTTACTCATTCACAAAGAGAACATCACAAAATCATTACAGTTAAATTAATTGCAAAGATAAAACATCTCCTGTTCTAATACTACACCAATCATAACATGGGCAGTGATCATACAACTATTAGATAATTATTATTGTCTTTAAATATTATTAATGTTTTAGTTTTTCTTTTAAACTCCTAAGCAGTATTTAAGAAAGTATAGCTGGACATATAATGACATCTTGAGAACAGAAAAATGAATTATATCATGGGTTATGGCATACATATTCCCTAATGCACACTGGGCATTTGCTTTAGACCCAGAATAAGAACAGGGAATGTACATTGAATTTCAGCATACCAGGCCACTGATCTCCTTTTCCAGAGAAGCACAGAAGTCCGAAATACACAAATAAATAAATAAATGTAAAAAACCCAAACCAGATTGTATGATTTTTTAACAGTACGATTAGATTAGTTAAGCCTTTTAACCCCAGGACTCCTTAACAGTTGAAGACAAGACTTAATTGTTGCTTATGCCTGAAACACAAAAATGTCTATACTTTTTAATAGTGACATACCAGTTTCTAAAGCCAGTAGAAATCTATACATTGACAAACACTAAATCATACTGTACACTCAGACACTCATGGAGGTAAAATAAGTAACAAATGAAAATATTTTAGATTTTACCTTAAAAATCCAAGAGGAACATATCAGTCACTTGGTACTGCATTAACATGCTTTACCAAAAGATTAGCACAGATGCTACAGACAAAGTTGAGAACAACTCTTTGTTGTCAGATGCTTTCAATAAGCAGTGAAAGGCTTGCTAGCTAAGCCTTTAAAAGACAAATACATCCATGAGGTTTCTCTTTAAAACAAAAACGGCAACTGAATTTAACCTGCTTATCTTCACAGAGTAGAAACCACTATTTGATCTACTTGATCTTACAGAAGATAACCTTACATACACAAACATGCTCACTCTCTTTCCAGTGAGGAAGTGCTGAACAGACGATGCTTCACCCTACAAATAAACTTTGTAAAAAATAAACAAATTTTCAAACCCCAAATATTTTAATAATTTTGGAAAGGAAAGGGGCTGTTCACATGGTTTCTTTAGAGGTTGTTTCATCTTTTAGTATCTCTTTGAGAAGAGGCACATTCTAAGACTGTTAGAATCCACTTAGAATGACGTGGACTTCTGTCATGAACACCTAACAGTTTCAATATTCTTTCAGGAAGCAAACTAAGCACTTAGAAAAACTTAGAATCTGTTCTATCATACCTCTAATTTGATATCTATAGGAACAGAATATTTTCCAAAAGCAACCGAAATCCATACATCAAAAGGAATATTTTGATATGCTTATATTATCAGCTAATTTCCAGAAATCTCACAAGAACTCTTCAGACGAAAACTACTTAGAGAGGTTAGTAAGTAGATATATGAATTTAAATGCAAATAAGAATTATTTGAATTTATAAATTAGTACTCGTGTTTTGAAACCTTATCTATGCATGAAATACTGAAACTTCTTGATTTCTAATATACTGACACTGAATTCATATTGTCTGGTTATGACAGCTATAAGCCCAGTAAAAACTACCCTTTACTGCATATGACTGCACCATTCTTATACTCCTTGAATATCAGTAAATAAGTTTAAACATTTCCTGAAAAAAACAAAGTCAACATAGCTACTTAGAACCCCAGTTTCTAGTTAAAATTAGTAAAGTTATCATCAAAATATCAAGCTGTCTCTCTGGTTATCACTAACTAAGGGTTAACTCCTTGATTAACAATGTAACTGAAAAATAGAAGAAAATATTTAGGATTATTGTTTTGTTTTAGACATAACCCTTAGCAGTCATCCATTGGACTACAGCTTTGAAAAAAAATCTGTAGGATCTTTATTACCTCTGTGTGGACAAGGATGATGCCATGCCTCCTATCTAACAAACCACTGGTGGATTTAAATATGCAATGCTCTGCTAACCCTTTCAAGTCAACCATGAAAAAAACGACAAAAATCACCAATTTTTGACATTTGGTTTAATCTTGCAAAGTACCCTTTTAGCAACTTTGTTACCAGCATCCTAGACTCAAAAGCAAAACACTCAACTGGAGAAAATCTCTCAGACAGCTGAACAGAAACCTTATTTACCAGTTTCCAAGCTGAACGTGTTCATCTGTCTGGCAAAGCGTCTTAGGCAATACATCAGAGAAGAACATCAGCACGACTTGAGGCCAGTTCTGACTATCAGACATTTTGACTGAAAGCAAGGCAGTGTCTCAGCTAAGAGCAATTCTCCCTAAAGCCTTTTGCAAGATTGGCTTTACTCTCTTGGTTTCCATAGGAATAGACAGAACTATCAATTGGCACGCAGTTAAAGAATGCCATAGAGAAGACGACGGAGCAGTGCTGTAAAAGCCAAGGTAAAACTGTTTCCCAGTGTAGGCTGAAAGAAAACAGCTGTTTGTACCTTGCAGCCTTTGACCTCATTTATCCATGGCCTGTACATGTTGTTCCTACGTAGAGTTCTCAACTCTTCAGCAATAAGTGTTATGGTCTACCTATAGAAATTAGTGGCTTTCATGTAAAAAACACTTCAAGGATGAAAATGCAATTAGCATTCTCATTTCCAGTTGATCTCTTCCACTGTTACTGAACTTGTTTTCCTGTAGTGTTCTTTTGAAGTCACTCAGGCAGAAGTGCCCACAACACACAATCTCTGGGGATTTACGACAAAGCCTGAGACACATCATCCATATTTACAGGATCACTGCCCACCTCTCCATAAGGAATCAAAGACTAAGCTTTCAAAATACTGTATTTCAAAAAACAGTGATTTGCAAGATCTGTCAGAAAGTAAGGACTCCCTCCTCCCCCAAAATACAAGAAAAAGATATTTACCATTACTTATTTTCTTCATCTTAATGGCTTTGAGTTGAATTGTCTTGAACTAAGAGCAGTGTTACAAAACTAAGAAAATACAGCCCTGAAATACACGCACGCCTTTTTAAAATCTAATAAAAATGTTACAAATCACAGTATTATCCATGACAGAATTCTACCTGAAGTCTAAATAACAGCTATCAATCCACTCCAAGTCTTTTTATCCTACCTTTGTACAGTCCTATTTCATTCTGGAAGCAAACTAATTGCCATTACTACTAAGCATCACTCTGACCAGTGCTGTGTCACTACTGCCTTGTACTTCTTAATTGCACCCCTCTAAGTGCATGTCATGTCCTTCCAGACTGCTGGAAGCAACAACGCTTGCAAAGTGAAAATGTTACATATATGCTCATTTTTGAGCACAGCTTCACGGAATTTTTTGTTATTATTTTAGTTGCTGTTTTATCTGAAAAGAAATGCATATTTTTTATGTGATTTAAATACATTTCAAACATATTAACAAACCACTATGTGAAATAATTGTAAATCTACCTATTAAATTCTATTTGATGAGAAAAGGTCTCCAGCCACAGCGAAGTCTTCAGAACTACTACAGAAGTAGACAGACAATCCATATTGAAAACAACCAGCAATAAAGGTAGGTTTACTCTTAATTTAAATAATTATTCAGACACTTCAGGCTACTTTTACATATGGCATAATTTTATAGTTTCTATAGACTCTGCAGTGACTCTTGATATTTAGAATGAAGCCATAATCTACTTACAGAACTGTTAAATAAATCAAAGCCTTCATAATCTACTCAAACTGCATCCTAGTGGTAATAAAAGTACTAGATTTATTTCTCTTTGTTGAGACTAGAGACAGATAAAATAACAACTCAAGGGTGGTGTTGCAAAGCCTTCCCAAATCCACACCATATTAACAATGTTGAAAAAACCCATCCTTTGTGTATATCTCTCTCTATGTTCAAATGCTCCCATCATAAGGCTGAACACATACAGATGATATTCATAATATAAATCAGTTAGTATTTCAGCAAAAATTATTCCTCATTAGTAAAAACTGGTAGCATTCTTCCTTAATCCTTCATTAATAAAAAAACATGTGACAAAAGAGGGTTCCAAACTGCTTTACAAAGAGACAAGAAAATTTATAATCTTAACAGGCAGGTTAAATTAATTTTGTATTTTATGAAATGCTGACATTAGCTGTTGCTTTTCAGGCAGCAACAGAATTTGCTTATGTAGTTCATACATATCCATTCTGACTTAAGTGTGATTCACTTAATTCTCTTTAATCAATTTAACCAACTGTTTACAGACAAAGAGAGAGACAAATGAAAGATTAGTGCTCCTGGAGTTTGTGGCTGGCCATAAGATCTGAATTTATTTTTCAAATACCTCCTATAGCAGTAGCCTTGCATGCTGAAGGCATCCTATCTAGTATCCTATTGATTCAAATGACAAGCCTGAGCATCAGATTAAGGATGTGTCAGACACCTGATAGAAGATTCCTAGAGATTTCAGCAAAAAGGTGTCCTGTTTCAAAATGATCTATTGCTGGTACTTCATGTATTGAAGCGTATGTGGATGCATTTAACACAAAACTAATTCACCTAAAATTAGAATAACATTCATAATCAGCAAAAACAAATACCTTCTCTTTTTACTGCAGAACAGCTGGAAAAAAGACACCTTATTCAAACAGAAATCGCCCTAAGTTCACAAAATGGGACTAAACCAAACTGATGAGCTAATACCAGGGATAGTCCTGTTTTAATTTGTCAGCGCCAAATCTGGACACAAACAACTAAGTCTTTTCTCAGTCTCAACATTGTTTCTTCTCGTAACCATTAAAGATCAGTCACGGGGTCAGCTGCAGAGGGGCAATTAATGCAAGAATGATGTTTTAGAAAGGACACACAAACAGGGAGATGTCTTTGTCTGCAATGGTACTTTTTAAGGTACAGACTTGGCAGCAGACATCAATGTCCTGGGAGAAGAGCTGGACAAGTCCATTGTGCACCGAGGGATGCCACAATGCTAAACATGCTCAAGGAACAACAATAAGTGAAAGAAAATGAATTCTATTCAGATCTGAAGCATAACACTGCAAGTACTGTAAGCACCATGTTTAAAAAGAATACAGTTTTTAAGATGCAACCATTACCTTCAAGATCAAATGATAGAAGAATTTTCACCAATCCTATGAACAAAGCAAAAGGAGTGAGAAGGGGCAGCTGTTTGATTAGAGTATGTAGGAGACAACCAGCAGTTGAAAACTAGGATAACTAAGTCAACTTAAAAGAGCCAAACATCAAGCAATATGGAAGAACGTTCTTACAGAAAAAGCACTGCTCATGCCTGCACAAATTACTTGTCATTGCTGGGCATATTTACATCCTGTTCAGTTCTACTTCGTCTTTGCAACAAAATACCTGAGTTGAAGTTATGCACCAATATTTTTTTAGATTCAAGTACTCATTTAAGATGTTTTTTTAAGACAGGATCATTTTACCTACTCACTCTTGGTAAGTGAGATTCTTCAAAAATTAATACAAATTATTTTATTTGTAGTTAGTAGCCTGAAAAATTATTGTTACGGAAGAGGACTTAGCAAAGATCAGAAAAAGTAACAATGGGTAAGTCATCAGTCCAGGAGCTCTTCCAAATTTTACTCACGAAAATATGCACTGAACTCAATAGATGAAAATAAAGTAACTCTACCAGCTGGCTGTACAGACATTTAAGATATCATTCCATATGCTATGCAGAATTAGTTCCTTTTCACTGAGAAACACAACACAAGCAGAGCTTTTCAATGTTCTGCCACCATGGTTTGCACTTGATCCATATTTGCAAAATCTTTTAGAAAATCACTGCAGTTGGAGGCATTTCTTTTCTTATTATTTTAATGAAATTTCATATTCAAACTTCAAGTGCTTGAGAGCAAGACTGCTCAAAAGAGGCACAAGGATGATAATACAATATATATTCTGGGCTTGACAACATACTCCTTGGATTATTTCAAGCACAGAAAGCATGGCAGCAAAAGATATAAAGCCAAGTGGAGGAGAGTTTACCAGAGCAAAAAGTGGAACAGAGATGCAGAGAAGTAAAATTACATCAAGTTTGAAAATGGGAGAGAGTGGTTTGTACAATGAAAATAAATCAATTAGGTTAATGAAAATAGCTGTGACATTGGTGGAGCAAAAGAAAGAAAACATGACCAAGAGTGATGTTTGAGCTGGAGAAAAAAAAAAGGAAAAACTAGGGAAATCACAGATCACTGCCATGGCAAGGAAGTTGTCTGGGAAAAAATACCAGGTAACGATTTTGGTACCAAGCGTTAGGTAAAATTCTAGAAATTAAGATACTGCATTATGACACTCTTTTTATCACAATGAATAAAACAAAAGACGGAACTCTGCAAAAAAAATTGTTTTCAGGAGAATGGATAAACTTTCAGTAAGCTAAAAATATAATTAAAAAAAAATAAGTAGGGATGGCATATTTTATTAACCAGGAAAAAGTTCATTTTATCACAGTGTGTCTGTAGTGCAGACTACAGCACAGTGTAGAAATGCTGGGTCAGCTTCAAGGTGTTATGGATACTGAAGCCAACCAGGCCACAGCAGCACAATATTTCTCCTCTGGCTCAGTGATCTTCAGCATACTTCAAGCTGCGAGAGCAGGCTATGATGTCACTTCTTCATCTGTCCTTCCTGTAGCTCACACCAGAAGGTTAAATGTGCTTAAATCAGATTACACAGACTCAAAAATAAATATCAAGATCATAAAGTCAGAGTTGGGGAAGCAACGAAAAAAAGCAGAGAAAGATGAGTCAGGACAACTGGATTACCAGAAAATAAATGACACAGGTACTGTACCTGTCAGATAGCTAATTGCAAACCCAAAAATTATTCAACACACATGAATCCAGACTCTCACACAAAGATGGGTGATACTCTCAAAGGAGAGCATGGCAGTTAATCTCAAAGGGATAAAACCCCATGACTTCAGACACATAACACCACTGAAACCTGACAACAGACAATCCGTTCAAGATTTCTGCCTCCGGAATATTTACACTATTGTACTAATCTATGAAGGTAAACCTGAGATTAAGGATGGGTTTGCCAGTATTCACAGCAGACCACTGGTCAAAACGATGTTGCAAGTACAGATGACCATCAGTAAGTGCTGCAGAAGAGAGGGGAGCAGCAGAGGAATCAACCCAAATGGAAACACTGATAGTAAAACCACTACTTCAGAACAAATGACCAAAGACAGAAAAAAAAAAAAAAAATCTAGGAGTTTTGAAATACCTACAAGTCCATTAAAAAATAAAAAAAAGAAGAAGAAAAAGATAAAATTGTCTTTTGTTAAATTAGCTTATCCAAAATAAAGAGCTTTTTTCCACTGACTAAAAACTTTTCTATGTCAAGATCTGTTATACAGATAACTATGGCCAAGCACTATGGATCTCAAGGCAAATGTGTTACTTAGAGAAGGGGAATACTGGCATGGTTACAGTTAAGCCTTGCTTTGAAGAGAGTGGCAAAATAAGACGACAAATAAAGAAATCACTTTTGTAATTTAATAAGCGAACCCTTCATTAAAATGTAGACCTATTATTTATTCTGATAAGGTAAATATTAGCACATCATGAGAATTATTTATTCTACTAGCATTATGGGCCTTTCATTGGATTTATCTTATTTAGAACAACACAAATCTTTCTCCAAGAAATAGGTAGAAACAAAAGATCAAAAACAACAGCAAGAAAATGGAGACAAAATTCAACTGATGATTTTAAAGTCCAGTGCAGGACTGGATCATAATACTTATTCTACTTACAGCAACTTTGAAACAACTGCTTATATCTCAAAAAATAGACTGGTATTATCAGACTGACATACCTTTACAATAAAATATTAAAATAAAGTATTTGAGTTCCTTACAGCTACTATTGGTGGATATTTTCTTCCCCCATGTCATAATCTTTTGCATTTATATTCCGTATCTGAGTAGTTAACTGGCTTTTTCTCAAGACATAAAACCAGTCTGATCTGGTATAACATTGCCAAATCTGTTTCACACAAATTCTGCCCGTCTCACAGAGAGAGCGAGAGAGTGCACACCACGCATCCTCATTAACTAGAAAGATATGTAATTAAACAAGAAAGGGTTAAAGCATATGTTAGCCTATTCTACTTTTCTATCTATTACTTTTTAAAAAGCTTTCATATTGTCTTCTTCCTTGTTTCTGAAAGCTAACCATTCCTTCTTCCTTTCAGGAAGGTTGACATTTGACAGCTTAACATAGCTGACAGGGTTACCCAACAGCTCACCCTCCCTATTCTCAATCCAATTAGACCTCTAATCCTCCAGATGAAAGGCCCAGCTACTCACGTTCCTCATGACAACGACAGCTATTGATTATTTGTCACTACAGCTAACACCTTCTCTGTCGAGGCCACTCTGACAGAAGCAAACCTACCAAATTAGACAGCACTTTATCTGCCCTGGAGGCCAAATGGCACAACAAGTAAAGGCTAATAAATGGTATAAAAATGAACAAATCATAACATTATGACAGGTTGATCGTTGCCAGCAGCTTCACAGCTCAAGCTTGATGCTCTGTTAGACCTGTTCCTTCTCTTTTCTCTTCCACTCCTGCACCAACTTTGACTGAATTAAAGGCCAGAACAATTAAGGCATTTGACCAGCAAAGATAAGCTAGGATAGAAGTATCATCAAGGGACATGAATGTCAATAGCAGACTACCGTTTGTCAATAAAAACATTCCAGAGATGCAAATGCTCATGACTCTGCTCTCCACTAGGCTGTACTGACTCCCTTTGTACAGGGCTCTTTGAAAGCCCAGGCAGAAACTCCGGGAAAATTAACCCCAGAAAACCAAGCTTGAGCCGGGAAACACTGAGGCAAGGATCTGCATCACTGGAAAATGAATCCCAACACTGTGCTAAACGATAGAGAGGTGTTACAGATGTTATTCCATTTAATAGCTACACTTTTTTTTTTTCTTTGTAGCACAGTGATAGAAACCCGGGACTACATCATTTGAATTTATCCCAATAAATTTGCTTTAATTGTTTTTCAAGGGAAAAAATCTGTTTCTAGGACAATATGCAGTATCTAGTGACATAGGACCTCTAGTGACACATCACTTTGAGGCAAACTGAAAACATTTATTATTCTCAGGGCGGTACCATCCAAAACCAGTGAGATCAGAGGCATGATCCCTAAACTGAGGCTGTTTATTTGTTATTATTAACAAACAACAGAAGAGAACACAAAAAAATGCAAGCAAAAAAAGCACCCCACCACAACCACAGGAATATTGCTAAGATCAGGCAACCAAAAGAATAATTTGAGTAAAAATACACAAGTTATTTAAACAGTTAAAAAGCAATTAATACTGCCCTGCCAAAATTAATTAACTGATTCCTCAACTATGCTAAAAGGAGTATGTTTTCCAGATAGGAATTCGTATGGTTCTCAAAGTACTAAAAATTATTAAATCAAATTATATGAAAACTTAATTTAAACTTAAATTAAGCTGTTTTAGTTAAAGACATAAAACATGAACATCTGCTATTCTACTTCAGAAAAATCTACTCTAACTGAAGAAAATATTCTTGAGCAAAATACAGGTTGCACAGATAAAGGAAACTACATACAGGTGCAACATAATTTAAGAAATCTAAATATTGTGAAAAGATCTATTTAGTGAAAAAAAAATTAAATTATGTAGTATTTTATTGTTTTAACTTCTTAGACTTACAAAATATTCCTGAGGATAAATACATATTTATTAATTGTTTCAACTAGACACAGATGATTAAACACTTCAAAGATGGGCACAGTATTATCACAAAATATAGATATTTATAGGAGCAGTTTGGTAAATGGGTCCTTTATGACTACTAGTGTCTGCAGAAAAATTGAACCTACTGCAAAATTAGGTAAGTTGGCTCTCACAAAACTCAAGCAAACAGATAAATAAAACTTGAAACAGTATATAACATTTCTATGAATAAATATTAATTATTATTAATAATACTCTTCTACTCTAAAATGTACTCCAAATATAATAAATCACTGTAAAGAGGAGACAAATATTGTCATTTTCAAATACCATAGAGTAATATTTAGTGGATAAATTTTTATTTACATTTTGCACAATTTTAATAGCCTCTTGGCCTTTCTAAAAGGATACCAGTTCAGAATTCCTAATGCTGAGCCTCACAGAAGCACCTGTGTGAAGGAGACCTACAGACGTGCAACTAGCCTGGCCCAATCCTCCACACCAGGGAAGACTGAGCAAACTCTTTCCAAATTCTCACTCATGTAAAGGCATTTATGCCTACACTGGTGACAGTGAGTCCACAGGGTTCTCAGATGCTGTTCAGGTTTTCCAGGATCAAAAACTCCTTTATTGCTTGTGTTACAAATTTTCTACTTATTCTAGGTTATTGCTACTTTTATGGTCTGTTCTTATTTAGCAGATTCTCATTCTTTTTAACACATACCTTGATTAAAGAAAATAGAATACATATCATCCTCCCAGTCTGCTTTTACCAAGTTCATTAAAAATATTCTCATTTGGACTTTTCCCCCCTTTTTTATTTTAAGGCCTTCTATTTAAAAAAAACCCCACAAGTGTTATGGGAGAGGACTAGATGGGGACAAATAGCGAAGAAAAATTACTGTTCTTAACACGTAATCTTATCAGCAAAACCTGTAAATGCCTTTAAGATTTAGACTTACTAGCTCAATGAGTTGTCTACCCATTATTATTTGTGACTATTCTGTTGCAACCCTAATTTATAATATTTGGTTTATGGTCACTCTTCTCAATAAGTGACAATCTTTTCCACTATTACAAGTCAGAATCAGAAATGATGCACCACTATTTTTCGAGTTGTGTCCCAGATGTGCCTCCTTGAGAATGATACTGAATATCCCTTACACAGAGCAAGAACCAATCCACACATCTTCCCAAAAACCTTAGACGTATTTATTCTTTCTTCTACTTTTAGATTACGTTTGCAACCTCACAAGTAAAACAAAATCCTTCAAAAATGTGGATGCTACAATGATGGCTGCCAGTCATCAACCGCCCCAGGCAATTGGAGACCAACACTTCATCTGCATGTCAGAGGGAAAGCACTACACTCAGTCCATCCCTTTCCATGCAAATATACTCTGCTGTATACTCTTTGTGTAAATACTTCACACGTGCTCCTACTGCAACCCCTAACCTTAAACATCCTCCATCCTCCCTCAGCTTTTACTTCTACTATTCTAAATGGGGAAAAATACTATTTTGCTCTTCCAAGTGGAAGTAGATAGAAGCATTCTGTCTACAGCAGGCTATAGAGCAAATCTGTCAGATATTTATAGAGTAATTCATTTTAGCATCTCACTCAGCTTTATTTGTTTTCTTCCACCATCCAATCCTAAACACAGACAGTAACAGATGCTATGATTTTTGGTTAGCCATGCTATAACTTCTTTGATGTGTAAAATGTCTGCTGGAAAGCAGCTATAGTCAAGGAGGTAGCCACAAATTTCAAGCAATACTTTCGAACATGTTTTACCAGAGTAAGTTAGTTTAGTAACCAACTGTTACTAAAATAATTTAAAAATCAATTCTACAAACACCTTTGACTGTAGTCATTCATACCATATCTACCATTGAAGCCTGTATAGAGACCAAGTTTGATCTCACAGCTAGTCTGAAATTCTGATCATGACCTTCAAGTCAAAAGAATACTTTGGCATGTAAATTTTTGCATAATCTTGTCTTGAAATATGGTTTCATGCTAACATAAAACCAGTGAGAAATCAGATTCAGATGTCTTCCGTATCTGCTGTGCAACTGAAACCTAACATGTAGTATTTCCAGTTTTATCTTCCACAGAAAAAAGAATTGGCCGTATTTTAACCCACATTTTGACAGCAGAGACAGACAATTGCTGGATACCATATGGTTACAGTGGCTTAACACTTAATGAGGAAACAATAATGTGCATGTTCTTGCCTTGTTACAAGACATGACAAAGTCTGCAAGCTGAAAATGCATTGCCTGAATAGATGAGAATCACACATCAGTCTTGCAAAATAGTGTCCAAATTTTGCTCTGAATCAAGACACCGCAGAGGCAAATGCAAATATCAATGAAATCTAAAGAACAATCACAAGCAGAATTAGGAGAGACATACAAGATCCTGAAAGAGAGTCACAGCTGCACTTTATCACACACAGGAAAACACCAGTTTCAAAAGGGTTCCTGCCCTTCCTGAACTCAAATAGGATGCTAAAATTCTTACCTATGGTTTTGAGAATATTTTTCATTACGTCAGTGGCCATTTCAGAAATTCCAGCCTTGCAAAGTCTCTGTCTGTTTTATTGTTCATTCTCAGCAGTGACAGCACAACTTTCTTGAGGAATGTACTGGGCATCAGATCTCTCTAACAATGTTTTTTCTTCTTAAATTTGTCCTGAAGTTATTTTTAACCATTTCAATCGGGCTTGCAGCACAGATCAATGGTATTATCAAAACAACTGATAGTAAAAAGCATTTGGGAACACGGGGACTTGTGTTAAATAGGCAGAAAATTAATTGTTCTTTTGTAGAGTTCATTTTCTGTCAACTCACTGACCAGTGAGCAGTTCCACAGCTGTGAAAAGGGGTCAGGAGAAGGCCATGGATGGGACCAACTCCTTGGTAGCTAGGACAGCTTATCTGTAATATAAACACATACAAATCACACACAAGGAACTCTGCCTTCCACCCTTGAGCAGCTTCAGGCTGCATTCACTGGAGAGAACTCGTTGTACAGGAAAGTGAAGAAAACATTTGTATCATGGTTATTGTCTGTGGCTTAATTAATTACAGAGGAAACTACAGTCCCACATGTAAAAAAAAATCACCTCTTCTGGCAGGTCAGCAAACATTCCCCTTTCACATCCTGGTGTGTTCAGATTTCTCACATTCAATCAAATTGTATGTTCGTGTGAAAATATCACAGAATGAATGTAAAGCTCATTCACATTCTATCATGCATAGAATTAATATTATTCATTAAGAGCTCTCACTTAAGGGGGAACATCATAAAAAGTTATTGATCTGAAGAAAAAAAGGAACATGAACTGGCCACCCTTGTCTCTGACATGATAATTTATTTTCATTATACAGATTGGGGAAGAAAGTTAGAAGCACGTGTGCTTTTTATGCAGATTAAATAAAGCCTTATGAAAGATCTGAGAGACTACAGCTCCAGGAAATACATCTTGGAAAAGGTAATGAAGGAAAAATGTATCAACTTGCTCCCAGGCAAGTTAATTCATAAGTTTTTAATACAAACACTTTTTACTTGCTCAAGAAAGGGGAAAAAAACATTCTGTTTTTGCAGCTCTTGGACTAACCTGATTGTACTCATTAAATAAGACTTGGGAATAAACTTTCATAAAATAAGTGAACTAAAGACTACCTTATGTTTCTAATTTTCTACCATGTCTAATGCTTGCCACAGGCTGTCTTCTTACTTCCTCTTCTTTACCTTAATTGTTACTATTGAGTACACATGAACAACCATTTTTTCTACTTTAAGGAAAATCAAAGACCATTAAAATATATCCTCCTACTTTATACGGAATTCCTAACTGCATCCTGGATGTACTATTATTTATCAACAACCATGTCAGCAAATAAATAATATAAGCTAATATTTAATGCTTCTAAAGTCACATTTTCCCACTGAGGTTGTATTAATCTTCCGAAGCCAAAATTAATATCCCCCGACAGTTAAGCATCCTGATAGATTCTTTTAAGTGTATATTATAAAAAATCAGCAAAAAAATATTGAATTTTTTCTTCTGTCCCTATGAACACAAAAGGCTGTGCTAAAGTATTCAGAAAGATTCAGGTAGATTATTCCCCAAAGTAAACAGACTGCTAATAAGTGACCATCCTCTGTGAGAAATTTTGAAAGAAGCAGGTCTGCTTCTTTTTCCCCTCAACTGAAATTACTTAATGAAAGATCAATGACAAAACATATACAGGTAATTTGGTTATGTAGAAACATTTCCATTCACAAGTATCACATGTGGGTGTTTAAAAAAAGTTGCAATTTAACACTAGAAGCAAATTGCTACCACAATGCCTACAACTGAAAATGAATGCCTGTTGTTAAACTGCAATCCCAGTACTCAAATCTCCCCAGCATGTTTATTTCACAATAATCTAAATTCTACAAGCTTAAACAATCTGTACCCATATAGTACTACAATTCCTCAGTGTGAAATCACAGGCAAATTATGTTAATGATTCTACTTCTGTTGCAATCAATCACAGTTTCAGTTCCCAGTAAATTACATCCGTGTTCAGGAAGTCACAACCACCCTCTGAAACTCCCATGGCAATCTTCACAGGTGCACTCCTGCAATAATTTGTATTGTTTTCTGGAGGGTTTGTATTTTTGAGGTCTTTTCTGTTTGATTGCTTTTTAATTTAAATTTTATTAAGTTAATGACTTGACATCCCCTTTTTTCTTATTTTTTTAAGAGGTGTGCACCCTTTTAAAATTGCTTGTGAGGCCCTGTCCATTTGAAAACAGAGACCAAAGGAATGGAAAAGAAGAAAATCCAAAAGGAAAAACACCAAGTAACTTAATTTACATGGCCTTCTGTCTACAAAGACTGAATCATCTCCATCACAAGGCTGATGAAAAAAAGATACTATGAAAGCTTACGTTAAGGACAATAGGAAAATGAGTTGCTAAAAAATGTATGTCTTGGGCGAGATTAATTTGTCACAATTACAACATTGACAACATGGAAACCTACGTCAGTCAGATGCCTAAAGGAAAGAATGAGCTAGTCAGCGTGCCTTAGAGTACTCATCTCACTTTAGGGTGAAGGACTGCACCCTCGAGTGCATTACTTTTAGAAGTTATCTACATGGCTACCTTATATGTAGATGTCTGCAATGTAAATTTTTAGTTACATGAGATTATTCTCAGCCCATCATCTCGCATTGCATTGTACTATATTATTTTCCATCGAGAGGAAGATATTCTTGTTAGTTTAACTTTCTGTGTGCTTAAATGTACCTCTTTATTAACGTAAAAAATCTTTTTTAGACCAACAGATGTATAAAACTTAAAAGCTGTAATATAAAGGATGTCTATCACTAAACAGAAGACTAACCATTAAGAACATAATTATCAGCATTAAGCAACCACTCATCAAAGGTTATCATATCAATATATAACCACAGATGTTTTTTAAAGAGCATTAGCGCTTCAAATAGTACAGCCAAAATTTCTCACCCTGCCTTCCTAATTTCAGGAACTTTCTACGAAGAAAGGTGTGAGAATGCCTAGGCTTAGAAAAGTGTCAATGGACCAATAAATAAGGGAATATCCTAAGCCTTACTTCTTGCAAATACTCCAGAATGTCATTGGTGAAGTCTGAGACAGAGATTAAGAAAATCTTTTGTTGAGAACAGATGAGAACCTGACAGCTCTTCACGTAACTATTGCTTTGCAGACATGCTCCAGTGACAAAAACCATTTGAACGGAGCATGGCAAGACCAGGATGACATAGCAACTCTGAGTTCTGAGACTCAAGTTTCCTGATTAACTGGTAAATATGACCTGGTTATTAGAAAAGCACAGGACAGAGGCAGTGATATCATCAGATCACCTTCACTTCTTTCCCATGTTGAAACGCTTGGAACTGAAAGAATATGTAAAGGCATTGGCCAGCCTGCCCAGCCATGCTATCAGAAATAGTTCTGGTGGAGGCTATGAACTGCACTTACATCAAGTGCAGAACTTTTGGTACTGTTTATTGATATCCAGATCAAAATAGAGCTATTTTGACAAACCATGGGTCAGAAAGATGTCTTCTAGGACATTTGTGAAACAAAGCAAAGTCCCTTGGAGTGCGCCAGAATACTGGGAAGAGATCAATTACACAACTGCAAGTAACAAAATAACTACTTCAAAAGGAGTTACAGTTGCCATTAGGAAAAGAGAAGGATTAAGGAACTACTGTGAGACGTCCCATCAGAACGTTTTGTCTGACCATACGGGTAGTACTGAAATCTTTATCTATAATTTAAGAAGAACTATGTACTATCAACAAATAAGAATCTGCATTTTGAACACTGGATGTGATTGTTGGCATTTTGAAGGACTGGAAAAAACACTTTTACAGAATAAACTCCTTATGTAACAGTAATAAAAAACACAATGGAAGCAAAGGCTGTCTCCTGTGCTGCAGACAATAACTGGAAGCATAAAACTACCAGAGAGGTGGAAGTTAAGAATAAAATATAATGTAGAGCTAATATGCACATGGTGTATGTATACACACACTCACCCAGTACAGCCAGGTTTGCAATTCACACAGGTGGAGTCAGAAGCTAGTTATTCAAGTGTTAATGGAATGTGTTACAGTTGTTCTTTTAAGTCCTATCCAACCAGAAATCAATCCTAGAGAAGAAAAGCAACTGAAGTCCTAATTCATTTTACTTAATGCTGATGATTTATGACTGAATTCAGGTCAATGACAAATTTCTGAATGTTTGTTCTATTATAAGGGCTAAAAAACCCACAAGTAATTTTACCAGGACTGAAAGACATGAACTGGCAGTTCTCTTACAGTGAAATCTTCAACAGAAAAATGGGAACAGTTTCATCTCACCCTGCAGAAAACAAAACAAATTTTTTTTTTATGATAACCAGGATTACTAAGGGGAGAGAGACCATCTTCAATCCAAACACATAAATGAAGACATTCATCTCTCTTCAGTCCAAGATGGCTAAATCATTGCTTCTGTTTGGCATTAGAAGAGCATTTTCTCACAAACTCTTTGCCTCTGAGACAGTTCTGTGGTTCCCAAAGAAAGACAGTAGAGACCATTTTTTGTCAAATCAGCTGTTTCAGAGGAACAAGTGTAAAGGGACATGTAAAGGCAGCCTGCAGAATGACAACCTAAAGAGTCTCAAATATTATGTCAACAAACTCAGGCCCTCAGAATGTGTCTCTGCTGTGATCTACTGAGCAAGGTGTCCCAAAAACCCTTCAAAGAGACAGCAAAGAACAGCAAAAGTAATCCTAATACTTAGAGAGGAAGGTTCTGACTCAGAAAACCTTGCTTCATTTTCCCTCCATCTGCTTTAGTTAACAGCATCAGTGTGGAAAGAAGTGTCTTTTCTTTCCTGCCTCTTCACTGGTTGCATGTAAAGGTCTGTAAATCTTAACTTCTCTCTCCAAAGAAAAGGAAAATTAGGATTCAATGCAAGTACAGTTTAGGAATCTGAATCTCCAAGCACTGCCCTTCTAAACAGCTGATATTTGTGACTACCAATTAACGGGGATTTATAAAGTCATGTGAATCTGTTTTTGATAAAGCACAGGACAGCAACTGACTCACGCAAGCTTGAACACAACAAAAACACTATCCAGTGGTCCTGCTAAATATGTATATTCATGATTAACCAAGGTGGACAAAACTTTGGAAATGGGTGACTTCCCAGCATGTTTCTTTTTCTATCTGAAAGTCAACTTTACTGAGGAATTTTACTTTGGAGGAAAAAAAATAGACTATAAACCAAAAGCATCAGTGAGAAAAAAGAAGACTGCAAAACATTATTTCAACAGCAAAAACTGCATGAAACATTAAGTTGTTTTGAATTTTAATTTTATATATTTTTCAGAAGATGCTCATGGCAGAAATGAAGATCTTAAAATGTTAATATGGAAAGACTACAGACAAAATTTTTACACACATGAAATGTTAATTTCATAAGCTGACATCAATAGCAAGTAACTGTTCAGAAGACACACAGTAGAATTTTAGAAGACAGCAAAGTGAGGCAAACAAAAAGCAGTTGCAAGGGCTGTTTCCTGACCACTTTTTGCCCCCAGCACTAATGATGGTACAAGCGTTCACCCAGCTATGGGGTGAATCACATCTATCTAGTATATTACACAGTAAGTGTGTGATTACATAAAATCTACTGCTACAATCTTTACCTCATGCAGTTTTACCTTCCTTTTCATCTGCACTGTCAATTGAAAACACATCTTAGATGGTCCAAGTATCCCATGGTACAAACTGCACTTTCAGGATTAAAGCAAGGCATAAAGGAAATGGAGAGCACATGCAGTAAGTGGATATTATGCCAAGATAAAATCTCTCTTGCCTTGAATTGGTATAATGCAAATATCCACAATACAAACATTAAGGCAAAGATTTAGACAAGAATTTATATTGCTTTAATATGCTAAAATGTATTTTAAAAACTTGGGGAAAACGTAATTTTTTGAAATTAAGTTTTTAATACGATTAAAATGTTCCTGTGTCTATCACATCATAAAATCTAAAAGCCTGTATGAACACCAACCAAGTACAGTATGTTATAGCAATTTTTTAAGTCTCTGGCATTGCAGCTTTTATGAAATACTTATCTTTGAAACAACAACATTCACAGTAAGCTGGTCGGTCCCTTACAAATACAAAATTAATCCTGGAAACAAGGTAATGATGAGACTGAATTATTTCATCCGAGTGTAATGGTATGTAACCAAGCAGATGAATTAGCCTCTTTCAAGTCAGCTACAACCTACGACACTTTATTTCCCAATAAGAGATGTAGTAACAAAGACCACACAGTCCCTATGGCCTCTCATGCAAATATACCTGGAGAATATCACCTTATTACAGTCTTCCCTGTGGTGGCCCTGGCAGGGTCCCACAAAGGTGGTTCGTGCCCTGTATGCTGTTCTTCTCANTTTCTATAAACATAATTAAAATAAAATAATAAAACAATGTAGATTGTATTAAAACATCTGAAAAATGTGAATGATTATGAACAGGTGACAAGATATTTTCCATAGAAATGGTTTGCTATGAAAATCGTGGCAGGTACTCTAACTGGTACCAAAAGACAGCTTACACAGACAAAAAAGAGTTAAGTTTTGAGTAGTTACAGTTTTAAACATACTATAAGAACTAAAACAGTAAATAAAAGGCTGTTTCTTTCAGTCTGAATTTTTAATCTTCTCTGTGTAGTCTTTTTCACAGTTTATGAACTCAAATGTCTTGGTTAGCAGCGAAAGCCTCTCTCCTTTTTTTTTTTTTTCCCCATCATCAGCCTGTTTATTCTCCTGTGGAGAGACTGTAGACACTTCCCCCAGGCCTAACCACACACAAAACTGGCAGCTCTGAAGTAATATTTTCAATTACCTTTTTTTTATTGTTGAATATTTCCTTTAGCACTTCTTCAGTAGGACAACGTAACTGAGCAGTACAATAGACTGAGATCATAGAAGGAAAAGACAGTTTTGAACTGGCAGCAACCCCTGTTCCTCATCATGTCTGCAGGGTAAGGTAGAGAATTCGGGAGTGAAGCTCAACCGAGGAAGAAGGGATGGGTGTGGGGAATTAAGATTTGGGTTTATTTCTCATTATGTTGCTCTGTTTTTACTGTAATAAATTAAACTAATTTCCCCAAGTTGAGTCTGTTTTGCCTGTGACAGGAGCCAGTGAGGGATCTCCTCTACCTGCCCTTATCTCAGCCCATGAACCTTTTGTTATATTTTCTGTCCCCTGTCCAGCTGAGGAGAGGAGTGATAGAGCAGCTTTGGTGGGTGCCTGGTGTCCAGCCAGGGTTAGCCCACCTCACAGCTGTTGTGAAAGTCCTAACTTTATAAGCACTTGTAGGGTAATTACCTTTTGTGCAGCAAGATGGAGAGCAGTTCTTCGGCTGCGATCAGCTCTGTTAACATCAGCTCCAGCCTTCAGCAATGCCTCTGCGCAGTCCAGCCTGTCAGCCAGCACACAGTACATAAGCGGAGTTCTTCCAAACTGGTCCTCTTTATCTTTCAGCTCAGAGTTCCCTAAAAAAACCCCAAACCAAAACGCTCACTTAAACCAGTTAAGTATATTAGTGTCTAGCTAAAAGCAGTACTTTTTTATTAAAAAGTCATCTTATTATAATATGAACAGCAGGTATCTCATTATAATATAACTGGGGTGAACAAAAAAAAATGGAGTATGTGATAAACTCTGAGTTAATACATTTTATCCTACTTTTACTGACAGTTACAGAATATTTCAAAATACATTTACAGATAAAAGTACATTCAGAAAACCTTAGTTCCATGAATACACCTATTACCAGTAACATTCTGCAGTAGCATAATTATAAATAATTTTAAAATAGTTACATGGATCTCGGCAGCACAGATTAGTTTAAAAAATATCAACAGCACAGAAACCAAATAGACATCTCAAAACCTGTAAACACTGTAACTAAAACAAACTTTGAAGCCTACTCACAGTAATGTTTATTTAAAAAGCATAAATGTCAATATTACATCAGTACCATTATTTACTTCAGAGTGCCTTACAATATGGAAACTACTAAAATACTTTCCAAGCTTTATTGAATTGGTAAGGTTAGTAAGGCAGTAATCTGATATCCTATTCAAAAACAGTCAAAACACTATTCTTATTCACAATCCGAAAAACCTTCCAAACAAAGCAGTTTCACTATAAAGTTTTGTGTTTCCATGATGTCACCACAGACAGGCAAGCATCTTTAACTTCACAGGTATCAACTACCCCACGCATCCACAGTCTCCAGATCTCCAATGGAGCAATGCTGTCTACAATTACTCAAGGAACGTTGAATTTTACAGGCTAGTTAGTTTTGCTCTTTAATTATTCCTTTGTCTGCATGACTGTTGATGCTTCAAAAGCACTCCAGCAGAGGCATGCTGCTTCTTTACACAGTCTTTGCTCTCCCCCAGCACATTATACTTATCTACATATCCAGTAATTGTATTCTTAATTATAATTTCTATTGATTCACCCAGAAGTAGAATCAAGCAGATTAAATATGAATCAAGGGGAATACCAAAAGTGAAAATTCATTCTCTACCAATCAAGCCACTTACAAAAAACAGTCAAGTAGGATATTGCCAGTCAGAGCAATCAGTTACTCACTCACTACATTTTTTAGTTCCTTTAAAACTATAGAGTGAATACCATGTCAATCACATAATTCACTCTGTAACACTTTTCTCTGCCTTGAAAGTGTGATTTGCATTGAGAAAATTCTTTTTGCTCTGCAAAAAAATGTTTAAGAATATTTCCAAACTCCTCTGTGATGCAGATATAGAAAATTCTTTTTATTCTTCACCTGTGACCTTGTCTTCTATGACTGCCACTTCACCTTGACAATCCACTGATTTTACAACTTATTTTTATGTCACTAGCAAATGACTAAAAAACAAACTAACTAAACAAAAAACCAACCAACCAACCAACCAAACAAACCACCCCCAAAACCAACAAGAAACCTTCTACTGACCTACATCTAGCTTTCTCAGAAATAGGCTGGTTTTTGAATGCCTTTTTGCATTATAATACTTAGCTTCACACTCCCGTTTAGCTGCTACCCTGAGGATACTGTGGTCCAAAGCATAATTTAACGTCACTGTTCCCAACCAAAAAGCCAGTTTCTCTAATTAACTAAATAGAGCCAGGTGCTCTTCCAGTTTTAGTTCAACATGGTCACTAGGACATCACTAAACCACATTTCACTGCTAAGTGTTAACATAACCTCAACAGTATCTTAAATTTCTTGAAGCTAATGGGACTTGAAGACTCAAATATATTAAGAGAAATACATCCACATTCATTTCGCCCAATAAGACAGAGGCATGTGGGCTTACACTCAGATAACATTGGTTCTTAAATCAGCAATGTGCAAAAACAGTACCTCTTCCTCAAATTCTAGTTCCCTTTCTGTTACAGAATGCTGGAGGATATATATACGAGATTTAGAGACCAAAGACAAGCAAAAATGGCCTAAAGCTCAAGCGCAACACAACCCAGTAAAGCAACAGACAGCTTTTTTCATTTTCAGTTCCCAAAAAGTGATGTAGCTGATGGTAAAGAGTTTCCATGACTGCATACAGTCGGAGAGAAAAATGAGCAAGAACTTCAAAATTTGATGCCAGTAATTCGCCTGAAGCTTCTACATGTTTTCTTAAGGTAAAGAAACTATCTTCAGCTAGCAGTAGGTTTTCTCCTTTTGCTTACCAGGCTCTGTAAGGCCCTTAAAATAGTTAAAATACCGTGAGCATTTCCCTAAAAGCATGTCTTTGCACTCAGGCTAAGAGACAGGACAAGGGCAAGGAGCTACTATATCACCATCAGGTGCTAAGAAGGGATTATTACTGATGAAAGTCAGTAGCCACAACATCCTGTGAACTTTACAGCTGCAGCAAATTATTATTTTTGCAATCAAGAAAGCACAGGTAGCCTTTAAAACATTCACATATTAGCATACCTAAAATCTGCTTTGGCAAAAATAAATTCTCTTCACATATCTGCCTAAGAAAGAAATTTTGTTAGATCCCTCCCCTTTCAGAATCAAAGTCCTCAATCCATCAGAATATGCACTACATAAGCTTATTGCCCACAGACGTTATGTACACCACAGAATCCAGGGCCCAAGTCCAAAATTTAACTCTCACAGCTGTACTTCATCACTTCCTCACACTCTATGCTAGCAGTCATATCAGACTACACAACACTTGTATGCATTTCTCAAACCAGAATATGAGAAAGGACAGCAGGAGGGTGTGAATTCTCCCTAATTGTTAAAAGACAGACCATTTCTTGTCACTTTTCAAGAATCTTGCCTTCTGCAATATCTGATTTGAGATTTGTTCTACCTGCCACAATGTAGAAGAGGCAAGAGAGAAGTAGAGAGGAGGATCAAACAATAGCATACAACTGCATATTTGTAACCCATAGTTTAGTTAAAATTTACAACGAAACATCACAAGAGAGATTCAGAAGCATTTGGATGCAAGCAATGCATTAGAATGAGGAGCTGGACTGAACAGACAGTTCAGTATAATGACTATTGTAATGATTATTGAGTTCTTTTAAACAACCAAAACAATTAAAACAATTAGATGCCTCTTCCTAAAGCATTAAATGGAAAATGATCTTCCAAATACAAAATTAACTTTTTCTCACTTTTTCCCTAGGATCAAAATCATACAGATGGATTTTAACACTGAAGAACTGTTAATTAAAGACATGTTCAGTGTAGTATAAAACATAGGAAAGAAAATACTGTGAGCATTCCTCAAAGCCCAAGAACATGCAATTCTAAAACAACATGATACAGTACAGGGTGATCATGCAATGCAAACAACTAGCACACTTCTGTTAGAACACTGGTAATACAATTAACACTTGGCATGTCCTTATGTTATTTGACCCAGAGGCTTTTTAGAAAGTCCTGTGATTAAGCATTAGCAGCAGTTAACATACAGAGATACTTTGTTCCAAAGCCTCTTTCTCTAAATAAATTGTATTCTTAACGTTAGATTCTGCCTGTGCCTTTTTCTGGCACAGGGTGACAAAAGGAACACGTTATCCAGAACACACTGTATTATTTCAAACACCTGTTCCTTTAAAATTCATCTATACTCTAATTATATGCAAATAAAGCATCTATATATACAGCCACATGTGCACCACTAAGCTACAGGTGCATGTGGAAGGCATTTCTTCCATGGTAGAAGGAAAAATCACCAACGAGGTTTGAGAGGTTGCTCTACAAGACCATTTGGCCAGCCTCTATGCCCTCCTATGTTAAAAACTGAACAGGGAAAGCACAAAGAGGAAAGTAAAAACAAATTTAGCAGCTAAAAGGTCCACCTTAAAAGGACAAGAAAGTCAAGACTTGCCATTGCTGCCTCCACCGCCGGCTATGCAACCAAGGTGCAAAGCTTGTCTGTATTAGAAAAGTGTTGTTAAGCAATCCAGCACACACAGCACTGGAGTAGCGTCCTGATTTATCTGCTGCTGCTAAGTGCAGTCATGAAATTCAGTGAGTAGCACCAATTGCTCAACTTGCTTCTGGCATCAAGTTATACTTTCAACAAGGACTGGTAAACAGCTAAAAATATTACTCTAATGCATTCTTCTTCTGCTAGGCAATATGTGAAGTTTTGGATTTTTTTTTTACTTTTTGGTCCAGTTCCGGCAAAAGTAAGGTCTGTGTCACGTCCTGTCAAAACACGGCAAAGCAGAAAAGCCAAATTTTGCTAGTACAGCAAATGCTACAAGGATTGTGGTGTTTACTCTCCCATGTAAAAGTAAAACAGCATTTTTCTCTCGTTGCTGCATGAGCATCATTAAAAGAAAACCAATTTCTTTATCTGGTTCTCATGGCTGTTTTGTGGTATACTTGACAAGATGTACCAGCAACACAGAAATACTTTTTCCTTTGTGTTTCCAAAAATACATTTTTTGGCTCTGAGATTAACAAAAACACACTGAAGTTAGAAAAAACTCTTTGTTGCTTCTGACTGTTAGCCAGGATTTGAAAGCTCAGACTTTTATCCACCTCCACATGCAGGCAGAAGAATTCTTTAGAAACTCGGGTATTTAAAGCTACTTTGTAGTTGAATCTCACAGATTTCTAGAAGTATCTCCATATCAATTGCTCATCTGCTGTTTATAAAA
This sequence comes from Vireo altiloquus, assembly GCA_013396875.1. Classification (NCBI taxonomy): domain Eukaryota; kingdom Metazoa; phylum Chordata; class Aves; order Passeriformes; family Vireonidae; genus Vireo; species Vireo altiloquus. Next base: position 1,608,340 of record VZRF01003225.1, read on the forward strand.
TACTTCTAAAAAGAGCAAACAGATAGCATTAAATGCGAACAGTATATGTTTGAACCATCATATGACAAAAAAAGTCGAAGGCCCAAAAATAACTGTTTCAACAAGTGGAGCTTCTACGAAGTCAGTACCCTCAAATGTGTTCCTGTTGGAGTCAAATCAGTTCCAGTTATCTTTTGAGAACACTAGATATACCTTGTAAGGAAGAGCCCCTTACGGCTTTCTGTACAGCTTGGACAACAAATCAACACAGGTCAGCAGAAGATACATGAAGAAACCTGACTGCTGGTTTAATATTATTACCATTAAATCCTTCACACCCATTGACAGTTAATGGCATAAAAACAGACTATGCTCTGTATAATTTCACAGTCCTTCAACCCATGCCAAGCTTCAGGAATAGGATTTTCCTAAAAAGGCTGAGCAAATAGAACTTCTATAGTATTGCCTGGAATTGCATTTAATCAGAACCTCTGAAAAATCCAAGTCTTCACCTATCATGTGGCAGCCTTCCATATATATGCAAGACTGTTTTTGGAACACAAAATATCTACTGCTTTTGAAAACTATTAACCAGGAAAGCCATATAATTTCTGGAGAGCAAGGGAAGGCAAAATCCTGAGCTTTTTAATAGATGGGAATTTGATTTTTACTTTAGATTCAATAGGACTAGACTCTCTCATTACCTTTAATTTCTCTTGAGAAACATTGCCAGTTTATCAGAATTAAAGTAACAAATACTACACAGTGACAAGACTTCAGAAACTATAATAAATTATCTGTAAAAACATATTTATTAAATTTCCCAAAAAGCAATTCAAAAAATAAGGATTTGCAGCCAAAATATTTTGGCACAAAGCACTTCTCCAGAACTTCAAATTCCCTGAAAGGGGTTCTATCACTTACCAACTTTCTGTTTTACTTCCCAACAACCAATCAAAGGTAACGGGTAAAAAAAAGTAAGAAAAATCAGTCATATTTTCATGGCAACATTCTAGAAGTACATATAATCAAGAAATCAAAAATATCTTAAAGATCGGAGCTGTAAAGCAAAACCAAAAAGCCTCAGTTCTGAAGTAATCTAAATGCATCTACAATGAAAACATTTACCTGCTATTAGCTTTTGGAGGGTACTCTTATCTCCATTAACAGCAGCAGCATGCACTTCAGATGCTAACGAGGAACCACTGAAGAGGCAGTTTGCTGAAATATTCATACTCATCCAAGGTATTACTATAGGTCAGATCTGTGCCACCAGCATTTTTTGTAGGAATTCAGTTCTAGAAAAAAAATCAAAACCACATAAATAAAACAGAATTAATTTTATAATGAGTCATTAAAATTACTCAAATACTGATAAAGATGCTTCTGTTAAAAAAGAAAAAACATGTTTTTCATCTGTGGAATAAATCTACTGCTAGCCAAAATTCACCAGAAAAAAAACTAATTAAAGATATATATATGTATATATTGTAGTTTCATTGCCTTAAACTTAAATTTCAGTCCATAGGCTTTGCAAAAGTCTGTAAAGTGTTTCTTTACAAACCAACAGACTGTTCTTCAGAGTGTTGCCATCCATGCTTTAATTCAGTAACCAATAAAGTTTGTTATCAAGCATCAACTTATTACAGTCCTGCAGTATAGGATCACAGAATATCCTGAATTGGAATGGACACACTGGGACCATTGAAGTCTGGCTCCTGGCCCTGCACTGAACCCAAGAGTAACATCATGTGCCCAAGAGGATTGTCTGAACACTCCTTGAACTCTGTCAGACTGGTGCTGTGACCACTTCCCTGGGGAGCCTGGTCCAGTGCCCAAACACCTTTTGAGTGAATAACCTTTTTCTAACATCCAACCTAAACCTCTCCTGGCACAACTTCAGGCCATTCCCTTGGGTCCTGTCATTGATCACCACAGAGAAGAGATCGGTGCCTGCCTCTCCTCTTCCCCTCACGAGGAAGTTGCAGACTGCAATGAGGACTCCCCTCAGTCTCCTCCAGGCTGAACAGACCAAATGATCTCATCCTCTTCTCATACAGCTTCTCCTCAAGGCCCTTCACCATCTTCATTGTCCTCCTTTGGATGCTCTCGCATAGTTTTATATTCTTCTTATATCGTGGCACCCCAAACTGCACACAATATTCCAAGGTGAGGCCACCCCAGAGCAGAGCAGAGCAGAGCAGAGCAGAGCAGAGCAGAGCAG
>VZRF01003225.1:1610677-1749013 GCA_013396875.1 Vireo altiloquus
GCTGGTGATGCTGTGCCTGATGCACCCCAGGACACACTTGGCCCTCCTGGCTGCCAGGGCACTGCTGACTCAGATTCAACTTGCCATCAACCAGGACCCCCAGGTCCCTTTCCATGGCACTGCTTTCCAGCATCTCATTCCCCAGTCTGTCCATACACCCAGGTGCAGAATCTGGCACTTTGCCTTGTTAAACTCCACACAGTTGGTGATTGCCCAGTCCTCTGATTTTTTGAGGTCTCTTTATAGGGCCTCTTTGCCCTCGAGGGAGACAGCAGCTTCTCCCAATTTTGTATCATCTGCAAACTTGTCTAGTATCCCTCCCAGTCATGCATCCATGTCATTCATGAAGACATTGAAAATCACAGGGCCAAGGATGGAGCCCCGTAGAGCTCTACTAGTGACAGGTCCCCAGTCTGATGTCACCCCATTCACTATAACCCTTTGTGCCTGACCCGTGAATCACTTGCTCACCCACCACATGATGTGTTTATACAGTTGTGTGTTGAACATTTTGTCCAGAAGGACACTGTGAGAGACAGTATTGGAAGATTTACCGAAATTCAAAAAGATTCCATCAACTGATGTGTCACCTGACCTTACTTCCACTGGGCATACACCTACTTTTCTTCCATTAGCTCCAAAAGAAGATCACTGGTCAGCCAAGCCAGCCTTCTACCTTGTCTGCTTGACTTCTGAAATTTTGGAATTGCCTGCTCCTGTGCCCTTAGCTGGTGCTTAAGAAGTGACTAGCACTGATGGACCCCAGCACCTTCAAAAGCAATTTCTCAGGGGATCTTACTATCTAGTTCCTCCATTTTCTTCACATTTTACCTCTCAACAAATAAACTAAAATATAAGAAATCCAGGGGCAGCAACATAAAATTCAGCAAATACCAAAGAACTTAGTGAAACACCAGAAATATCCCAAAAACATCAACAATAATTTTTATGTAAAACTGACTGCATACAGAAGAGAATTAATAATGAAAGATGTTCATAGTTTCCAGATGAAAACAACAGTCACTTCTGCATTAAAGTGTAGTAATCATACAGGTGAGAGAAGCAACCCATTATCTCTACAGCAGTTCTAAGTAAAGTGTCATGATTCCATTGAATAGCCTAATTCTGCATCAGAGAAGTTCTGAAATATTAAGAGGGACTACAAAAGGAAAATTTACAACATTCTTCAGGTATTTTTCTCATGTATATAACAATCAGATGAACTGCTGTCTGGAAGACTTGCTTGATAAAGATCCTCATTAACAAAAAATTGGGTATTTAGTCAATAAAAATAAAGAAATAAGTCAAAGATCTGCTTATAAAATGCTACATAATTGGCATTATCTGTAATATGCATTGTATTACTGGAATAAAGTAAATAATTCACTTTTCTTCTTTAAGCTAACATGTAGAAAAAGATGAGCCTTCTTGAGTCACTTAAAATGAAGGTACACTCACATGGGATACCAAGACCTCTTAAAGGTATGTGAAATTTCACACCAAGCTATGGTTATGTCTACTTTGCATTACACAGATAACCAGAATTACATAATTTTTCTATTCAGCAAAACATGAGGCTGTTAAAATTTAAATGTGATAACACGATCATGCTATCAAATTTTATTGATACAACATCCAAGTGAAGACTGATCTTTGAAAAAAATATCAAAGATTTTTCAAATGTGAGTTAATGCAGAGGATGTTCACTCCACAGATCAAAGAGCACAAGTTCTTAAGGCAGTCATAGCAGAACTGATAAAAGCAAAGTTTCAATTTCAGACTATAAAAAATACATAACTTGTATGTATATATATGTGTGTGAGAGTGTTTGCAGCTCATGAAACTGACAGGCCACAAGATTTTTGCAGGGGCACACGAAGTCTGAGCCTGTCAGGCTTTCTTTGAAAGCCAGCCAGTCTTGACTTGAAAAAGTCTGATGGAAATGATTTTCTTTTAAATGGTGTTACACCCCCATCTCCCTCCTTACACTCGTGTGCATACTGGAAATGTGACAAACGCAAAGCGCAGCTTTCTGTGATCGTTTTAAGACAGCTCGGCAGGGTTTCAGAGCATGTGCGTATTCCATAAGGTCCAAAGTTTTACTCGAAGAGGGCGAAGCCCTGAGTTTTGGGTGTTCTTCATTTTCGGCATTTAGAACTGAGGGAGCGACAGAAAGCGCAAATCTGCTGAAGCGCCAAGGGATAATCACCAGTGGTGACGTTCCACTCATGCTAAAGTTTCCCAACCCTCCCAGCAGCCGCTCTGCCCCGTCACACACAGCCTCCAAGCAAAAGAAAGTTGCCTCCCAAACTCCGAGGACACGAAGACCACAGGGCGCACAGCGCTCAAATACCGCTTCTCGTTTTCCCTACAGGCAAACCCGTGTGCCCCGTCCCGGCGGCTGAAGGCACAAGGCGGGATCCAAAGCAAACGCGGACAGCCGCTGGGGGCTGGCAGGGAACGACCCGGAGCGGAAGAGGGTGCGGTGCCACGGGACACCCGCGCCACCACGGCGGGAAGGGTTAACCCTGCCTCGCCCAGACCACGAGAGCCGCCTCCCTCTCTCCTTCCTTCCCTCCCTTCTTCCCTGCCCGGTGCCGCAGCTGCGCCCCATAACTCACCTCCACCCCGCCCTTCTCCACATCGGGGCGCCGCTGCGACAGGCGCCGCCCCGCGGGCAGCCCCGGTGTGCTCTGGGATCCACGCCTCCTCCCTCTCTCCTTCCCTTCCTTCTCCTCCTCCTTGCCCTCCCCTTCCCGGAACTACGGTTCCCGGCGTGCCCCGGGAGCGCGCGGCGGAGCGCGGGGCCCCGCGGTGGAACTTGCCCGGGTGTTTCCTGGCGACGGGGGGAAGTGGAGGAGCCGCCGCCGCGGAGAGTGGGAGCCGCGCTTCTCCCCTCCCCGCTCCCGGGCGCCCGATCTACCATGAGACCCGCCATCTTCCCGCTCCTGCCTGACCCTGGCTGCCTCCTGCTCCTCCTGGTAAAAACCGCCGGCTCCCCGCTGCACTTCCCTTCCCCGCGCCGGCTCGGGCGGGGCGGCGCTGGGATGGCCGTCGGGCCCCGCTCGGGGTTCTTGTCTCGCTCCCCTCCCCCGCCCAGCAGGTGCCGGCGGCCGGGAAGGAGGGAGGGCGGGCGGGAGCGGGCCCGGCGGTGTGGCCGAGGCCGATAGGCTGCGCGCACGGGGTGGGGCCGCGCCCGGGCCCGGGGCAGTGGCCGGGCGGGCGGTGCGGCCTCGCCCCGGCCCCTCGGGCGCCGGAGCCGGCGGGAACGGCCGTAACGGAGCCCCTCTGCAGCCCCCTGAAAGGAGGCTGTGCCCAGGTGCGGGGCGGCCTCTTCTCCCAGGCAGCCAGCGAGAGGACGGGAGGACATGGTCCTAGGCTGCGGCAGGGCAGGTCTAGGTGGGACATGAGGAGGAATTTCTTAACAGCGAGGGGGACTAGACACTGGAACAGGCTGTCCAGGGAGGTGATGGAGTCACCGTCCCTGGAGGTGTCCGAGAAATGACTGGTTGTGGCACTCAGTGCCGTGGTCTAGTTGACACGGTGGTGTCGGGTCATAGGTTGAACTCGATTGTCTCAGAGCCCCTTTCAGCCTCATTGATTCTGTGATCTTTAGTTGTCAGACTACAGCATTTTTTTTGGTTTTTTTTTAGGCTGGCATTACATGCATGACCTAAGCCACCTTCCGGCTTTGCCAGTACACAAACGCAATCACTGATGTGTGTGTTTTGTGGAGATAAGTTGCCTGTGTTATACTTCTCTTTTTTTCTTTTTTAAGATTTTTTTTTAACAGGCTGATGTGGTGATTCTTACTTTTCCAGAAATGTATTGGGCCAGATTCTGGACCTTTCATAACATAAGTGACTTGCAGAACAAAGGAGGACTTAGTCATTATAATTTAATAGAATTTTTCTCTTAAAATACTAATGAGTTTAATCAATCTATTTTAAACATTTGGGAGAAGAAAATCGCCCAGAAAATTAAAGAATAATTGGAGGTAATGGTAGATAAAACTCTAGAAGTCTGAAGAAGAGTACACAGTAATAGAGCTGCTAATGAATGAATGAATTGGTTAGGAATGTAAGGATACATACATAATGAACAGTACCAGTATTCATTATCTCTTTGTAATGTTCACTTTCCACCTGGATAAGCTCTGGTTAAAGTATTATGAACTTACTGTTATTTCAGGGATAGGAAATACGTGTGAATGGTAGGGTTTGAAAAAACACATTTGATATGCTTATATATGGATGACAATAGCATGTTAAAACACTCTATGAGTGTATATGATGGAAGTGAAGAACCTCATACTTTTCAGTCACATCTGTGTATTAAAACATAAATATTGCTTATGTGCTAGATTCGTTTTCACTATTGTTTTAAATACAGACTAATGAGCAAAACCAAGGAGTGTGTACTGTTTAAAGACACTATGAATGTGTCCATTAAGTGGACAAGTACAAATGTGAAAAAGTGGGCCCAAGTTAATGAGTTTTTCTTTCTTCATGGCACAGTTGATCAATCCAAATTTAATATGCATCAATTAGAGCTATGTTTGAAAAGAAAGCAAACCAGAAAATAGCTATGATCTGCAACTGCATTTTATGAGCTGTTTCTTTGTGTATGGGTCGTTTAAACCCATTTCTCATGTGATTTAAAAAAACTGTACGTAAAAGTTTAAAAAGAATACAGATCCGAGTTGTTTTTAAAAAAAATACAATTAAGTATAATGTTATCTGTGTAATTGTTCAGCATCATTGTATCAGCCATGGCCCTGTGTTGTTAGATGTGTAGTTATATGAATCAAGCCAATGAATCATTCCTTTTAGTGCATTTGTTAAGAGTTTTGGAAAAGTTGTCCTGAGCAGTTTGGGAGTGTTAGGAGATCCTCGTTCTTTAAAAGGGCTGAAAAAACTTTGTGAAAGTGTGTTGTTTGTTTTCTTGTGATATTCAGAGTGCCTGATAAAGTGTATCAGATTGGCTTTAAAATTCTGGTAACTTTGTTTTTCTTGTTACTATCTACAGTGCGTACTTAAGACCGGCAATGCAACTTGGCCTTCTGCTCCACGTCCATAGGATGTGCCACCTAACAGAGCCTCTTGGAGCATGGCATATTTTGTGGATAAGAGAGCTTGTTAGTGTTACATCAATGGTTTGTAGGACAGAATATGCAATGATATGTAGCTGCTAAAACAGCTTACTAAGCTTCATTGCTTAGTGGTAGCAGTGAAGTTAACAGAAATTCTTTACTTTTCCAGACTTTTGGATAAGCATATTTCTTTTCCAGATGGGGATTTAATATGCTGCAATAAAGAAGAAAAGGTACAATGTCAAATCAAAAGAAGTTCTCTTGTCTAAAGTTTGACAGTAGGAGATCACTACAATTGTAGAGAGCTTTATGTCTCACGCTAATATTCTTCTTCCTTGGTCTCACTGAAGTTTGGGTTGGTAGGAGGGAGATTGCAGTGCAAACGGATACCTGCATTCCCAGCACAACTCTTTGCCTTTCCAGCATTGTACTGGACTGCTGGGACTTGAAAAGAAACTGGAGAGAGGTACAGGCTAGCATGATCCCTGCCACAAGAACTGAGTAGAGGGGTGAGCAGTGCGTGGCCCAGGCTGTAGAGGGTCTGGTATACAGCTGTTTGCAAGGCTGGAATAAGAGATGCATGGTAATGTCATGTGTGCCCTTGAGAGAGTAAGATGTTTCTGTTTTGTTGGTATGTTGCTTAATACTGGGTAGGACAGGTCTTTAAGATCAATCCAAGACAGTGGAATAAATGCTGATGGGAGAGTGGCTCATCACATTCTCCCCTAAGGCAAGGTGTGGTTCTTTGGCTTTGCTCCATCCAATCATTCTGTATGTGTGCCTGTACTCACAGTCAGGTATACTTTGCCTATAAAGAAAATTCTAGAACAAGACTCTGTTGCACATGGTGCTTCTGCATGTGTTTGGGAGGCACTTGTATTGCTCAGTGCTTCCCTGGAAAACTCATGCACAGTGTCCTTGAGCAATAGCTGTGACTGGAGGAAACCACCAACGGATAGTGAGGGAAATGAAGAGAGACGTTCCTAACTGGAAAAAAACGGTAGGATAATATTTTTTTTTCTTGTTTTACTGCTACTACCTTCCATGTCTTGATAATATGACACCAAGTACCCAAATAATGAAAGTAAAATGAAATGGAAATTGTATTTTAACTTAGCGTAGTAAGTTGCCTAAAGAGAAGTTGAACTCAGTACATTTTCTGTCTAGAGTGTATTTCTGTGCAGTTGCCTCTCTCTGCACTTGTGTTAGAAAACTAATTTTGTAATTGAGACTGCTGCTCAAACTACCATATTCTGAAAATTAACATCAGTCAGAAATTGCAATTACAAGCAAAATTTAGACCACTGAGCCTTATACAATGAAATTGTTCCCTCCAAGAGTAGCATAGGACTTCTGAGTTGTCCATCATCTGCCTTGATTTCTAAACAATGAAACAGTAGGTAACTGAGGAACTTTCCCCTTTGGGGAGGGGAAGCACGAGAGTCTTGGATTCTTTTGAAGACAACTTGCATTCTTTGTGCTATGCCATGTGATGGGCAAGTTTCCTGTTTCAAGTGCTCAGAAGGGAAGAGAGAAGAAACTGAACTGTTTCTTGGAACAGAAGACTTGAACAAAGCTGGAAAATGTATAGATGAGTTATTTACAGTAAGAGCTCAGAGATTCTGTTGCTGGTGGCTGTGATAACACTCTGTTGGTTCTCTGTTGGTTCTCTGTTGGTTCTCTGTTGGTTCTCTGTTGGTTCTCTGTTGGTTCTCCTTTTGACATCCCTACTATTCTCCATAATCTGCTTTGGTTTTTGTTTGGTTGGCTTTTTTGTGGTTTTTTTGGTAGGGCAGCTTTCTTAAGCAAGAGACTGGTCTTATTTTGCTTTCTCAGGAAAGTAGAATTACCACATTCTATGTGTTTTAACCAAACCTATTTAATTTGAAAGACTAGAGGATTATATGCTGCTATTCAGGAGAACCAGTTTTCCACCTTGCACTCTTGTACAGCTTCCAGATATTTCGTTTGCTTAAGGGGAGGGAATTGTCTCATGCATAAGGCAAGTATACAAATATGCTGTCAATTTTATACCAGACCTTCTTCAAAACCTCTTCAGAAGAGGTACATTCAAAAATAAGTGCTTTAATAATGGTGTGGGTTTGGATACCTTAGCGGTAGCTTCTTTGTTATTCCCCCTGCCCCATTTGAAGGTGAGTTCTCTAGTGATCTAGAGGAGGAAACATAGGAACGTTTGAGGATGTAAGCAAAAGCAATACAGGGTGTAGAGACCAGAGCTTAAGGAATATTTTCTTCCAAAATTCCAAACTGGAGAAACCTCCTCTGAGAAGTAGAGGAGGAGAGGTGTGTTACAGAGAATTACAAAAAGAAGTGAGATCAGATTTCCTTTTGAGAGTTCTGCCTTTACCCTTCTCTTTTCCGTGACATGTCTTCCTTCATCAGGAGCATCCTAATCATTGGTAGAAACACATGCAATTTACTTTTCCAAAACTGTTAGTAATGTCAAGGGCTCATATAGTCTAATTTTAAAAAGTTCATAGATAAGATTTTAGAAGTTTAAATAACTTTAATTTTATTTTTCAATTTACTTTCTCTCAGGTATTTCTTTTTTCATTGTTAAGAGTTATTCTGCAAAGTTATTGCTATGCTAAAAACTAACTCAGAATGGTTTTTTCACTGCTGGTTGAGGATGCTATGCTTTTCCAAACCAGCTGTAGGACTGTTTCCACATTAGATCATGCTTTGGTAAAAATGCCTTACAAAAAGCTATAAGACATATTGCAGAAGAATTCCATATTTTTTCCTATTTTTATATATGCTGCTATTGAGAATCTGACTACCCTGACAGTACACCCTTTATAGCTAAGAGCCATTCATGCCATTAAAACATGTGCAAAGTTCCAGTACTTTGTCCTCCAGATAAGCACCTGTGACTTGCAGCTTCTAGGAGTGAACCAAACCTGGAAGCTCCTTCACAAGCATGAACATGTGCCTTTAATGGTAGCAATCCACAAGATCTGCTCTTTGTGTGACTGATAGGACGCAAATGTCAGCTGCAGTGGCACTAAGCAAAATGCAAAGTACAGTGCTCTGTGCCTTAAACCATATTGTGGTTGGAAAGCAATGAGGACAGAACATGGTACATGGTTACCTAAAGGCAGGTGCTCTGTGCATACGATCAGCAAATAACTGGTAATTGTATATGCAGCACAAGGTTTCTGCTGAACACAATAAATCTGTTCATCTTTTCTTATTATGGCAAATCTTCTAGGTTTCTTCCCTCCTTTGTTTCTTGACCTATGTCTGGCTTTAGCAAGAAAGCTTTGATGGAGGGGAGTATTGAGAGTCTCACTGTATTTACCTGATAGGATCAAGTTGTAGAGTTTTGGTTTTTTGATTGCCACTGGAAGTTTGATCATTTAAATTGGGAAGGACTTCTTAAAAGTCATCTGGTATTACTCCCTGCTCGATGCAAGACTAATTTAGATGGGATCGCTCAGGTTTTTTTCCAGTTGTCTTATATAACTCCAAGGATGGATGTTCTGCAACTTCTCTGGTCACCTGTTTTAGTGTTGAATCGAAATTTTGTTGAAAGTTTTCTTTGAATAGTCTGTCTGGAGATGTGGATTGTGTACATTTTCTCTTGTCCTGTCACTGCATCTTTGGGAAGACTCTGGCTCTGCCTTCTCTATAACCTCTGATTAGGTTGCTGGTAGCAGCAGTAATAACTTTTCCTTAAGGATGAACAAATGCAACTGTCACAGCCTCTCCTTGTATAACCTGTTCTCCAGTCACTGCTCACCTTCATAGCCATCTGCTGGGCTTCATTTCCATATGTTAAATGTCTTGTACAGGCAGTCCCAAAACTGGGCAGAATCCTTCAGATGTGCTCACACAAGTGCCAGATAAAAGGAAACAATCACTTCCCGTGGTCTGCTGGCTACACTTTTGCTAACACAGCCCAGTGTGTGGTTGTCTCTGCTGCAAGGTCATGCTGCTGACTCCAGTTCAACTTGCTCCCTAAGACCTTTTCTGCAAAGCTGTTTTCCATCTGCTTGGCTCCCAGCCTGTATGGGGTTGTTCCACCAGAGATGCAGGACTTTGCCTTTATGGAACTTTGCAAGGTTTCTGTCAGGCCATTTCTCCAGCCATTGGAGGTATCTCCGAATAGAAGATATTCCCTCTCACTTCACCCATTTCCTCTGTCCTCAGGGAGCTGCTGAGGAGGCACTCTGTTCCATCACTCTGGTCATTACTACGGACAAATCTTACACCCAGTATTGGTCTGGAGAAACTTCCTTAGAGGCCAGTCAGGCGTGGTATCTTTGGTTACAGCCCTTTGAGGTCAGCAGTTCAGCTGCTGTGTCACTCACTTTATAGTTCACTATTCAGTTCATGCATCAACAATTTAGGTCTAAGGATCCTTTGAGGTGCTGTGTTAGAAGCTTGCTGAAGTCCAGGCAAACAATGTCCAGTACTCTTTTCTTGTTTACAGAGCTAAATGTCTTGCCACAGAAAACATATTGATTTACTTATTCCAAATATATGCTGGATGGATGTGGCTTCTGGAAAGAAAATTTGTTTCCATAATTCTCTTGGTGACCCAGGAAAAAAATGTTTGATCTGGTTCTGTGGCTCTGTGCACATCTCACTTGCTGAAGAGTTTTGTAACTTGGTCTTCTACTCATGTGATTAATGCTTCTTTTCCCTTTTTCTACTATAAGCTCAGACCTCATCAGTATAAAATCAGCCAGAGACAACATTGAGCATCTAAGCCTTTTCAGTGTACTTTGTCTCTATGTCCCCTGCTTGCTGAGCAGCAGGCCTACAATTTTCTTACTCTTCCTTTTGTTGCCAGCATACCTTAACATCCCTCTCTCAACTCCAGCTGAGCGTGGACTGCCGCCAGCTCAAGCAGTGTTTCTCTCTTCCTACCAAGTATTTTTCTTACCTCTACCTTCTGTCTGCTCCCTTTTTTTCTTTTAGAAACCTCATCCAGAAATTCTGTGTTAACCCATGCAAGTCCTCTGCCCTACCTCTGCTCAATGGAGTGGATTGGTTTTGGGCTCTAAAGAGGTTCTGCTTGAAGGCCAGCAGGCTCTTGTTGGCTTTCAGAGCCATGTTTTATGAGTGGACTGAATTAAGATCCAAGTGCCTTCAGGTCTTGTCACTATTCAATTGTTCTGTGAGGTACATATTTTTTGGTAAAATATAAATATCATAGTAGATTATAGATGAGATTTAATGTGAGCCCCAGTCATATATGTCAAAACTGCAGTTAGCAGTGTCAATGAAGTGAAACACAGGAGGTCCAAAGTCTTGTTTCCTGGAAGATGTAGTTTTCTGCATTTTATGTGTTGAGCCTCCCAGCTGCTTCACTTTGGAACCAAAATGAAGGATATGTTAATTCACCGAGAGATTTCGGGTGTATGGTTTGCTGCATTGTTTCAAACCAAGGTACTTCTCTGGGGCTTAGGTTTCTTTAATGACTGAAACTTTGTATCCTAAATGATGTTCATGGAACAGGAACCTGAGCAGAACATAGAGCTCTAGAAATGGAGTATAGTAAATGACCTGGTTCCTTGGCATGTGTTTTTGCAGCCAGCCTGTCTTCTGTCTTGTCTGGCATCAGTGATTGTTGCCTGTTTCTTGTGTGTTTCATTGAGGTGCATCCAAAAAAAAATATGAATGTCTGCAAGGGTTTTTTGGGTTTTATTTTCATAGATTTGTGAAAAGGAGAGAAGAAGAGCAGTCTAATCTCTGTTGTAAAATAACTGGCAGTAAAGCTTATATTTTGTCTCCAGCTGGATTCGTGTGGCAATTAGGCATAAACACAGAGAGAACTTGTTCATTAGGAACTCTGCAAGGAAGTATTTTGAAAGGCAAGGAATAGGTGCCTGTTCCAATGGTCTGGAAAAAGCAAACAACAGCTGTGATAGTGTTTCGCTGTTTCCCATAACTGTCGTGATTATGAAGTGATGATATAATTAACTTTCTCAAAAGCTGCACAAAGGGAAAGCTTTTCAGTGATGTATCCATATTTGTAATCCCAAGAAAAGCTTTTTGTTCCTTTAGTCAGTCTATCACTTCTGACTCTCATAGTTTACTGAAATCCCTTCTCTTAACTCTTGCTAGAAACACTTAGCTCCTAGATTCTTTGCCAGTCATAAAAATTATGAATTTTCATATATGTGTGTATGAAAAAACTTTTTTCCCTCTTTTTTTTTCCTTCTCAATGTTGAGTCAATTCACTTGGGATTTTGGACAAAATAACTGAAAGACAAATTGGTTGCTTCACAAAGGTAATTAAGACAGTATGTGGTGCAGGGGGTGAACAGTTAGGGGTTCTTTCCTACTAATGATCCGTTAATTAGTGATGGGAGCTCAGCGAGTGTGCAGGCCTCTCAGGAATTACCTTTGAATGGCATTTAAATCTGCTTTGAAAAAGGTATAATTGAAAGGGGGAGAGGCCTTTTTCTTTTTACTATTTTTTTCTGTCAACATAGGCAGCAGAATTTGATAAACCAATGCAAATGTTTACATATAGTTGGTGTTATATAGATAATAAATATTTTTAAATAAACCAGTAAATGCCTGTGATACCTTGCTGCGGATTTTGGTAACAGTTTTGGTTGCAGCAGCAGTAAGATTGCTACATGAAGCTGGTTGATTGAAGAGCCTGGATGTCTGAAAATTGCTCCCAGTTCAAGCATTGCACCATGTTAGTCTGTTCATACTATTTTTAGGACCAGTCTGGAATACTTGCTTGGATGTTTTTGTGGGAGTCAGCTTGAAGCTGGCAGGTTTAATATTCCTTGAAGAGAGGTAGACCAATCTCTGTATGATTTTCTTTTGTGCATTTCAAAATATCTGTGGCAGGTGTCCTGTCCTCTGCATTATTTATTCTTCTGCTGTCCAGAGTTATCTCGGATAAATTGACTGCATATGTGCAGGCCCTTAGCAGCTGTTTAGGGGAGAAAGAAAATAGCTCTTATACAGTCTGAAATTGGCCTCTCATTCTTCAAGGTATGCAGCTGTGGACCCAAAGGTGAATTTTTCTCTTCAGGTTCAGGTAGCATTGCTTTAATCAGTACTCTTCCCTAGAAGATAGCCAATGGATTAATTGTAAAAAGCTATCTTTTTGTTTTTTACCTCTTCATTTGAATTGGTAGGTTTTTCCAATGCCAACTTGTCAATTAGAGTGCAGCTGTGGAGTAGTATCTCTGTTACACAGAATCACTGCTTATTTGGAAAGATCTTATCCATTCATGTCGTTTTAAGGTAGCAAATAATGAATGCTAGCCTAAAAATTGAGGTAAAACATTTGTTAGAGACAACCTAATGGATGTCCCAAGAGCTTTAATATATTATAATTGGCAGTTTGCATGTGTAGAGTGGAAGTTTGTGGAGTGTGCATCACAGTAATGCCTGGAATGAAGAAAATAAAATAACCAAAGTAATGTAAGTTTAGATTATGTTCTAAGTGGATTTATTCTAAAGTTCAGAGTTCTGATGTTAAGGGAATGATGAACAGAGGCAACAAAATGCCATTGTATTTTAGAAAGCTTGTAATTTTGAAATTCTGAGATGTTCCTCATTTTGATTTTTCAGAAAAAGAAGGAAGTGCTACAGCATGGGACTGAATATCAGTGGTTTTAATGTATGGACAAATACTTCATACACTACAAATGACTGCATCAGAAAGTACTGTAGCTGTCTTTTGATAGTTGTACAAACAAAACCTTAGCCTCCTGCTGAAGTATTAGGAGGCAATTTGATGAAAAGTGGCATCTCAATCGTTCTGAAAGAAAAACAAAATCTGTAGCACAAGGAGGGTCTTAATGATTAGTATTGATAAGTATTATTGCTGAAGGCTGTGGATCTGAGGTTAATAAATTGGGTGCTTACATGTGGGTTGGTTCTGGTGGATATTGCAGAGCGTAATATGACAGTGTAAGAGTAAAAGTGGAAGAGGGTAAGAATTTCACTTGAACTGCTAATTGTCACGGAATCATCCATATGTTTGCTGCTCTGCCCCATTGTTTAGTTCTAATCATCTCCAGCGTCAAATAAGGATGAGTCAAATCAAGGTGGCTGTGATTCTGTGCTTTCAAAAGGGCTTTGTATTCAGAAGTACAAACCGGAAGCTGCAGTAACGTAAATGTTACAATTTAAACAGTGTTACTGAAGCCTGGCTTGTCCACTTATCTCCCTTATGTTGACTTCAGAGTGCAAGTTAAACCAGTGTGTTTTTGCATCCCTTTGGATGGACTGGGCGAGGAGAATGACCTAGCTGTATTTTTCATTTAAGTATTTTGTTTGTCTATCTGTTGCTTTTACTACCTTTTTTTCCCCTCTTGACCCAATGCCTCAGCTGAATGATTTAGAGCTGTGTGGGTCCAGCGTGGGTATTTTTCTCATGGAGGGATAGTTGATGTGTGTTTATGGCAGTCCTTATATTGGCATTTGAGCAGTTTTTTCACTGCCTCATACCCACTCTTAAAACAAGTTCCAGCCTGAAAGGTAAAACTGGACAGGTTTGTCCTTGCTTAAAGTTCCCCCCTTTCTTGATAAAGCAAAAATGTGGAGAACTTTATGTTTTGGAGCAGAAGAGTAAAAATTTATTCAGTATTGCAACTAGACTGTGTAATTAATAAAAAGCTAAGCAGCTAGAAGTGATTTGGTGTTGAAGTCAATCACTTTAAAAAAGTTGGTTTTGTCTTATTGGAGAATAAACTCATATGTAGTTAATTTGTTAAAATAGAGATTATGTTTATTTTTAAAGTAGTAGAATGTGTATAGGCAGCAAGGATGGGAAATTCTGTAATCCACTAATACATTCAATCCTTCAGATTATTCCAAGGTAACAAACATTCATGTGACATAGGAAATATGGTTTCTTGTGGAAACACTGCATCTACTTTTGGTTTCTTCCTCTAAGATTATGCTTTAAAGGAAGAATTCTGAATTCCTTGGCCACTCCTCCCACAGAATGACATAAAAGTTGTTTTTTAATTTTAATATGCGTTTTCATCACCAGTCCGAGAATGAATAGAACATAAATACATTTGTATTATTTAAAAAAAAAAGCCAATTTCTTGTTCTGTGATGGCCGTGTGTAAAAACTACAATAAAGGGCACAGGAAAGCCTGTAGATTATAATGAATAACAGGGTAGTATGTTGTTTTCTGTAATGAGGAATGGAGTTACAAGTACACAGTCTCCAAGGTTTAAACTGTCTACAACAAATTTTTTGGTAGTGGCCAAAATACAGAACAGAGTCTTTTTCCTTGACTTAGTGAAAAGGGGCAGGAAACTGTTCTGCTCTGCCAGCCTTACCAAGGGCTTGACAAGACTGAGCTGCCCTTTATTTCATGTTGCTGGATCATGCTTTAACAAGTTGAGGACCTTGAGGGTGCTGGCTTTCATACACAGCAACAGCTGCTTAATTTGTGCTAATCATTTTGGAGATTGCATTTGTATTTTATGTGTGTTACTCCTTCTTGAAAGTGTATCCTTGTGTTGTTGCCAAATAATCAGAGCAGTTGGCAATGTGGAAAAGAAAGAGTTATCTGAACATGAGGTGTTCTTTCCTAAAACGCTGTACAAATGTGACCTTTCTTTTTCAGGGGAATTCTAGTTGCTTGTGTAAGAGAAGCAGCTTGGTAAATAAAATATCTAGAGTCGGAGTTTTCAGCTGTTTCCTGGGGAGCTGAATTCATGGCTTTAAATCTGTGAAACAGGCTTTAAGGTAGATTCCTATTTGTGAAGATATGGAGCACTCTGAACATTATTCACAAATTGATACAGATATTCAGATATCTGTTTACATCTTTTGGAGGTGTATGAACTGTGTTGTCTCTATGTGGATGTGTATGGCAAGGAACCCAGTGGATCATAACCCTGACTGGAGATTGCTCTTTTCCCCAAAGGCCAAGAGAAATAACTGAAAGTTACAAATAGTTCAACTGGAAATAAATTACAGTTCTTATCTCTGTGACATTTTTTTAGACATGCCTCATGTCATTTTTTCAAACCCTCTCTTAAACATTTCTATAAAAGCCATGATCCATAAGTTTGTGTCCAGAGACTTAAGCTTTAGAATTGTGTTTTGGGTGCATGATTCTGCTACTAATAGCTATATGGAAAAAAAATGCAATGCATGGACTGCATGGTGTGATAATGATGTTTAATTCTCATTTCTGCAATGGATTTCTTGAATGAACAACTTGTGTCTTCTAATGATAGTTCACAAACTGTTGAGAGGTTAACTTATCCATTTTACTGGAAATCCTTGGTGCTGTGGTATCAGGCCGTTGAGAGATCTCTGCATCTGTGAACCATTCTCGGTCAAACAGGACAATCCTTCAGCTCCTTTGCTTGCGTTTAAAGTTCAGTTTTAGGAACTATTAGCTGCGAGTTCTTTTTCCTGATCTGGCACATCAAATCAATATAATTTGGATTTTCAAAGATAATGTCATAAATTGTGAATTTTTCTGTTTCCAGTATTTTCATTTGAAAGTAAGTTTTTCAGTATTAAGAAGACATGCACCTAAACCAAATATTCTTTCCACACACTTAAAATGGGAGTAGACAACGAGATACATGGAGGACACAAAACTGCATGATTTCTTTTCAATGTGATGGTCTCTGCTTAGCCTTGTGCAGTTACAACATTGTTTGGCTAAAACATTGTAAAAGTGAACTAGTGAAAAGTCTATCAAGGCTGAAGAAGTAAGTTTACTTTTCTAATATATATATTTTATCCATATTTCAGTTTAGTTAGATTTTTTCTGTTCTCCTGGACATTAGTAACTGCAATCTTTAAATCTATTTTAGATAGCTTCTTTTCAGCATTTTAGATTTTCCTGACTAAATTTAAGATATGACTGAAAAATTATAAGAAAATTATTTTTTGTTATCCATTTAAAAATTACACTGAAAACTTGAATATAACTGAGACAGGATCATTAGTTAGTGTTTTGAACTAATAGAACTTTGTCTAATAGTCCCATAATGAAAGCAACCTACATTACCAATAAAAACCCTGCATATTCATCAGGGATGGCAGCAGTCAGTCTAAGCTATGAAAATGTTTGGGCACAGTCTGGAATGAAGTGGTGACAGCTAAGAGTCAAACTACTCTCACTGAGAGGGTGAATAATGTTCTTTTTTTTATTTTCCCTCAGCGTTCTCTATTTACTGTTACCTCTCTCTGCTCTGAACTTTGTGGTTCATTATGGAGCTTCTGGGAATGCCGCCAGCAAGATGTTCCTGACTGATGGTTCTGAAGCCAGAATTCAGGGGCTCTTACAATGTCTTGCCAGCTTTGGCGTTGCTGTCTTCTGGGATTGCTTTCAATTTGTATCATCCTACAGCACGCTGTAAACCCGTCTGCTTCCTGTTGTCCAGGAGTTTAATGCAGACCTCAGAGCAGCAGCAGATCAGCAGCATGCATAAAAAAAGAGGTAGCTGGGGACTGACAGTCAGCAGCAGGGTCCCGGGGGGCTTGGACTTCAGGTAGTAACTTCAGCATGTCAGTCTGGATTAGAGGTGGGCTAGAGCTGGTTGCCAAATGTAAAATGATTTTGTGTTTGAGGAGAAAGATGGTTTAGTTGTGTGTCTTTAGGATTTCCCAGCAGGAGGAAAAGGTAAATGAAAAGTTTAGCAAGTGAAAATGAAGGCTATTCTTGTTGACTGCCTTGCAAGTGTAGTACTAATTAGAAATCATTATGCTCCATGAATACATTTTCTGTATTCTACAGATAGTTTGCTTTGGAAATGGGCACCTCTGTTTCATTATGTGCATTAGAAAATAAAGGCATGAAGAACTAGAATGCAACAGACCTGAGCTCTTTATTCCTTTTCTTGCAGTTTTAAGTTTATGCACATTTAAACTTTTAAACTCTTCTGCAAGAAATTGGCATGTAAAGTATAATAAACTTGAAAAAGAAATACCAGTAAACCTATAGGTCTGTCTGTCCTGTCCAGTTAGCAATTAAAGAACTAACAACACTAACTGGTGCTGGTAAAATGTTGATAAAAGGTTGACCTAAATCTCTTGAGTAACCAGTTAGCTTTATTAATTGTGTGTGTGGAATGGCAATTGAACAGCAATACTGTCAGCAGAAGGTGAGTTGAAACTGGGTGTGCTTTTATTTCCTGTTTGGGAAAACGATATGGAACCTGGCAGAGGTTCAGTGTTGGGTATGAGTTGAATAGGTTCTGTTCAGGCATTTTGTTCTGTGTAAGGCTGCTTGTGTGGCATTGCATGGCGTGTTTGGGAGCATGGTAGTGGCTTTTGAGCAGTGCTTTTGACGTCTTTCATTGGAAACAATCAGAATAAATCTCAGCTAATTTGTAGTTATTCCTCCAAAGTGACTGGTACTGGCTCTGTAAGCTGTTGGGAAACTTCAAGTGAGGATCAAAACTTGATCAGAAATACTAAGATTTCCATTCTTATTAAACTTCCCAGTTAAAGCATGACCAGTGTTACCTTCAGAAACTCCCAGGATCTTGAGCCATGATGTTCCTGCTTTATTTGACAGTACTTCTGAGGAGAAGAGTAAAAATACATGTTTGTCTCTTCTTCCCTCCCCACTATGAGCTAAATTTTATCTTTGTGAACACATTGTTGATTTCTTCTCCCCAGCAATGTGTTCCATAAGTGCACAAAACTTTCTGCATTTGTTTGTTTTAATCTACATGTGTTTTGTCATTTTTCTGTAGTGTTAAATGATTGTGAGTAGGCTCTAAACATCCTAATCTAACTTGAGCAGTTTCACTCAAGTATTTAATATATTCATATTCCACTCTATTTTTTAAAATATTTTTATTTCATAGCTACTTAATTTTACCTTCAGATTTTCAGTTTGAATGTTTAAAAAGTAGAAACATAAAATATGCTTAATTTTATCCTATGTAAATATAGAAACCTGAGTTGTTTTTAGGTGCACTTATGTAACCAATTTTCCTTTTAAATTATTTTTTTGAAATGCTTTGTCAATGAGTTTGTAGCTATCTTGTGATGCCTGTTTGAATTTTTTTTTACTTCAGTTACAAATATGAACAGTCATCCATATGTCCTGCTCTGGGCCAGTGGAACATAAAGTTTGCATTTAAAAGTGAAAAATTCTAGCTACTTTTCTTAGCTACATAATTTTCAGAACATATTTTCAATACCTGTTATAAAGTGTATAGCTATTAATCAGAAATTGTATCCTCAAAAATGTCTTGTTTTCTGCTCATGGTATCAAGCATAGGCCTCAAAAAAGATCAGAAAATATTCTCAGAACACTGTAGCTTCTTGGCAATTTAAATACAAATTGGTGTTCCTTCATGATAAATATTAATACTAGTAATATAATAAACCCTCTTGCATCTCATGGAACAGCAAGATTACTGGGTCAAAAGGATGTGTTTTCTTCCTTACAGGCATTATACCTTAAAGAAAACTTCAGCTGGAGTGAGTCTTGCATATTTATTGACATTTCTTCAAGGAATGTTTTTTTTCCCTGAGTTGGTCTACTTATTATGAAAAGTTTGGTACCCACAATTATTTAGTCAGTTTAAAATGTTTGAGAACATGATTATGAATATATTTGACAAAAAATTTCATACTTCTAGTGGAAAAAGTATTTCAGTTATCTTGGAGTTTGTGCAACTTTTAGGGAAATGTGTTCTTAGTCTGAGTATTTTTCCACTACTGTAATATAAAGGGACAATGGGCTATATGGTTAATTTGTTTTTCACCTTCAGTACATGAAGATGTTTGGAGAATTTGTTTTGGTGTTAATGTCTTAGTTCATGCAGCTTGCACCACATTTCCGCAGTAAGAGTTAAGAAAACAATCTCAAAATTTATTTGTGCTATAAAGAAGTATTAGTTTTAATTCCTTTTTTCTGCATATAGCACAGTCTAGAAGAGGATCTCTTCTAGAGAAATCTTTTGGTTAGTAAGTCCTGTGCTTTCATGGTGCAGTTGAATATTTGTATTGTAAGTTAAGTGTATTTTAAGTGTATTGTGGCAATCTACAAATGTGACTAGAGTTCCTGATCTGTTGAAGTATATCTGCTAAGTAACAGAGCCTATTTCTTAACTGCAAATGATATGCTTATCTGTGTTATGTTTAATTTATGTGTAACTTATCCTATTAGATAAGATTTGAGTTGCTGCTGGGAAGTTATACCAGAAAAAGCCAAGAGGGTTTAAGAAATTGGTATCTTACCCATTCAGTTTGTTTAGACAATACGAACTGCTGAGATTCTGTGAAAGTAGTTTCACCAAGACTACTGTGGAAATTCTTTCCAAGTGTGATGGTGATGCAGAGCTGCGTGCAGCAGCTGAAAAGTTCCTGCTTTCTAGAGGCTTGCTTGGATTTTCTCTGTAAACAAGCATTTTCCAAGATTACAAGCAGGATAAGTAACTCTGTGGTCTTCAGGGCGATCAGAGGTTCTTGAGGCCTTCCAGGGCAGCTGAAGCCTTAGAACATTGAATTTGCAGTCACCTGCAGTAGGATCGGAAGATGGTCAACAAAATTAATGTTGAAATACCCTATGCATTTTTGTCTAGAGGAATATTCCAACTGTTATTGTTAATTGTAACTACTGCTTCAATTGTACACAAGTTAGGTCAAACGTAACATTAACAACAAAGCAGCATGTGCGTACAAACAAAACCTGTGCCATGCACATGCTGACCTGACCCATTACTCATTACAAACATAAGTTCTGCTACCAGGACCTCCCCACAGCAGCACCATGGAAGCTGTCATCCCATGCACCACCCAGGGGGTGATAAGGAGGTGTCTGCACTAATGGTTGCCATCAGCTGGTTTCTCCTCTGGTGATAATTTGGCCAGTGTGGATCTAGGTCCCTACAGGTAGCTTCTCGCTCCAAAGGCAGAGTCCTACCTTCTTGATGCTCAGTAGTCAGAAATACCTGTATCTTCAGAGGAACTCCCTGAACACTGGCCTGCTGCAACTTGTGCATTGCATAGCTTGCTTAATCAGATAATGTTTTGGCAGATTTTGTTGTTAGGCTGCCTGTTTAATCTCTGGACCTCACAGCTCAACTCTTAGTTTTGTTTCTCTACAGTCTTCTTAAAGCTGTGGTTTGGACACTTGTCTCAGGCAGTTGAAGTGCCACAGAAAGACTGTGCAAAGTCCACCATAAATCTTAGATTTGCATTTAAGAATGGTATCTTGTTCAATTACATATTTTGTATTCTAGCAGCTGGTGTGTTTTCAGCCTGTAGTGTGAGATAGAGTTATATGCTACCCAAGGGCCTCCATATGGGAAATGTGAAAGGATCAGTATCTTCACTGAAAAGTGACTGGTGATCCACAAATCAGAAGGAATTGAAAATGATTGGTTGCTGCAAATCTCACCTGTGTGCCACTTACAGTGATAGTTTGAGACCTGTTGACAGTGTTTCACTTGAAGTTTCCCACCATTTTTGAAGTTGATCTTAAGGAAAGCAGGGATCCAGTTTGGCAGGGTTTTTTCAGTCAAATGTTTCATATACGCTTGTAGCAAGTGTTAGGAAACTGTGTGACATTTAATGGATTTTTTGATAAATTGTAAACAGTGTTAGGGGCAGGTATACCCTGGAGGCTTGTTCTTTGAAGTCATGGTCCTACTATAGGTTCAGGATAGATCTCAGGCTCTTCCATAAATGCAGAGAACCTTGTATCACCTGTTCCTGGTACACAGCAGCTCTATGTGGTTTTATTTGGATGGTCTTTATACTTTTAAGCTGTGATTTTCCTTGGTGCCTCTTGAGCCATAAGCAGATTTCTTTACATCTCAAGGAGTAAATAAGTCTCTGGGAACCTCAATAGAGTGTATGTTGTGTGCTGCCACGTCTCAGTGCAGGGTGTCACTGTGACTCTTTGGTCTCTGCCCAACTCCTTGACCTGTGCATTCCAGTAAGTTCTCTTCCAAAAACCTTCCTTTTCCTTTGCTGATATCTCTGTCAGCTGAGGAACCATACATCAATTGAAAACATGAAGGCATCACAGCAGAACGTTTGGTCTCAGCCCTGACTGTACTTAGAGAAGTGATGACTTTCTAAATGGCTTGCTCAGGATCAAACACTGATGTGCCAGACCAGAATCTATATTATCCTACTCAAAAATTTGCATGCTTGTCTCAAAGCCAAAATAGATTGTAATTCACTGATACCACTCTCACCTCATAGAACTCAACCTCCTCTTTCCTTTCACCACATTTTGACAAAAAAAGATCTGGGCCAGTTGCACGGAACATGAGTGCCCACCCATAACACTGTGTATTGCTGTGAGTGTTGCATGAAGAGTAATGCAAGTGTTGCTTTGTAATTGAATGATTTGGCTCATGTGGTGTCTTGGTTTTTATAGTCCAGTATGCCTATGGCATGCTGGAACTGAAGCAGTGTCAAGTGGAAATAGGGGGAGATAAAAGACTGTAGCTAGTTGAGTTAGTTATATTGGAATTGTTTCCTAAAACAGCAATAAAAATGCAAGCAATTGAGGCTTTACTGAATGAGAAACTTTTTAGCCAGACTAGTCCTGTAAGTGATGGAAGGAATTACTTGGTAAAACCTCTGTGCCCACACACTTCTGGGCTGTGTGAGGTTGCTGAAAACATATCTTTCTTCAGAATGAAGTTCTGAATACAGGTTAATTTTAAAGGTGCAAAATTTACCTGTAACATTTCTGCCTACATAACAGAGAATGGTATTAAAAGAGCCAGTTTTGCTTTAAATGTGAAAATATGTTATATCTGTAGTTTATTTGTGTATTTGTAGTACTGCTGTCATCTGAAATGCATTGACTGAATTATAGCACTTTTACTGTTTTTCTCCAGCTTTTGAACTGCAACACTTCAAAATCACACATAAGTTACTACTTTACTGCTGAAACATACCTTACTGGTTTGCTTTTTCTTTTTAGGTGTCTTGGCTTTTTAATCCAGCAAGAAGTGAAATAACAAGTCTAGATAGTGGAAATATAGATGACATTTTAAGTGAGTACTTCAAATGATTTTTTTCTTTGTATGTCTGCAGTTACTTAGCTGTGTGAATATTGCAGTGATATTAAATGAATATTCATACCCTAGCTTTGAATATATGAATTGCAATTGGCTTAGAAATATTAAATGCCTGTAGTCAAAATTAGCTGTCTGAACTAATGTATTGGAATAAGAATTTGAAGTGTCTTAAAAAAACCCCAACATGATATCTTGTTTGCAGAAGGGAATTCTTGGGGAAAGGAATTACATTACCAAAACCAGTCTGGAGGGCATTTGAAAAGTTCCCCCCAAAAAATAGCAGCAAGTGAAACCCATGGTGCTGGGCCTTAAGTATCTTATTTAAGTTCAGCTCTGCTTTTCCTCCGGTTAAGCATTGTCCTGATTCTGGTGACTTAAAGAATTTAAATCTGTAAATTAAACAGATACATGTTTCTTGTCTGAAACCTTTTCCTCGGAGAAGTATACAACTTGCCTGTATCTGATTGTCTTTGCCAGAAAAAGTTATTACATTGTTTCTAATATATCCAGGGGAAAAAAAAAAATCTTTATGAATGTCTGGGCTAGAATCTGCCTAATGTTATGGGATTGCTTTGTGATATGAGATCTGTGTAAATGCCTGTTATAAAGTGGAAAATATAAAATGATTTTATACAATGTAATTCACAAAAGGGAATTTATGCCAAGTGTAAGTGCTTCTAAAATTCATCCCATTGCTTTCAATAAATACTTTATGTGTTGGAGGTAGCACTAAACTTTTCAGTGCGTGTTATTTACCTGTTCACCACTTGCATCCCTTGCTGATAATAAAAATCTTAACACCATAATTGTAATCAAACCGTGGTGTTGCCCAGCCTACTCAAGAGTCGTCTTTACCAGCATGTAGTGTTTTCCAGGCTTTCAGCATCCTAATCTTCACATGTAACTGCTCTGTAACTGTTAGTTTTCTGCTTTGTCAGCATTTCTTCTTTATAAAGCTGTAGCTGATGTTCTGTAATTTGAGTATGCATTTCATTTTTTTTCAGTGTCTAGGCCAGTACAATTACTAAAAATCAATTTAAAGCATGATTGGTTATTATATTCTGTAAAGACATTATTTTTGGGCAGGAGATGTATGCTTTTTTTTGGTGTTTGTTTTTTTGTTTGTTTGGGTTTTTTGGGGTGTTTTTTTTTGTTTTTTTTTTTTTATATGTGAAAAGGAATGCATAAGAACATTTATTTCCCTACCTCGTCATATGTATCCCTGTAGTATTGCATTTTTTTTTTTAGTGTCCCTTAGCGTGTTTCTTTTTTTGGGGACTGAAAATTTCTTTGCTACATTTTGCCATAGTATCCTGGTTAAATAAGACAAGTAAGGACAAACCAGAGGAAGTTGCACAGACCGGCTGCCTGTTCATTAGTCTTCTACCCCAAATAGTTGGGATTTCCGCTTTTAACAGTTTTTTAACACTTATGAATAATAGATCTAGTGCTTAAGAGATACTAGAGTTCAATTTCTGGATGTGAGTGCCTTAATTTTAAATCCAGAAATAAGTTTTACTGCATGTGTCAATTAATTACTTCTTATGTGTCTTAATATCTTAAGTATTTATACGTTTTTTGTCTTATATATCCATGAAGTCAGTAGAACACTTGACTGAAGGCATCTTTCGTATCTTCCATTTGTTATAGATTGTATTTCAGATAAGATTTACCCTAGCAGTTTTCTAGCAATCAGAATAAGCTCTATGCTGAATAATCTAGAAGTATTTGCTTTTGTAGTCTTCTTGTGCATATTTTTATAATCTCAGATAAAAGAACTGAGAAATTTGCCTCACAATGTGACATTGGGCTTTTTCTTTTTCTTTCTTCTCAGACAATGCAGATGTTGCTTTAGTTAATTTTTATGCTGATTGGTAAGTTATTCAAGTGGGGTATTTTTTTTATATTTAAACTTCTCTCTTTTGAAAACTGTCATGTTTGGCTATAGTTTTCTAATTGAAAATACAGTAGTCTTTTGCTTTCAAACCAATTCTTTCCTGAATTTATGCTCCAATTGCTTCTCCTTCTGTGTATGCTTGCTTGATTCACATTGTAGTAGGCTATAGTTTTAAAAGATTACAACCTTAATTATGATCATTACTTTTAGGAACACAGTAATAACCCCTCAACATAGCACACTGCCAGTCTGTGATGTAACCTGACTTTTGAGGGAGAACAGGTCAGTTTTGCTCATTGAAATTCTCTGCTTTAAGGGTGGAGAAGGATGAGGGACAAGAAGCCATTGCAACATATACATGGTAATATATACATGCTATGTAAGCGTCAAACATAGGGCTGTGCTGCCCAGAGTCAGGTTTTTTAGAAGGTGCACTTCAGCTCTCTTGGCCTTTTGAGAATGAGACTTGCTCTTCACTTTGATGTTGGCTGTTGCAGACATAACTGCATCCCCAGGCTCTTACTGTTAGGTTTAAGGTGGGTTTCAGTGTGTGCTGGTTTATTGCAAGTCTGCTCCTTGAAATCTCATCCACAACTTCTGCGGTGCCATTATGCATCTCCAGTTTAAGAATCTACCATATGCTTGGAAGGATAGAATATAGAATAATTTTATTGACATATTAGTAATGGGCTTGTGCACTACTATTACCCTAAACTCCCTAAAGCCACCGAAGCATCTTTACAGCCCTACAGCCTTTTCTGTGGGCAAAAAGAGAATTTGCTTCAAAATCTGACATTACTGGGAGAAGTGACCCATAGGGTTCTCTTTGTTCTTACTGCTGTAAACGCAGTCTGCTCAAATTCTGCCAAACTTGAGCAATAATTTAATACATAATATTTACAACTTGTATTGTTGACCCATGGAAAATTACCTGTGATATTTCTGGAAGGTGTTGGTGAATATTTCAATCTCAACAATCTTAGGAACTTCTTTTGCTACATTTTTAAAATTACTTTCCCAGGGATAATTCAGGTAGAAAAAAATGAACAACATACTTTCTGAATAGAATATATTTCCTAAAAGCTTATAATTGATTAGTGGTATTTCCTAGGGAGATAAAGCAGGGGAGCATATCTTGAACTATGTATTCTTTGAGAATTACTTTTTTTCTGCACCTGAATAATTCAAGTTACTTTTGAACTGATTTTTATATAGTCAGTTACTGGGATGATTACAGGTAGATTTGAATTTTTCCAATAGCTTTTCTTTTCTTTTTTTTTTCTTTTTCCTTCAAAGATTGAAATGTTACAGTAGTCATCAATTAAAGTATTTCAAAGTGATATGTTGAGGTTAAAATCTTGTGTTCTATTTACAGGTGCCGCTTCAGCCAAATGCTGCATCCTATTTTTGAGGAAGCTTCTAACGTAATCAAAGAAGAATATCCAGATAAGAATCAAGTGGTGTTTGCTAGAGTAGACTGCGATCAGCATTGTAAGTAAATCTTGTTTTAGGTTTTTCTGTGCTGTCCTGCTACTAAATTACTAATTGCATTGAAAAATATGCTAAATAGCTGTGTAAAGTGTAGCTGTACCTGGCCCATCATTTAGCCAAGAGTTGCTTTTATTATGTCAGCAAACCTCTTCTTCCAATTTTGTCAAGGCAATTTCCTGTGTTTCTTTCTCATTGCATCCATAAACATTTTTTTTTTTGTTAGTTCAGCCTATCTCATTTAATAAGGAAAAAAGGCTGGGATTATAAATTGAATTGGCTCACTGAGGTGTCAGAGAAGCACTAGTGCAACAAATGATGCAGGACTTCACAGCCAAGAAGAGGAAAGGGTAACCTACCATTGTGAGCATGAAGAATATGTTCTGCTCACCACCTTGGAGTCATGGTGGGGGTTTTAAGTTTCCTTTCACACAGCCAGGCAGGGATCAGAGCTTTGCTTTGCTGTTTGTACACATACCAGCAAACAGTTGCCTATTTGAGTTGGGTTTTCCTCATGCCCAGACATACATGAAAATGATATGCGAAATCTTATTTTATGCTGGTACTAATCCCTAAAGTTCCTTTTAAATCCCTCAATAAATAAAATGCAAGGAACATCTGCTGTGTGTTGAAAGGCAAATGGATAGCACCAGGATTTTTATTACATTTATAGGATCAGCTGTGTTGTTTTATGCTTCTTGGAGAACAGCATTTCTAGGAGTAATTTCTTTACAGTGGCTTGTGATTCCGAAATAGTATTAACAGCAGAAATTCAGTTTAATCAGTACTAGTTATACTATTTGGGCTTTACAAAACTGTTAATTTGTAAGAATAAGCATCACTGGAAAGTGGCTCATCTTTTCATGTCAAGATAATGACAACAAAACTTTATAGAAAGTTTTTCACTAAAGACCATAGTAAAATTAGCCTGTTGTTGTGTGTTGTGTTTTATTGTTAAGGTTTAAATTAACGGCTGAAATTCTTACTTTAGTTGCTGTAGCTTTTTTAGTTGCTTGAATAACTCAGAGAGTCTGGGCTGCCCAGTGTTTAGCTATGAGGTACTCTTGTATTAGCAGTTATGTCGTTAAAAAAACATTTTTTTTGCCCCCCACCAAGTGTTTGAAACACTTTAAAAGTTTGTTGCTTAATCCTCTCATATACTCTTTGAAGGTAATTGCAGCTTGTTACATAGCGCTAAGAGGAGGAGATTGTCATCCTCCTGGGAGTACATGTAGTGGACTAAGTAGCAGGAGGCAGCCAGGAGTTTTCATCTTTTTTTTTATTTCTGGAATACCATTAGTTCCCTGTATTTACTATTTTTGTCATTAATTTAAGTAGATGAGCATGACTGGTACTGCAGAAGATGTAAAATGTGAGGATTAAAAATAAAATCCTTTAATGATAGGCAATTTTTGTTGCCTTTCTGAATTAAAATAATGAAGTTGTATATGTCATTCCTAGTTTCTAGTATTTATTTGTTTGGCTTGTAAACAATGGTATGTTTCATGGCACACAGTTATTGGATATGTCCTAAAGTTTTAGGTATTTTAACTTGGATTTTAACCTGTGCAATAGCAGCTTTTTAGTAAGAGAGCAGATGCTGCTGTATTATCAAGGCTGGGCCTGCTGTAGTATTTTGCTGAATGTTGGTGTCAAGATTGTTTGTGGTTTGGGTTTTTTTACTCAAGCTTTTTATTTTTGTATGTGTTTGCATATTTTAGCAACACTAGAGGGTTTATGTCAATATTTTGATATTTTGTTATGCCTGCAGATTTCATACCACTAGTAATTCACTATTAGAATGATGTTCTAGAGATGGTGGATTATTTGCATTACAAATGATCTGGTTCTTTGTGAGGCCAAGACTCTGTGGGGAATCCAAATAGCTGATTTCTGGCCACTCAAAAACTGCTTTCAGAATGGTCATTCAGGCATAGATACTTTGTATTTAATGCACTATTATTGAAGCACACTGAAGGGCCCAACAGCTCACACCACCTTCTGAGGGTAAAGCAAATTAAAGAGAATTATTGATGTACTGCCAAATGTTTGATGCCTAATGACAAAACCATCATACTGTCTGTTCTTATAGCCAATATAGAGATGTTTTTCCGGAAGTGATAGTCCCTTATGTGATGTATGAAATTTACATATTAACACTATATTAAACCTCTGTGTATGTTGTATTTTACACCAGTTTATAATGCTGTAGAGATAATTATACCTGAAATGTGTAAGTAAAGTCACCAGGCTGTGTTTAAGCTGGTGTGGAACATACACTAGAGGTAAATCTGAAGCAGGTATGCTTTCCTTTTCCAAGACCACATCCTTTTATAACTTAGAAATGTCTGAGTTCTGCTGTATTGTGCCTTGTTAAAATCTTTGATGGTTTTGGTATGTTCCATTTAGTAATTCACCTATCTTAAATATTAAATCCCTCTCCTCTAAGTATAATACCTAGTAAAAGTGGTCTGCCATATAAAATTACAGAAGATCTTACTGCATAGATGTTATAAGGAAGGTTTTGTTTAGTGGTTTGTGGTTTTTTGTTTGTGGTTTTTTGGGTGTTTTTTTGCTTGCTTGTATTTCAGGCTTTTTTTAATCATTTGTGTTAAGCAGCAGCATTGGAAACTCACTTGGTAAGATAGATTTCCTATGTTTCTGTTCTCTGTGAGTGAATATTGCAATCTAGAACTCATGTTTCTCTGGAGGAGAGCTTATATTTTGGACAGTTTCTCTGAATTCGACATTAGGAGCTGTGGTACAGAATTGTTGTGAATTGAAGTGTATATATATGGAGGGTTTCATTCCACTGCACCGTGATTTCCTTTTGTTTCTGAGTTAAATAAAAAATAGTTGCTAGTTTGAATAGATCTTCGTGCCTCCAAACATAAATCAGCTTCTCACTCATTGTATGTAAGGAGGTGCTTTGCTGGCCAGGCTGTTTAGGGAACTGTTGTTCTTCCGTTCATAGTGTGTCTGGGAATGGTATTTTCCCTCAGTGTTGTGAGCTGCTGCTCTCTCTGGGTCTGGCTGCTTCTGCAGTGGGTGTTCATGCTGCTAATGTTAGTCTGCAGAGATGAGATTGTGTTGCTACTGTGCCTTTGGTAAGCAAAAGAATTCAGTGATAACAAATTTGGAAGTTCATAAAGGAATTGTAAATGAAACTCTAAACAAGCATGAGGATTTCATAGCATTCTTGTCACTTTGCTTGGAAAAAAATCAGTCTGAGAGAGTTATCTTTGGATAAAATAAAAAGTGTAAGTGATTTGGAGAGGTTGTTGATGGCACTCCTAAGGAGAGCCATTTTATTACTCTGTCAGAAAAGGTTACAGGATGCCTACTGATGAGGCCCTGCTTAGAGCAGACATGGCTGTTGTGAATGCTCCTTTGCAGCAGAAGGTAGTTTAAATTTGCTGTTACCTGAGTGATACAGAAAATCGATTACTTTCCTTCTACTTGTTTTGGTCCATCCTACAAGTCACCAGTATCACAATCATTGGAGTAGGATGCCTAGTTTAGATGGTTTCCCAAGCTCCTTTCCAGTTCTGCTTCCCATGAGTATTTTCAGGGCTTATGCTCTCTTGCCAGTGTCATAAGAGTAGTAGTTTAACTGGGGAGAATTAATGGTATTATGAAAGTAAAAAGTACCTACCAAAGACAGATTTCATTTGTCATCTGTAGTGTGCCCTGGTGGATAGCCTGAGGGACTTCAAAAGATGTTGATTGATCTCAAGTGAGTGAGCAGAATACTCATTTGGTCATTCCAGCTTCAAATATACAGCTGAAAGAATTTGTTCCTTTTGAGAGATGGAAGGTATTGCAGAAGGGTAAGGAAGACTTAAGATGATTTGACACACAAAATAAAATAAAGATTAGTGTTAGATCCAGAAAATTCAAGCTCTCTCTCTATGTAGCTGTGCAACTCCTACAACTATCATGTAACACCAAAGTTAGGAAATGCAGTAGCTTGGGTTTGTGCTAGCTCTGCCTCAGGCAACATGAAGACACCACCTTCCTCTCCCCTAGAAAAAGGGACATTGAGTATTTTCAGAAATTATTTTTACAGGGTTTGAGTTTTGAAACCTTGATTTTCTTTCAGATAACTTTTCAGGCTGTTATAGTCCTCTGTTCAGCATGTGAATTCTTCAGGTGGTGCCTTATACTATGAGGTAGGCATGTAGGATAATTACCAGTATTGCTCAAATCTTAGTGGACACGTTTTTGAGAGCCACTCCTGTAGACTTAAAATCTAAATATTTGTTTAGTTGTTTACGGCCCTGAAAGATTAGAACAGTGTACTGAGTTAATAGCTGCCCTTGTCAATCTTGCTGGTTCTTCAGTGGGAAGGACCTTCTTAGCTATATTGTAGGTGGGAGCCTTCTTCACTATTGTGTGTCTTGGTGCAGTTTCCAACACATTCTTCGTTGTACATTTAATTTCAATTTGGTGGCTATGGAACTGAGATTCTTGGTGACATGATCTGATGTCTAGCTAGCCAAACTTTGGACAGTGTGTTGTGCTGTTAACCTAGAATGGTGGAGTCTGAAGCATTCTGGGAAACAAATCACTGGCTGTGTGATAAGAAAAGCCTAACACACCCCAAGAAATGGGCTTTGGCATTCCATTGAATAGAGGAACACATGATGCTCTGACAATGGAGAAATGGCTGACAGTACAAGAGATATGATCAAGGTATGGATCACAAATGATAGCTCACAAAGCTTGCTGTCTTAGAGGATCTTGCTCAGAAGGTGATGTGGAAGACTGTCTTAGAAAACATGAGTGTAAATGTCAGGTTTCATGTAGAAGTTTCCTTCAAAATAAGAGCTGCTGTCTCTTCTCTGTTGTAAGAATGAGCTTTGCTCAGGAGAAGTATCAATACAGTGCATCTGTGAAGAGAACTGAGCGACTGTAAGATATTCCTGTCGGAGTTGGCAGAATGAATAATGGAAAAAAGTCTGGCCAGTTTGGAAATGGTTGCATGTCAACAAGTAAATGTGCAAAATGGGGAGGAGAAAATCGTCTGTATCCAAGTCATTGCTGTACTCAAAGATTTTGATTCGTAGAAGAAAAAAAGATGATCAAGTATGTCAGTAGCTTCCTATCATAACTAATGTGAAACCATTCTGATAGCACAAACATTGGATTTGTGATTTAATGATTAATTCATCAAAATACAAACCCAAAGTTGATTCCTTTTAGGTACCTTCATATCTGAAGAAAATAAAAAGTCATAAAGTTGTAGTTGGGAGACCTTTTTTTAGGTAGTTTGCCCTTGTCTGTTTCAAGTACCTCTTCTCATCAGAAAATGGGCAGTGTGAATGTCTGGAAATATTTTTTAATTTAATTTAGGATTTACTATAACTAATGCAATCTATGAATGAGTTCAAACAATATTCCATGTATTTGCATTGTGTATTTCCAATTTTAAAAGGAATATAATTTTGTAGTTGCACTGCTTATGCTAACTCTACCTGTATCAAATGCCAGGGCTTAATGAAGCATTTAAGGTTTACTCTGTTTGACTTTTGAATTAATTCAAACAATTTTTCATGTACTTGCATTTTATTTTTTGTAAAAAGATGGTTTTCAAATACTTACTTGTGTAGGAGTGTCATTTCTTTGTGTTAGTTCAAATACCAGCATTCGTGGAATCTCAATGTAATTTGTAAAGATCATGCAAGTACTGACTTAGGAAATAATGTTTGAATTCAGCCTTGACAGTGGGCATTTATTACTATTAATCTTCTTACACAATTTCAGCCCTTGATGGAGATCCACATCCCTAGAGACTGCAATCTCCATCTTGGAGAATCTTCGTGACCCCCTGAATGTCCATTCTTCAGCCCTTGCACTCTCCTATAACTGTGAAAATAACCTAAAGGAAAAGTCCACATTGTGAGACCAAAAAAGTGTGGGTTTTGGTGTTCTCTTGCTGTGCAGTTCTGTAACAGGAAGAGTCTTTAATCTCAATGTGTTTCTGTGAAACCTTGACACATTGTGTTCCTTGTCCCTTATCAGCTCATGTACTGTCAGACCAAAGGCCCTTCTATCAGCAGGGGAAAAGGGCAGCAAATCCTGGCTTGCAGATGTTGTTTGTCTTCTAACAAGCAAATATAAAGTGATTCCTCCCTGCTAAACTTGCCACCTTCTTGCTGGCAGCTCTTAGGTACTTTAACTAATAAGTGGTGGAGTTTAAGGGAAGAAAACATTATTAATCTAATGCTCATTAATGTTGAATATATTGGCATCCTCCCTTGAGAAATTTGTATTAATTTGAAATAAAAGTACTCTTCACTGAGGACATAAAATGTTTTACCTTAATTTTAACTGTAATTAGTGCATTAAGAAATGCACTTCTGGAGTATCTAGGAAACAAGTCAAGGCCTTTCTCTTAGTCAAAATTGATTGGTTGAATTCTGTGTTATTTTATAGTGATGTAAGCTTTTTAGGAACTGGGCTAAGCTGGTGAAGCTCTGAAGTTCACTTGGGAAATATTAGAGAACATTTTTGTGGACTAGACCTGGTTCTTACTCGTATGCTATGCACATTTTGTTTTCAATTCTCAGACTCATTTAAGCTGTGCAACTGGTTCAGAGACTCTTTTCAGTAACTAAAGCTGCAAGTGGGATTAGTATTGTTCTAGTAGCAGTTGAAATTACTGATAGTTTCACTGAGAGTTCTCCATGCATCATGGAATTCAGGCTTCTCCATTCTCTTTAAAAAAGATAGAAAGCAAATCTGCTTTGTGGTAAATATGTAACTGAGAAGGGACGTTTTTTCAGAATGGATTTGTTCTCACATCATTCAGTACTGTGCCACATGTGCTGATGGACCCCATTTGGTAGCCTTCCTGCTGTGGGCTAATCCAGGTCACCTGAAGGGTACCCTGTAACTTGTAAGGAGTCCTTGAAAAATGAGGATGTGTACAGCCCACACTCGCAATGCCTTCCTCTCTCTGTTGACTAAATGAAACTTTTTTGTCTCCAAAGTTTAAATCAGTCTCCTGAATTCATCACTTCTGTCTTTCCTTGAGAGAGAAAAGAAAGGATGTGGTTGACTGGAATGAGTCTCCTCTAATGGTTAATTAGCTCAGGGAAGGTGAGCAGACTGCTCATGTTTGGGGGATTTAGTTGAGTTAGGTACAGAAGTTTAAGTAAACTGCATCCCACTCTGTAGGAGAGGATACAGTTTTTACAGAGTCTGTGAGATTATATTTTTTTCTAGATTTATTTCCGGGGAGATGTTAACAGGGAGGAATAATTAAGCAAAGCAAAAGCCAAAGGAAAGTGCTTGTGGAAATCTATCTGGCGTTACATACTTTGTTTTTATTCTTGCTTTCCTAAGAACCCAAAGTATATCTGATTACTTCATTTCTTCAGTTCCTCCTCATAAAATCTTGAAGTTCTTTGTTGAACTTAAGCCACATCTGAATAGGGTCAGAGCATTCAAGCTATCAAGTACTTAAAAACTTTAATTAAGGCAGTTGCTGGATATTGAAGATGCAGAAAACCAATTTCTGCACCATAGCAAAGGTTGCTGTAAAAAATCAAGGCGGCTGGATATCCTGCTTGGTGTGCCATGAAACCACTTACTGGTTATGTGTAAGCTTCCCCATCTATGTGGAGCTGGGAACTAGCTGCAATTCCTATTGCAATTTGCTGTGTCCCAGTGTTTTAGAGGGACAAAGGGGCATGTAAAAACCTTTGGTTTACAGAGCCTTAGTAGTGGTGGAAGTTAAGGGGCACATGATGCACATGTTTGGGAAACTGGACTTCATTGCTTCTGCTTAGCTTTCTTCTTTGCTGCTCTTTTAATTTTCCTGTAGAGGCTTTTTTCTGTGTTTTTTTCTTTTACATTTGTAAGTCTTGTGAGAGAAAGGTGAAAATAGCTAGTGTTCTTGTGCTAGATGAGTGCAAATACATGTTACTTTGTTGTGTGAAGCTCTCTGCTGTCCAAATCCAGAAAAAGACTGAACTGCATGTATAGATGTGAATGAAGACCTGTCTTGAAGAGAATGGTGATACTGGTTGACCAGAGAGGTGTTTGCTTTAATTTAGAAACCTGGAATTTTGTGTTTGTTCAAAACATGAACATCTCAGAACTGTAACAGCTGTCTTCTGGCTTTCATAGACCTCAAAAAATACTTTGCACAGGGTTTACATTGTCCAAAATTTTAGACATGATAGTTGTATTTCCAGCATTGCAATTGAGGTGAAAATCATAGCAAGTCTAAAGAAAAATAGGAGATGATTGATTTTATTAAAATTTCTCAGGTAGGTTAATTAACTGAGATTGGCAAGCTTTGAAGATTCTCATGTTCCTGCTATGCTCTTAAATTTGTCTTCTGAATTGTTTGTAGAAAGTATACTAAGTGAGTGTACCTGGTCAAGCTGAGTCTTTACTTATTGCAGATTTTGGTAATTTTCTTTATGAAGATCAGTACGTGTGAGAAATATGGGTGTGAAGGGTTTTGGTGTTTTTGTTTCTTAGGTTGTTTGGTTTTTTTTCTTTTGGTTTTTTTTTTTTTTTAGTTTTGTCTTCTTGTTGCTTAAAGATGTAGAACTACTGGTTCAGAGATTCCACATACAGACATATACATGTGTAAGACACCATGTTCAGTGTATTTCTGTATTTGTAGGGCTTTGATTTCATTTTCTTAATTTCTTTTTAGCTGATATAGCTCAGAGGTACAGGATAAGCAAATACCCAACTCTGAAACTCTTCCGGAATGGCATGATGATGAAGAGGGAATACAGGGGCCAGAGATCTGTGACAGCAATAGCAGACTACATCAGGCAGCAGAAAAGTAACCCTATTCAGGAGGTCCAGGATTTGGAAGAAATTAGTTCTCTTGATGTAAGTATTTCAGTTTTATTCTTTCACTGTATATTTTTCTGTGTTGATCTGTGGAACACCATGTATTTGAAGTAGATATTTACTTCTTTTTCTTCCTATTCAGAAATGTTCAGTACTTTTTTTTTTGTTTTAACTGAGTGGAAAACTGGATCATTTGCAGTATTACAAATTACTTCAATATGGTTACTTGGAGCTGCATTCACTCCACTACTAAGTTATTTATCTTGATTTTAATACTTTGAAAAGAATCATATATTGTATTTGAAAAGATACTTCTAATATTTCTCACCAAAAAAATACTTACAAGGATTCTTCTGAATATTGAAAAGGCAAAAAAGAAATATTTTCTGCATTTATTGACAGTTGAATGAATGGCATCTCTGTATTTCATATCTGTAGGGAGTAATGACAGTTTTTGATAATTTGATGCAAGTTATAATTCAACCTTTCTTTTTACAGCGCAGCAGAAGAAATATTATTGGGTACTTTGAGCAAAAGGACTCTGATAATTACAGAACCTTTGAACGAGTAGCGAATATTTTGCATGATGATTGTGTGTTCCTCTCTGCCTTTGGGTAAGTTTTGAAATTTGTTGATTTCGTGACTTCATTATTCAAGTTCTGTTAATGAGGTCTATATAATTTAATTGAATGGATTTCTTTAATATTTTCAGTGTGGCATAACTGAAGAGACTAAACCTTAATAAATAAATACACTGAGGGGGATAGAAGGATAAAACTCCTTCTGGCCTTAATTCTTGCTATGAAATTCAACTTTTATTTTTTGCTTCCTTTTGCTTTTTTTACCATTCTTTGTCAGCTTAGTTTAAATGTACCTGAGGAGCTTTGGGTGAGAGAATGGTGGACAGCTGTGTTCCAAAAACTTGAATTGTTAGAGGGAGAGGAGAACAAGTAAGGGAAGAGTTTGAAAACATTTGGGAAAAAAAAATTCATTAGCTTTGCAGACTGAGTAGCTCCTTTTTTGCAACCTCTTAGATTTTTTTTTTTCTTTAAAATAGGACAGTTTGTGAAGGCTTCCTTCACTTTTGTAGGTTGGGTTTTTTTCGTTCTTTCCTTTTTTTTTTCCACTATTCCTTTTCTTTTTTTCCCTCTGTAAGGAATGTAGTTGCTTACTCATTTCCTCTTGGTGTTAGGGGAGCAGGCCTTGTTCCAAAATTCGTAATTTCTGTGCCTGGGCCCTTTGTATGTCAGTGCACAGTGTAATAGCTTAGAAAGAAAATTGCATTGCTGAGCTACAGAGTGTAAGTCTAAAAGAAAAACCTACAGGAATTCAAATTTTTCCTTGTACAGATTTGCAGTGATATTTTAAAATATTCAGTGGAAGAATAGATTGGGAGAGATTCGCTTTTTAAGCAGCGTAATAAAATAAAAATCTATTTTCTTTCTGCAGTGTTTAGTGTGCCAGCACTGCCCGATTTGAAGTGATTGGGCATTAATGTTATTGTTGTGGTTTCCAGTCTACCCAGAGTTGCAAGATCAGGAATTGGCTTGGGTTATGCTAGATTTTATACTGCACAGAGTTGCCTCAAGAGTTTTTTTAATTGGATGTAGTGGAGAATAGCAGAGAAACTGAGAGGATGTATCAAGGTAGAAAATGTTTCATCTGTTTGAACAAAAGCTGTTGTCAGTCACTGGTGCCTCTTCCAGTACTCTCTAAAAATGGTTTGTGGGTGAGGGAGAGTATCTGCAGAGTGCAGGAGTGCATGTGGCCTTCCCTTCCTTCAGTTCCCAGTTAGGTAATGCAATGACAGTGTGCAGCCCTGGCCATGACTTGTAAATCTGTGGTCTGTAGGTCTGGCAGTCTTATCTCTGATGCATGCCATTATCTCAAGTGTTTTCTGATGGGTGCATCCATGCTTGTTCCCAGCACAGCCACTCTTAGTTGCTGTTAAAGTTTTAAGTTATTTTTTGCCTGTCATTCAACTTCTCAGTCTTTTCAGAAATAACTTGAAAAGATTATTAGTAAGATAACACTATTTTCAACATTCCTGGTTTTTGAGTCTGTTCATCTTTGGTTTGCTGTTCATCAGTTGCATATAAGGGGAAGTAGTTTTCCACCACTCAGTGTTAGCACTTGGTTGTCGGGCACTGTTCTCAAAGTAGTTACTATGGGGCATTTATTTTTATTTTTTGTTCAGATATAAGCAATAAGCAGACGTAGTGGAATGGATCAGAGTTTGATTATTCGTAACCTGCCTGTGTAAATTCAGATTGCCCAGCAGGTTTATCAGTATTCTTATCTCCACACACCCATTCCCTTTCTAGCCTGGAGCTGTTAGTGTTTTAAAGTGCAGCCTTCCCAACAGCAACCTTGGGAGCTAAATGTTTCATCTCTCAGTAGCTGAGGCTCCTCAGCTTCCTAAAAAATTATATGTGAAAAGACTTCCAAGGGAGATGCTGGCTACAGATCAGTGTTTTTTATTCAGATTATATATAGCAAAATTCTTCATGGGGAGCTGGCATTAATCAGTTGAACTCTTCTGACTGAGCATCCTGACAGCCCTTGGAAGGGACTTTTGGTTTTGCTATGGACAGATAATAATAACAGCTACATGGTTTGGGAGGTTACATGAGTGGTCATGTTCAAATTTCTCTTAAGCTAAAATAAAACAATCAATTTGACAGAAGAAAAATAGTTGCTGGACTAACTTCTGTCAAGGCAGAACTGTCCCGTTATGCCAAAATTACTCTGGCTTAGGTAGTTGTAATAGCTTATTTAAACACTCTGCTAATAGTACTTAGTTGCAGATGTTCTTGATGCTTAAAACTATTCCTAAATCAGCTGGTCCTTACAGTTCTGTTAAGATCTGAAGTGACCACAGAACAAGACCAATGAAAAAAGACTTGTAAGCAGGAGGAGCTAGATGAAGAATCTGATGAAGAGATTGTTAGAGGTAGATTTTAGAAGCAGAGAGGAACAAGTCTGAAATGTTTTGAACATGGAAGAGAATGTTCAACAGGAAAAAAAGCCAAAAATACTTTTATCTTAAAAGGCTATGATGAACTGTAAGTAATTAATGGAAGAAAGTCATAAATCTAGGAACTGTTTTAATATTACATTAGCAAGTAAATATGGCAAGGGAGGGAGGGGGGTTGTGTCCTATCCAGAGATTCACCTTGTACATTACTGCTTCAAAAAAAGACAAAATGCAAACTGAAGTGTTTCCATTTTAGTAGTTGTTTTAAAAAGGTGTATCTTCAGGCATTTGGGATTTTCACATCATGTCCCCTCTTTGAGTTATCTGGAAAAAAAACCAGTCATAGCTGCAGCTACTGGAGTGGAAGAACACAGAAAAGGACACTTTGGGTTCTACCACAGGGTTACCCTAGAGCATATATTTCATTATAGATTACCATCAGTTTAGCAAGCAGTGATTGGGCAGGTGGCTTCTATGGCTTCACTCTCTTATTCCATGAAGGCTTATTTGGGATGCAAGTGGTTGACCTCAGTGATGATTGTCACTAGGAAGACTCATTTCACATTATGGGGGGAGTCGTGTCAGGAACACAAAAATGCATTTTAAAATACACATCTCTAAACTGATTCAAATACTGGGGGTGTAACATACTCTGCAAGGCACCTTTCGTATGAGATAAGGAAAGGATAATTGAATCAAAAGAAATCAATAAAACATAAGTACTTTGAGTTAAGCCTTATGATGTCTATTTTTCTTGGCACTCTAAACTGTTCAGACCCCTGGAAGATGTAGCTCACTGTGTAGTGAGGTAAATTCAGATAATTTGACTTATCTTTTTCTATCTCCTCCATTGGGTGCACAACTGTTCCAACTTGCGTGAATAAGAGATGATAATTTTAGGGTACAGACTAGCAGGTTTCAGGGCACTTTGCTGCGATTTGGGGTAAAATATTCTAAAGGCAAGAGAGGAACTTACTAAGGAGAGGAGTAAGGAGGAGTAACAAGGATAGTTCTCCTGTCTTAGAGGTACACACGTGCTATATCATCAGTGGCCAGAAACTGCATGCTGTGTCTTCTCTCTAGGTCTGTTCTGAGGGTAAAATGGACAGAGGGGGCTCACATTCCATCCATCTTCTCATTGCTTCTGCCTATAGAACACCTCAAAGCCCTTCTTTATCAGGGTAGATAAGATGTGTAAACAGCAAAACAGAAAGAGTCAATGCAAACAGGAATCCACCTTTCTCTTTTGCTTCCTTAAGATTTTTTTTTTTTTAGTTCTCTGATGGTCTCTTACCCAAACTTGTGCTGGCATTTATCACTTGGCACTTTGATGCCTTTAGTCCAGACTTCTGATCTTAGGAGTGATCTTAGACTCTCTCTAATGCCCTCTTATCCAGGCAGGCCAAGTTTCTATGGTGTCACTTTACAGTTTACTTTAAAAGTGAAGGATTTTAATTCTCAAATTGTGAAGGGAAAATTAAAAAGAAGTGAAGAAAGGACAGCAAATTAAAATTAATTTTTGTATCTCAGTTATTTTGTCTGTACCAAGACATGCTTACTGGTTGGTTTGTTGTAGGGCTATTTCAAAAGCAGAGAGATTTAGCGGAGACAATGTAATCTACAAGCCACCAGGGGTAAGTGTAACTATGCATTTTATTTTGATTGTTGTGATTATATGTGAATACAAACAAATGGAGACTGTATTCAGATCATTCAGTATGTTACTGCATCTCAAATCTTAGTTTTATTTCATCACTAAATAGTGTGAGAAATAGGATCACAGAAATAAGTGTTTCTGAGTCATTGAAAAAGATAAATTTCACATGTTACCAGTTAATGCACAGAACCTAACCTATCATTTGAAATGTCAAAAAAAATTAACCTTTTTTTTCTTAGAAACACAGTCAACACATTGTGTGTATAGATACTATGTGTTCTGTAGAACTCTTAAAAATCTGTGAAGCTGGTACACTTCATGTTTTTCAAAGCAAGTGACAATTTCTGTGTATTTTTCTGACTATTACTTGACTGTCTTGTGTGCCTTAGTCCACAACAGTTAAGAGCTCTTCTCTTAATTTGAAGAAAAAAAAAATTAACTATGGGTTAACAAACTCTTGTAAACATAGTTTTACTGGAGGAAAAATTCAGTACAGAAGAAAATCTGCAAGAATTGCACTATAGAGACATACTATCTAAAAATCTGCTCCTTTCTCAATTTTACTGTATGAAAAGAGCTGCTTACAAAAGGGGAAATAGACACAAATAGACTTGAGGGAAAGGGAGGAAAGGGAGTTTCAAAGCTTTTTTTTTCCCAGCAACA
The DNA here is from genome assembly GCA_013396875.1 of Vireo altiloquus. Classification (NCBI taxonomy): domain Eukaryota; kingdom Metazoa; phylum Chordata; class Aves; order Passeriformes; family Vireonidae; genus Vireo; species Vireo altiloquus. The sequence continues at coordinate 1,650,267 of VZRF01003225.1, forward strand.
GAATTGACCTCTAAACCTAATTTATATGGTGTTTCTGAATTAAGGTGTGCTTAATCATGGCCACAGCTTGCGAAGTCATGCTTCACTTCATGTTAACCAAAATTGTAATTAAATTAAAGGATGCTAGCACTGAATTAAAAAGTTAAAACTACTAGCAAATAAAGGAAAATTATTATTTATTCATATCTCTTTGGCAAAGCAAATGTAAAATGCTGCTTTCAAGTCCTGTAGGACATTAGGAGGGGTTTTGATGAGTCTTTGTAACTATCAGCATGAAGCTCACTATCTGCATTTAGTTTAGGTCTGGAGATACTATTTCTCAGCCTAGCAGAAATCTAAATAGCCTTTACTTGAAGCATCCCTAATTTAGAAACAAAGTATCTCCCATTCTTTATAAGCTGTCTTAAAAAATGGAGTTGAATGCATAAATTATCATATGTAATATTTATTTTCCATTTGTACTTTTATCACATAGTTAATAAAAATCTTGCATGCACAAGGTTGAATACTGGTATAAGATTTGTTTTCAATATTTATACAAATATTGTTATTTTATGTTGAGTAGGTAATCTTTGTAGGTAGCAATGTCATTTTTACTGTTTCTTATCCTACTGTATTTTTCTTTTCAACAGGAAAATGCTCCAGATATGGTGTATTTAGGCTCACTAACCAATTTTGATTTGATTTATGCATGGACACAAGATAAATGTGTGCCACTAGTTCGAGAAATCACATTTGAAAATGGGGAGGTAAAAATTTTTTCTATGATTCTATGTTTGGAGTTTCTGTCTCAAAACCAAAATGTTTCTTTCAAGGTTCCTAATCCACATCGAAGAACTTTGTGTGTTTTGTTTTAGGCAGAAAATGGCTGTCAGATAATGTCTTTCATTCTTTAGGAGCTTTTTGATTACTCTTGAAATTCACTGGAGGCAGATCCGTAGTAGTTTCATACGCTACCAGAGTAAGCAGTTATAATAACAGAACTATTAAGGTTGGAAAAGACCTCTAAGATCGAGTCCAGCAGTTAACCCAGCACCACTGTACTCAGCACTAAACCATGTCTCCAGGTGCCACATCCACATGTTTTTTTGAGCACTTCCAGGGATGGTGATTCTACCATTTCCCTGAGCAGCCTCTTCCAGTACTTCAGAACCCTTTCAGTGAAGAAATTTTTTCCCAATATCCAATCTCAACTTCCCCTGGTGCAACTTGAGGTCATTTCCTCTTCTCCTGTCCCTTGTTACCTGGGAGAAGAGGCCAACCCCCACCTGGCTACACTCCCCTTTCAGGCAGTTGTAGAGAGTGAAAAGGTCTCCCCTTCTCCAGGCTAAACACCCCCAGCTTCCTCCCACTGATGTTAATGTTAGTGGTAGAAAAATATTACTGTATTAACCACTTCCAAAGCATTACTTAATAAATAAGCACATTAAATGGTGGCTGACCCTGGAACTGACAATCTTCTGGGAATGATAATGAAAACTGCGTGAGGTTTTTATTTTCAATGTGTTAAAGCACTGGTAACTTTTTACTAAACTTTTTAGTTTAGTAAACTAAACTTTTTAGCTTTTTGTGTTGTTTCCCATGCTTATCTTCTTTTGGTTGTAATTTGTCAGATGGAATTTGGGAGTTTGCTTTTAAACATCTCTTTTCATTATCATAATTTCTTTCAATGCATTTTTGGTTTTTTTGTAACTTAGTCTTCTTCTGTCCATTTCCAACTCCATATTTTATTTTGTTCTTTGTAAAATAAACAGGAAAAAAGTCCTTAGAAAATTAACAAGTTTGTAACATCTCAAAAGGAGTATTTGTACATAGGCACAGAATCTGCTAGAAAATCTGCCAGGGTTTGTCACAAATTACAATATGTTGTCCATACTGGATGAGAAACCAGAGAATCAGTCATGTGATTCATGCACAGTTTGCACACTTAACCTCTTTTTATCCTGAATCTGCAGTGCATCTAACACTACTGGTCTGGGCACATGCAGCACTTCAGGTTTCATGGCAGAGTGAAGGACAGGGTGGTTTTACTTAAGCCATTTTTGCTGGCTGTTTTCTAGTAAATCCCGCCAACTTTTATTGGAAAATTCTGATAGTTAACAAATCTTAATTCTTCATTTGCAACTCAATATGTAAAAGATGCCACATGTTACCATCTTTAGAAGTGTGTGGTAGATTTTCAGTGTACTTTTCTCGTGGTCAAACAGGATTCTGAGCCTTAGAAGCCAAGGTTCATCACATTGTACCACATTCTGTTGTGGTTTCTCTCGTTGTTCCCTTAAACCTTGACTCCTGTTCGCTTAGTCACAATTGCAATGTGACTTTTTGCCTGGCAAAGTTTGTTTAAAAATTTCAATGTTGCTGGTACCCAAACAGATTTAAACATGCCAAAATTGAGATATTTCTGCATGCTGAGATTGTATACTTATTTAAATGGGCTTTTATTGTGCATCCTGCACAATATTACAAGATGAAAATATGAAGTGCTGTGACTGTTAAGCTGTGTTTATGGCACTAGAATACACCTTAAACACACAGTAATTGAACTTTGAAGCAAGGCCTTCTGCTTCAGTAGACTGCCCATTCGAGACAGTTCCTGTTCTTGACAGACAAAGGCTGTTGGGATCATTCAGAAGAAATCTCTGTTTAACCTGCAATCAGGCAGTTCTCTATTCACTGAATGCCATGAACCCATGTGGTCTAATGGTGATGCTGAGTCATGAGGTTTTGAACCAGTAAGAATTTTCTCAAAGGCACACAGAAGTGACATGGGGAGCTGAGATCTAATGGAAAGTCTTTTGATATTCTTAGTGCCAAACAACACAGTAGCTTTTGAGGGAGTTTCCACTTGTCCTGCCAGGTCAGTGAGATGTGATATGAAAGCTGGAATAGCAAAGGAAGCAAAGAGAGGAACTTCATAGAAGGTTCAAGAAGGAACCAGCAAGGTTCACACCAGCTGTTCTTATAGCCTCTTTGGAGATGAATTGATCTTGTGAATGTAACTTGCTGAGGTCGTCATTTTAGCTGCTTGCCAGCAAGAGAAGACCTTAGAGCCAGAATACCAAGCTCTGTTTAGGAGTTCTCCCTCTGGAAATGTACCTGCTGAAGTGAGTGGGGAACTGGAACCATAGTGGTTAGTGGTACAAAACAGACTTTTTCCCGTCCCTGTAGTAGGAGAGGAGGCTGAGCCCCAGCTGAATCTGTGTGTGTAAAAATGAGAGTGAGCAAGTATGCTTAGTTGTTGTTTTAGGGATGTATTGGGAAGCTTGAGCTGAAGCTCTCGAGCTCATAACTGAAGTTATGAGGATCTTTGCAATCTTCTCTTTAAAAGATCAAGCTTCAATTTACCTGGTGGACTTGGTTGAAGGGAGAACAAGAGCCATTTAATGTACCCTGTGTAACTGGCTGCCTACTGATAGGGAAAGTCTTCCTTCAACTTACTGCAAATGGAAGATACCTGAAGAAACACTTCTATTTGGTAGCAGAACAAGCTACTACTACCTTTCTCAAAAAGCACAGGTTTTATGCTGATGTAGGCTAGAATCAAAGCAATAGCAGAATTTGCTTGTTATACCAGTTGTGCAAATGAAAGACAGACAACTGTAGGCATTTCTTAGATGATAAATTATTATTTCTTCAATCAGGCTGTAGTGAGTTGAGCTGAGAAAAATCACTTCTGGAGTAAGGAAGTGCACGTTAGTGTTTGAGTAAAACAAAAATCCTGAATAAATAACTCAAGGCAATCCTGTGTTTATCTGTCCCTGAGACAGATTAATGCTGCAAGAACGCATTCATATGAGGAACTAAAGTTTGCCTGTCCAACAAGGGATGACCAGTCAGGACACAGTGACTGGCAGAAGAGCAGTACTTTATATAACTGGTCTGGCTGTGTCACTAGCTTCTGCTTTTTTCTTTCTTGGTGGGAAGGGGATAGACTTATTCAAAGATACTTGAATTATTCAAAGAAATCACCAATTTACTATGAGAACAAGCAAGAACTGGGTCTAGAATACATCCTCAGCTTTTCATAGCATTTAACACCATGGTGCTTAGGCCTTATTGTGGTTTCTCTGGAAATGTGGAGTTTCCTCAGAATCGGGTTATTTTTTTTTGTGCAAGTATTCCAGTGCAAGGGTATCCCTTCCCAAAATGCTGATAATGACTTGTTCTCATCCTTTATCTGTTGTATGTGATAGGAGGAAGGGGAAGCATGGTTAACTGTATCACTCAGATATCTCAGAGGAAGGGTCAGCAATTAACATCTTTAGTCTTGCTCTTTCGTCTGTTTTTAAAGTAGAGATCTCACTGAATTTAAAAATTGTTGGAATCACTTACTTTGGTGCCCTTAAGAAATGGAAGAAATGAGTGTGTCCTTTGTTTTCTGTGCAGGAACTGACAGAAGAAGGCCTTCCTTTTCTCATACTTTTCCACATGAAAGACGACTTGGAAAGTTTAGAGAAATTCCAACAGGAGGTTGCACGGCAGTTAATAGGTGAAAAAGGTTTGTAATAATTCCCACTAATTCTTGGTTTTACTGGTATAATTTTTTTCAGACAACTCAGTGGAGTGGAAGCAAAGGCCAAACAGAATTGTAGTTTTAAAGCTCTTGAGACAGAAGGGCTTTATGCATTTTTGACAATGAGGATCAACTCCTCTGGAAATTATTAAAATAGATGCACAATTTATTAGTAAGTAACTTTCAGAAATCCTTCTTGTCTAAATGATTTAATGTGTTTTGAGAGGGCATTAAACAAAGCTTCAGTTTGTAATATGGAAAAAAACACTTTAAGAAAATCTATTATTTTGGTGGTGGTGTTTATTTAGACCTATATTCAGGTTTTGTATGTTGTATCTATCTAATAACACCACCTTTGTAATACTTAGGAAAGTGGTTTCAAGTGGGTTTCAAGACAATACTAATAAAAAAATCCTAACATGGATTTTTGTCTGCTCACAATGTTAAGGTACAATAAACTTCCTCCATGCTGACTGTGACAAATTCAGGCATCCACTCCTCCACATTCAGAAGACTCCAGCAGACTGCCCTGTCATTGCCATTGATAGCTTCAGGCACATGTATGTCTTTCCAGACTTCAGTGACTTGTCGTAAGTATTTTTCTTGGTGCATTTTAAAATGAGAATGATAAATGAAAATGCTCATACTTTAATCAATACTGTGGTAGGAAGATGAGTAAATCTGGGATAGGTAAGGCTGCCTCTGTGTGATTTAGTGTCAGAGCCTTAAAGCAGGAGAAGAGCTGGTGTGAAGTCACTGTTTAAATGGAGTAGTATTACTTTATGCAAGAAAAGAATCTTATATGGAGTTCTTAGATGCTGCTCTTCTTTTCTTTCAAAGTTTTGCTATTTTCCATCATTGTTAGGCATCTGTTAGGCATCTAGATATCTCAATTTTAAAAGGTTAAAAATACCACATGGAATGTGAGGTACTGTGTTATTCAGGGATTAGTGTAAAATGCAGCATGTAAGAATTCCCAGCCTGCTGGTTTGGCCTTTCCTGCAGTGCAATTCTAGCCTTCCTGCATTAGTCTACACCTGGAAAGCTGGCAAAGAAATGGTTGTGTGAGTTTGTGAAATTTTCCATGTGCAACTTGGAAAGTGGCTAATCACAGGCATGTGTATCTGGATGAAATATGTGACAGCAAAGTACCAGGATGCTTAGGTGAAATGCTGTCGTGGTAACCCTCATTACCACAGCCTGACTCTTTATAGTGCACTGCCTAGGAAGGAGATGTTGTGTCTTTCATGGATCAGTCGAGGAATGAAGAGGTGTAAATGTTCTCTTCAGGGGCTTTCAGCCTGAAACAAGCTCTCTGTCTTCTCGTTCTGTGGTAAACTCCAGCTTCTGTCTCAAAGGAAGCAGCTGCACATATACTGCCTGCTAACTCCTGGTTAGATGTCTAGGTTGGGTATTTCATTTTGGTAAAAAACAAGGATTCAAAGCTCAGACTTAGCATGCAATGTGAAGGTAATATCATGTCTAATTTTGCTATTCCAGTAGACATTTTTCTATCTGAGATGTTGACATTTGGGAGGAGAGTTTGAACTTAGCTTCTTGCTGTAATTCTCCACAGGCTTATTTATAAAATGTTGTTTCTGTTTGATGTATCTTGAACAGTACTTTTGAAATATCTGAAGCTATGCATGTTGAAATTCTTGATAGTGACTATTTTTCTCCCTGTGTTCCTGTTTCTTTGGGAGATTGTATCCATCACACACCCCAGCAAAAAAATAGCAGGATATTTGCATTTTAAAACCACTCTTTTTATTGCCACTTTTTAAACAGCCCTAAAACAAATTAACATCTCATATAGAGGTAGTAGAGATGTTTAGTTTAGACTTGCGTGTTATGTTTCTTACATGTTCTGTTTCTGTGAAACACTGTCAGAATAGTAAGAGCTACTTGCGTGATGTGTACCAGCTGTCACTTACAAATGAAGCTGAAAGAGAGATGTCAGGGTTGTAGACAGTTGCCTAATGATAAATAATTACTCCACCTTACTCTAGGAGGTTGAGCTGATACATAGAAATAGCAAAACACAGTTTGGGAACAGGAAGAGCTTGGAGCTCCTGAGGTGATATTCTTTTGTGTGTGTGTGTGGTTTGGATGTTTGGTTTGGTTGTTTTTGTTGTTTCTTGCGTCATTTTGTGTGGTGGTTTTATTTGTAATAGTAGATATAATCTTAATTCTGAGGCTTTTATCTACCACTTTAGTAACCTTCTGGACTCTTTTACAAACTGGCCCCAGGCTGTCTCTTGTAACCTCAGTGCTGCCACCAGGCAATAGGGTTTGGATATGGCACTTTCAGAGCTGGCACACTAAAAGATTTCCTCTCTCTTTAGGGAGTTCATTGTCTTTTTGGAGAATAGGCACTTGACAGCCAAATGAGACCATCACTCACTATTTTATCCTCATCCTTTGGCCGCCTGGCCCTATTCATCCTGCTGTTCCAGGCTGGAAATGATGGCAGGGAGCGTCCAACTGCTGGGTTGCAGCTTCTCAGAGAGAGCAGGCTGAGCTACACGAGGCTGCAGGCACCAGGTGCCCTCGCTGCATTAAGAGAGGAGAATGTATCCAGCAATAGAACAGGGCAGGAGCCCAAGGAAAAGCAGGGAGCAGTAAGTCTGCTGTCCCTTTGACCAGCCTGGAATGAACTCTCTTTTCCCCATTGGTACTAATTTATGATCTCATCTGGGATGGGAAGAGGTCCCTTAAAGAATTACCACTGTAATACTTATTGGTTACAGACATTGCTGTAATGACACCCTCTGATTCAGTATTTGCTGCATTTTATCCATAGAGTTTTCTGATGACCTGAAATATTGCTGATAGCTTGTTTGACCACGTTTTCTTCCTCCTTCCTAAATGTAATAATTAGTTTGATGAAAAACCTGTCTCCATTAATACATTACCTTTAGATTTCATGCATAGTGCTCACACTACAGTTTTTTATCTCATCTTTAATACTTACTAGATTAAGTCTTCACTTTGAGATTTTTAGTCAATTTGACATTTCACAAATAAAACTGGATGCTGTTGTTTAGCACGTTTGCTGTGGGTGACAGTAGATGATCTCAGATTAGATTTACATTGATATCCTCTTAGTGTTTATCTGTGGTATATGTGCAGTTGCTGAGGCAGTAGAGAGCCTTTCAAAGATGTTTTGTCAATACTGCTCCCCAAGTGTCATTTGTATCTGTAAACTGTGCATTTGGAACCTGCTGTTCCCTCTTACATTACAGTTAGTGGGGAGCTGAAGGGAGTTCACAATGAAGTTATTGGCTGGTACAGCTCTGTGGGAGTTATTGAAAAGATGAAATACTTGCTGTGGTCTCAAGAGACAGTGGAAAGAAAAAGAAGCTGGTGGGATACTTTAGCAAACCATGTGGCTCCCTGTCCTCTATTAATCACCAAAAAGTAGGCATAGTGTGCTAGATAAACAGAAGTTGGCTACTCTAAGCAGTGCACTTTAAATCCCCTGTGTTTGGACTTAACTTGTAATAAACGTGGATGTTTCTGTCGAATTTGTTCCAGAGTTCCAGGTAAACTGAAGCAATTTGTACTAGACTTGCATTCTGGAAAATTGCATAGAGAGTTTCATCATGGCCCTGATCCAACTGATGTAGCACCTGGTCAGGTAAGGTTACAACAAACACATTTCTTCTGGCCATTTATTATTATTATACTATTATTATTATTATTATGACCTTTTTATTAATCCTTGTCAGAGCTGTACTTTCTAATATGTTTGTACTTTTAACTTCTGTCTTTTGAAAAAGAAAATCTGTTAAGAGTGTAACATTGCCACTTTTGCTTGGCTCCTCAACCTTCCTTGGGTAAAGGCAAGGAGAGCATTAGAGGAAATATGGTGCCTATTTGCCTTGAATAAGGGAAGAGTATAAGAATATTTATTTTCTCCGCTGAAACAGGAGATCTTAGGCTGGATGACTGTTGTGACTTCATAGAGCTGCTCTTGGGTTCTCTTGTGACTTCAGTGCAAAAGCTGATAATCCATCATAGCTGCATTATTCCCCACACAGCACACTACTGGACGGTGCTTCTAAGGGGAAAGAACAATTCATTTAATGTTTTATATATTTAGCAATGCAAGCAGAAGGCAAATTTCTAGAGCATCAAGAAAGGATGGGCAAGCAGTAATAGGCCTTATTGCTTCTGCTAGTGTGGTTGACAAACAGCATTAGCAGTGCTCACAGGCTGCACTTGTCAGTTTGATTTCCTCATGGTTCTGCTCAAAGATTGTCATGTTGTGTAATTACATGCCTGGAAGTCACTTCTGGGGTCTCTTCAGGAACACAACTACTAGATCCTTCTCCAGACAAAAGTCAGAAGCACCTCAGTGTCAGAAAAGAAAGGATATGACCAGCCCAAATTCCTTCTGCTCATCCCAGTCTTCTAATGGTGTCTTGATCAGCCTTGTATCTTCTTGATACCACTCAGTTCACATGCTTGGGGTCCCACTGAAAAGTGCAAATGTAACTGTCAGGGAACATTTTCACTACTTCTGGGCACCCTCCAAAGGAAACCATTTTTAAACACTTCTTTCAAGTTGTACATTGTGTTGTCCAGGGCTCAAAGGGTTGCTTTAGTCCCAAAAAAAGGACTAAAGACTTGTGTTGGGGAGCCTTGGGCCATTCCATGGCTGAGGGACAGAAACTATTTATAGCTAGGGGCTCCTTTTCCTGCTCCTTTGTGGGATGTGGTAAGGATGGCACTGCTCTTAAGTCGATCGAGTGCAGCCTCCTGTTGCCCTGCTCAAAAGACTTAGCTTCTGGAGGGCTTGCCTTGGCCAGAATGAGTGCTTTTCAATGTTGTCATGACTGGCTGTGAAAACACGTGGGCTGAATTGTCTCAGCAGTAATTCATTTGACCAGGAGTGTCAAATTTCTGTGTTTCTCAGAAATTCATTGAGCAACCAGAATTCAGGTCATCAGGAGGAGGGGCAGAAATAAGGGTCAGAGACTGAGGCATAGGCTGGGCACTTGCCCTGAGGAGGAGGCTTGGACAGGGAAGGAAGGAGGATGCCTGTGGAGTCCCTGGATCCTGCTGCCTGCCCGCCTGGGCACAGGCACAGGACTCAGAGCTGCAGGCTTGCTCTTGCCCCATTTCTGCCTTGAGAAATGCACATAAAACCTGGGATGTTTACGTTCCCATCTCTGTATGGCATCCTGCCATCTTATGGAAGATGTGGATGCAATGGAAATAAATACTGGCCTTAACTAAACTGGAGGCTGCTGTTGTGGGTAACCTATGCCCCTTGAATTGCATGTATTTTTGTAAGGGGTGTTTTAGTTTCCATGGAAAAGTAATTCTAAAATACTTCTACAGCGATGTCACTTTTGCCCTGGTGTATCTCATAAAACACACACATGAAACTAGAATACCCCAAAGCAAATATGCAGTGGGGTACATTTGAAATACTTCTGTGTGACTTGTACAGAAACTCATGTGATGGCTGTTACCCTTGACATGTTGCAACAAAAGGAATATCCTGAACTGGAGGCTTAATTAATGTGTGTGTGTGTTGTGTGTGTGTTCCACCTACTTGGGACTCAGAACATGCCTTCCAAAAAACCCCCAAACTCAGTTTGTGAGAACGCTGGACATTTGTGCACTCCCATAATGCTAGAAATTCATTTAATGGAGAGGAATGATTATTAGTCTAACAAACAATTTTACTCTTTGTTCTGTTTTTCAGCCAATTCAGGATTTAGCAAGCAGCCCACCAGAGAGCTCATTCCAGAAACTGGCACCCAGTGAACATAGGTACACCTTATTGAGGGAAAAAGATGAACTTTAAAAAACTTGAAATAATCTTGCAAGCCTTTGAGACAGCAGCATTGACTTCTGTGTGGTGGAAATAGTAAACCTATATTTTCATAATTCTATGTGTATTTTTATTTTGAATAAACTGAAAAATAATTTTTTTCTCCCCAGGCTTGTAAATACATTTGTTTGGTGGGTCATTCTGTACAGCATCTTTCAAACAGTAAATACTTAATGCTATAGTAAAATATCAGAGACCCATCCAGACTCTTGATCTAACTCTGTAAAACTTTTATAATCCAAATGAAGGTATCCTTGCCAGAGACATGCTGTTAACTTGCACTATCCCATTAAATAGGACTTTTGGGTTGTTTTCTGTGTAACCTTGGTAGTATGTGCTTTTTCTTCTTCTGTGAACAGCTTTCCTGGTAATCTATTTCTTTGTCACATTTTTCTTCAACTTAAGAGGGTCTTCTATTCTGGATACTTGGGAGGGGAATAAATTAAAGTTTTACAGAATCTTGTGTGGTGCTTTACTGCCTGTAAATGTCTAAGCAATTAATCCTGAATATTAAAATACCAAGTGAGGAGAGGAAAAGTTCTGATGATAATGGCAGTATTTGGAATGAAGGGGCTGTACTGACCTGCTCCAATTTCCCGGAACTGATGGTTACACTGCCTATGTGGATGTGGTAAAAGAACAGGAATGTTAAAAACCTTTCAAAGAGAGAGCTAGGACTAGACTGGCATCTGAGATTGTCAGTCCTAAATTTATACCTGGATGTATGTTACCATTAGGCTCAGGGTTTTTTTGGGTTTTTTTTCCTCCCGAGTCCCTGCCTTCCAGGCAGACGCTGTTCAAACAACCATTGCAAATTTTCTGTTACTCTCTTTGCCTGGCTTGTGCCTTACTTATTGTGTAGTCTTTGAATTCTGCTCTGAAGAAGGAATTACCACTTTCATTGTGGGCTTTCTGTTATGCATGACACCAGAATATGAGCTTTTCTCAATGAACCTTCAAGCTGCTGGGTGAGGTGAACATACGGAATTAAGATGGCAGAGTATCTGTTGATTTGTGCTGCACTGCTGGGGATGAATTAGTACTGGATTTGTACAGTGCTGCACAGACTGTAGGTCTGTGACTTGAGCCCCAGGGTTCAGTGTTCTTGGAAGCCAGTTTGTTCTCTGGACAGGTAGAACACTGGGTTTGGGTTTACTTAGGAAAGTGCCCCAACCTGTGCAGTCACTGCTCAGGACCCTTTTGCCTCTCAGCTCGATGCCACTGGCTCAGTTATTGACACAAGACTTACGTGGTCCTGTGCATCTGTGGCAAAAGTTGATCCCAGGACAGGCTGGTGACTCAAGCCCCTGCAGCACCAGGCACAGCAGATTTCTAGGGAGCATTTCTGAGAGCAGAGTTGCTGGTACCTACATTAAGCTACAGCTGACTAAGCAGCTGAAGAGGTGAGAGCTGAAATAGTAGTGCAGGCTTTGTTCACAGCTATACTTTTTTGTTGGTTTTGTGAATCTGCATTTTGCAGTGCACATAAAATGCTTGAAAGCCTGGTCTTCTGTCCCGTTCTCCATCTCATCACAACTCAAGCATTTTTGGCAGCTGAGTCATACTGCCTTCCAGCTGGAATTGATTTAAGGCTGACACTTGTTATCTGCAGGTGGTGCTACACAACTTCTGGAGTTCTGGCAAACCAGAAATTTTAGGCAATTCCTACATGGTCCCTGCAAGTACTTACCTCCTGTGAGGTTCTTATTTTTCCTTGGGATTCTTGGAGGAATGGGATTTATAATTGCTGTTTGGTGGAAAATGTCTAAATTTCTCTTTCTGAAGAGAGATGCTCATCATCCATCCAGCAGTCCAGTGGCTGGTACTTTCAGCTAGAAAGTGAGAGAGATGAACTCCCTCTACCATTCCTTAATCCAAGTTTGCTTTTGAGGGTAAGGACTTGTTCCCAGAGCTTTGGCATCCCAACATTTGGTTGACAGTTAGATGTTAACAGTTTTGTGACAGTTACATGTGCAAGTAATTTTGGTGTGAATTCACTGGAGTTGGACCTGATTCTCCTGGGTTCTTGATGCCCACTGTCCTGGCTGTACCAGGTGCTCAAGTGTTTTTTCTCTTTGCAAGCAGAAGGCTGAACAGCTAAAGTTGAGCTGTGTTTGCCCATCCTGCTGGCTGCTGAGGGGCACTTGAGCTTTTACCTGGTGGTAAAGAGAATTTGCCTGGAGAGCCAAGTGCTCATCAAAATCCAAGTTGTGTTTAAAATTGAGCCCTTACACTCTGATCATCTGCATCTGTGGTTTTAACCATTTGATGCTCAGCTTCTCACTCCCTTTAACACTTCTCATGGCTTTTCCAGGAGAAGTTGTCAAAAATATTAGTGTTATCCCCTTAGGGAACAAAACCATTCCAAACTGTTTTCAATTGAACTTGAGTCCATTTCTGAGCTATCACGTGTGTACTGGATGCATGTGACATTTTCAGAACCTGTATTCATTTCAGTCAATGTAAATATTTCAATAGTTGAAGTATGTGTTTGGGATTCTTAAATCTTGGTAGTGCAATTATTTTAATAAGATCAAATTTGGGAGGGATTAATCTTCTAGATCCTGGAAGGAAATGAACCCTGACATTCTCAGTAAATGCTCCAGCCATTCTTGTAGGCAAAAACTTTTATTTGGTCTGAAAGAATTATTTATATCTTACAGTTCTTCTGATTAATGTGCCTAGCAATTTAATTGCTAGTTTGGTTACTCAGATGCTGATGTTTCTTCACATATGTAAATAACCCACCTATTTTAAAACATCATAGCTTAAATAACAGTCTCCCACATCTAGTGTGTACACAATGATTTCAAATTGCTTCTGCAAAGACACATGGAGGAAGAATAATTTTTGTGGTAGACACTTCATAAAATGAGTGCACACCAAGCTGAATTTGTATAAGCTGGGGCAGGAATTCTGTCTTATGAATTTAGATTGTCGTGGCATTATTACAGCTTGAGGGGAGAAGATGGAGTCTGCAACATCACCAATGTGGCTGTTGGTATTTAAATGCTCAAGGTTTCACAGCATACAACAGGAAAACAGAGAGAGCATTTGAAAATCATACAAAGTATCAAGCACAGTTTCTGATAAGAACACTTTTTTCCTTCGTGTCTTCCTTTAAATGTAGAAAATAAAATCAAAGGAGTGAACATCCTTACTACGAAGTTGTTACAAGCTCATTAACTGTGTTTACATCCAAAGGAGATGCACTGAAAGGAAAGGGCTTTTTGCCTGTCAGGAGCAAATGAGCTGAATTACTCAGGTCATGTTTTGCACTCCAGCTGATTTTACCAGTGCAGGCAGCAAGCCTTCAACACATGCAGTTTTGACAATGTCTGCAATTACTTGTGAAAACTATTCTTGTACACATTGTTTCCCTGAATCTCAGACCTACTTAAAATAGACATAATGCTGTGGCTGACAGCAATTTCAGTATTTTAAAAGTAATACAGAAGAACTGCTCAGAAGAAGTTATTTGTGCTGTAACTAACAGTTGCTTACAATGTCTCTAGGCACAAAACCCCATCATCTGTCATTAGCAGACAGTGATTTACAGTGATGATATCAAAGGACTGGTTATTGAAAGGGAGCTCTTTCTATAGTACACTTCCCTGGACAGTGTTCCCTCCTAGGGAGCCTTATCTCAACACTGACTTCAGTGTGCACCTAAGAAAACAACTCAAGCAGCGCTCAGGATGAACTGACCAAGCTAAAAAACTTTAAAAAGCAGGTTCCCAGCCTCAGAATCTGTTCCCCCAAACAGTAGCAGCAGTCATGTGGGAAGAGTCCTGGAAGGGTGGAGGTAGGACCATGTGCTGAACAGTAGATTATATGACAATAACAACACGTTAACACTTCTGTATTTAACAATGTAAGCTCCAGAAGCAAAAGGCTTCTTAAGGAGGGTAAGATAACAGGTGTCCACTATAAAAAGCGAGTAACAGTACAGCCAGCATCTCACCCCATACAGGCTCCTCAGCATGCCCCAAAATCTTGAAGAGGCTGAGCAGCTACTCTGCAGTGTGGGTGGAAGCAGACATTTTGGTACTGGAGAGTAATGGAAGACTGCAGCTGCCCAAACAAGTGTCGTTTATGCTGTAAGCTGTATCAGGTTGACATTTCCCACCCCATCCCAGCCTCTGCGGCTGCCAGCTCGCCCTGGCACCATGAAGGGGCCTCACGCCACCCCTGCGGGACAATGGCCTGCGGAGGGAGTGGGCCTGGCTGCAGCACTGCCTTCCAGGGAAGCTGTTCAGCTCTCCCACCAGGGCACTCAGGGCTCCAGGAGAGGCAAGGGCAACATCTTGCAGTAAGTGCTGCTTCAGCAATGTGAAGCTTCAGGTTCAGGATGCCATTGGCTCTTCAACCTGTATGGTGTTCTCAGGACAAGGCAAGGAGCTGAACAACTATGGAAAATTATTACCCTCCAGCAGCAGTGCTGCAGGGTTGCTGCTTAGACTGCTTAATTCATAACTACACTTTGAGCAAAGTGAGGAGTTTACAAATTAAATAAAGGTGCCTGGAAAGAGAAGCTGCTTCCAGTGCTGAACTGATATGGCTGATGGAGGCAGATGTGATATACACATAACTTTTTTCCACTTTGCTCACTCAACATTCTCACCTTTTCTTACGACAGCCCATGCTTCCCTGTGCATTATTGAACAGGCATAGTCATATCCTGGGGAATCGCAGGAGGAGTTTGGGAATCCAGAGAAATGAAAGTATATTTAAAATACTATGACTGTGAAAGATTGATGGCATTTATTTCCTTTTCTTTGGAGCACTACAATAAAAGCTCCAGCTTCTCATGACATTCATGGGAAAGCACTAGGATTTTCCAAGTATCTCTTTGCATTGTCTGCAAGACACTTTGTGCAAGTTTGGCATGAAGCACCTGTCACCCATCATTACAGCTGTGAATATAGTTTACCTAAGAATTACATAATTAAAAGTTATTTGTATAATTTTCAAAGGACTGATATCACCACGTCTGAAAAGAGAAATTCTGACACGACTGTTTCAGCCCTCCCAAGGAACAGAACTGACATAAAAATTCACACATCTCAGCCTTGTACATAAAGCATAAAGGCTGCAAGTCTGTCATTAGCTCAGCTACTGCACTGTTGTTCCTGGCCATAATGAATCTATACTTCAGCTGGATTTTTTGGCACTTTGGTGAGAAAGCTCTGGACAGCTGGAAGAGGCCTGCTCAATCATTTTTTGTTTTTTCCTTTGTATCAATTTTCCACCTGTGAAGCCCAAAATCCCACCTCCAAGTGCAGCTGCAATTCCTGCTACTTTGAAGCCTGCAAGGAGACCAATAGGACCCCCCACCACTCCACCAATGACTGCACCTGCCACAGGCAGAGCTGCCAGCTTGTATTTTGCAGCCTGTAAAGGAAAAAAAAATAGTTAGAATACTTGCCTGTGGCGATGTGCATTTTCCCCTCACTGCTCTTGGCAATGACTTGAAAGCTCAGTGATAAATAAACTTTACAAATTAGTATTTTAAAAAAAAGTATGACAGAACATGCTAAAACCAATTCAAAATCAGCTTGTGTCTGCAGTAGTGAACCAGATCCTTTCATTTCACGTGGTTCTGGCTACTGTGTACACTGGGTGTTACCTGGTCACCATCATTAAATCAAATCAGAAACTGAGAAAATGCTCAGACTTTTCAGTGATGGGCCTGACTCCAACTTTGGGGTTTATTTAGCAACTGACAGGGAACAGGAGGGAAATGATAGGTTATCATCAGCCTCTTGTTTCATGTTCATGTAGCTCTTGTGGGCCAGTCACTGGCTGCACTTGTCTTTGCAGGTAAACCAAAGTAACCATCAGAAGAGTGTTTAAGAAGCCTCCCCCCCAAATTAAATAATTCTATTTTCTAGCAGCCTGGATGTGATAGAAAATTACAAGAGAGATTGATTTTTTTTTTCCCTGCTACCGATGGGTCATTTCTTCCTTATTTTCTTAATTGCTGGTTCCCTCAGCATTAAAGACGGCAGATCAATGGGGTTAATACAGAGGGTGGCTGGGAGGCAGAGCACCATTGATTCACCAGCAGGAGCAGATCCCTACCTTCCCCAAGTTTTTGGTTCCCTCTTCAACATTCGCAGCAGCACTGTTGACATGGTCTTCAATCCTGTCAATCTTCTCCTGCTGGGACTAGATGCAAAGGAATTATGAGTGAGGTAACCTGCTGGGAAGCAGCAGTGAGCCAATACACACCATTTTAATGCCTGTAATCAGGGCCCCACAGCAGCTTTCATCTGCACCCGGCAGCCTTAGTGGTGCTCCATGATTAGCATCTGATACACTCTGCTGAAACTACTAAAAAATACTTACTTTAAAAAAAACTTAACTATTAATATGGGGTGGATATTAGACAATGTCTTGCTGCAGTTAGAGGAAACAACTCAAAACATATGATTTCTAAATCTTTTCTATGGATAGAGGAATTCACATTCCAAGAGGAAAAATAAACTAAAAATAAGCCTGTTTTGTTTCCTGCTGAGTCTCACTTTCAAAAAAAAAATTCTATAAAGCACATTTATAAGATCAGTACTAACTCCAACATACAAAGCTGCATCAAGAAATCTAAGCAGAAGTGTTTAATTATGACATTATAGAACAATGACTTCAGAAACAGTGATGGCACTGAAAAAATACTTGATGTTGCTCTGTATTTTACTGTTTGATTTTACAAAAACATTCCATCCTTTCTCCAAATGCAGCCAGTCAGATTCCCCTGCAGTCTCTCCCAGGGAACACTGGAGCA
The DNA here is from genome assembly GCA_013396875.1 of Vireo altiloquus. Lineage (NCBI taxonomy): Eukaryota > Metazoa > Chordata > Aves > Passeriformes > Vireonidae > Vireo > Vireo altiloquus. The sequence continues at coordinate 1,667,415 of VZRF01003225.1, forward strand.
GAAGATAAAGGGGTCTGTGGGTTTGTTTGTTCTTATTTTAATCTCAGCAGTATGCAGGCTGTTTTATGTCACAAAATAATGAGATGGCTGATGTTCAGCTTAAAATAAAAGGCATTCTGAACTTTTTGCCTCTTTCTAATTCAGAAACTGCTGAGTACACCAGCTCTGGTATTCATCTACTATGCAGTCCACCCACCTTAGATGCATGTTATTACATCTAATAATGTTCAAGTGCAAAATCCAGCAAGCCCTGGGAACAGGACCTCTTCCTTTAACCTTCAGAGTAGTGAATGAACATTTTTGCAGTCTCTCTCCAGTCTAATGGGTCTTACTTGGGGTTTTTTGTATAGATGAAGCAGCACATACTCAGCAGAAAGCATAAAAGGTAGGTTATTTACCCCTACTAACCCAACAGCAAGGAGATTAAAGAACTCTCCTAGGAGATGAGAATTGTGCATTTAAATTGGCTGTGGCACAGTAAAAACTAAACATTGGGAACCAACATTTTGGCAGTGCTGTGAGAGCAGAGAAAGGGCATGATAAAGGTGAGGATTTTTGTAGCACTCCTGATAAGGTGAGAAAAGGTACCTGACAAACCCATACCCTGTGCAGTGAGAGCTGTCACCACCATTACAATCAGCAATTGTAAAAATTAATAGGACCTGGGTAGAAGTCTGCAGTCAACACTGCAGAGCTTCTGCTAAGGTTTGGCTCGTGGCCATGTGCACTGGCTGGAAGATCACAGCTGCTCCAGTGACAAGAACTTGGGAGCAACTCCCAGCACTAGTGCTGAAAGAGGAGACTGCTGCCTCCTCAAAGCGTCACCTTGGCAGAGCCTGAATCACAGGAGAGACACATCCTCAACTTTTTTTGTCCCCACCTAGGAGCTACCCATTCACCCTGGTTTTGTAGGAGACTCTGCAGGATGGAATGCAGAATTAATACTTACACAGACTAAGAGAGAAAACTCAGTCACCAACTGGCTGAGCTCAATCAAGTCCTGCAATTAAAAAACAAATGTTATTTTGTGATAGTTGCTAAGACCAAGAGCACCAACATGGCAGGGAGAGAGTTCCAACATACCCCTTCTAAACTTTCCCAGGACTCAGCTGCATTTTCTTCCTGAGGTATTTCCGGAAGGCGAGAGTAGATCTGGATTAAACTTTGGGAGCCATCCTTCACTTCCGCATTATATAAAGTTTCTGAATGAGAAACATGATGTTTGTAAATAAATGCACTGAACCAGGATGCAGGTGGTGTGCAGACTTTCTCACTCTTACAGTCTCTCAAGGGTAACCTGATACTTAACCTGATTCAAGCCAAGCAACAGCCCCAAAAATGATTGTATAAGGAGAAGTCTTACAGCACTGCACAGTTTCTTAAAAAGATGTTATTGACAAAGAAATAGATTCATTTCTATCAGCACATTTTCACAACCGGTCTTGAAACTATACTAAATTATACTCCTGAATTCAAGGTCATTTAATTCATTTTGTATTGACCAGGCTAAGAAAACTAAGCTTGGGACAAAAACTTCATTTATGTATGACACACAAAAATGCTGTGCTCCCAAAGTTGAACAGACAGTTATTCATTTTATGATTGATTGTCATGCTACTGGTTTGATTTTCAGCCACTGGGAACTAAAAGAAGCTGGAGGAAAAAGCTTTCAAAGCAAAAGCAGTGAAACCCAAGTTAGATGGTGCCCAGCATTCCATGCTGGATCAGTTGGGTAAATGGTACTGTGAGCATGGCAGACATTTGCAGCTCAGTGCTGTGCAGGAGTTATTCTCAAGTATGTTCCTCCCCTAAATCATCTGGGCTAATGCAGAATATGCAAGGACAAAGTATGGTGTTAAAAATGGAGAATGACAGACAGTGAGGTGGCACTGGGGAGAGCAGATACAATGGACAGACACACAACCTCCTCCAGTCAGAGCCCACTCTGGAGCCACTGCGGATGTCATGGACATGCATGTAATCGTGGACAACAAACTGAGAGGCAATAAAGAAAAATAACAAACAAGTTTGGCTTGTCAGTACATGGACTGAGGAAGAGCTTGGGAGTCTGAAAGGCAGACTGGAGAATGTGTGTATGTAAACACAGTGCAATGATCATCTCAGTTCAAACAACTTCAATTTCTGAAGGGAGATTGCTCTTTCACTAGGACACTGGTGTTTCCTTCCTTGGGAAGGCTGTCCCAAGAGAAAGCTTAATTAGGGGAGAGGCTGGTTAGGTATGTCTAACAATACTAAAGTGTAAATATTGTATTAAAATCTTTAGAAACAATTATTGTGCCAAGGTATGATAATAATATTATATAACTGTTACAACAACAGATATGACCACTGGAAAACAAATAAATATAATCATATTCATTAAAAAAATCATTAACAGTGCATGCTTATTCATGGAATTAATTTAAGATAAAATAAAAATGATACATTTTCGTAACATTTGTCCATTTCTCAACATTTTTATCCCAATATCCCAAAATAATCAGATTAAGGACCCAATCTTCCTGCTTTCAGCTCAGTAAATGTCTAACATCAATGAAGTTGATATTTAGACATAATTAGCAACCCAGGACACTAAGTAAGCAGAGTAACATGAATGCACTAAGCAATTTGGGGGCTTAATTTGGGCTTGTTTTTCTTTCTAATTATTTCTACCCCTTTTCCTTTAAGAATCCAGACATGGAATGCATTTCATGTTCTACAATCATCACCTGTTCTTCCAGAACATATTTTTGATTTATAACCTCAGATTAGTTAATGCTGTGTACTCAGTTCTAAAATATTGCATTCCCCTTTTCAATTTAATTAATTATATATCCAAACGTGTGCATTTTTTGAGAAAACTGTTCTGCCACACACTCTGACAGTTATCACTGGTTTTGAGGATTTTATTTCATTTCAATCCTTTTGAATCCTATTTCAAAATCAAGCTTCTTCTGTCCAGAAAGGTGTACTCTTCCCTAATCAGCCAACATGCATGCTAAGTTGGTTAAAATTAAAATATTCATAGTTCAAAAGCAAAATAAAAACCTCACTGCAAAGCAAAGCTGCCTCCTCCCAAGACCTTGCTCTGGTCTGTTCCTAACAATCTATGCCAACCTGCTGTAGGAAAGCATATCTTTGAAAGTATATAAATGATACCAAAGTCTTGGTACAAATTCAAGACAAATTAAAACTGTAAGTAAGTTTACATGTTATCATTTTGTAACAACTAAAAATCAGTGAGAAAAAATTCCTCACTAAAATTCTTTATTCACTTTAAAAAACTAAGGAAAAGAACAAGAAGGGTAAAGGTGGTCACATTTGGGCTGAAAGTATGAGTAAGAAATTGATATTCACTACTTCACTTTTTATCAAGTCTAACCAATTTCAATAGAATTGAGAATGGAAGTGACTCCACCAGTTCATTTATAGAGCATCTCCACAGAAATACAATAATACAAAACACCTCTGCAGATTTCACAGAGGAGCTTTACACCTCATTACACCTGAGATAAAAATCTAATGCTGTGGAAAATTCAATATGTTGCTTAAAAGATTTTAGTAATTTTAAGAGTGGAGTCTCACCTTTTGTTAATATTTGTTTAAAATGCAATTAAATTCCATTTCTATTGGCCCTCAGTTGAGGATGGTGAATGGGGGAAGGGACTGTATCATATCACTGACATGCCTTCTAAATGGGAGATTTGAATTTGTAAACTCCTTCCTTCTCTACCAGATGGAAAGCAACATGCTACAAAGAATAGGCACGTATTGAACCTCCTTTGATTAAGATCAACAGCCAAGATTTGCTTTCAGGACTGCAGCCTCTAAGCACAAAAGAATAGGCAATATACTGTGTCTGGGTTAGCAATTCAACAGGGCTGCTTGCACAGGCAGGAAAACTTGAAAAAAAAAATCTGTTTAATTGTATTTAGTTGTCTGCCTGTCTGTCTGTTTCACTTTAAATGGGGTGAATTATTTCCACATTCCTGAGCGACTTGCAGATGCCTGTCATTCCAGTAATATTTTTTCTGTTCTTCTCATCCCCATCTTTCTGATCAATTTATTATCCTTCTGAAGTGCTGTTATACTCAGTGTCCTCCGTACTTCAAAGGTATTCCAGATTTCAGAAGCAGTCCTGTTCTTTGAAATTAAACTCTAGTTCCCATTTGCCACCTATGTAATTGTGTAAAAAAGAAAAGCAGTAAGCCAGGACAAGGCCTTTCCAATGAAATACTGGAATGTACTGAGAACAACTGCAGAAAGGTACCAAAAGAAAAGGTGTCTTAAATTTAGTTCTGATCCTAACAGAGAAGAGCTCACAAAGAGACTGAAATTAATGGCTAATATATATGAAGGGAATCACTGAATACTGAAGACAATGAGCTCCCAACAAAAGAGATGTCAACAAATTTGGTAAAATTAATAGAAATTATGTGGAAGGAGTTCCTAAAAGATAAAGGACTGCAGAATTGCTGGCAGGCACTAAAAAAAAAGTCTGCACTGAACATGACATCAAATTGCCCTGATGCAGAGCAAGATGTTTATGGCTTCAGAAAGCTCTTCAATGCCCTGGATGTCAAGAATTTGACACACAATATGAGTACAAAGAAAAATATAAGCACAGAAAGTTAGTATCAGAAAAATCAGGACATAAATATGTTGCAACTACCAAGGGGCATAAGTGGTAGCAAGGAAGTTTCTGTGAATGTTTTTGAAGTTAGAGGAAGACCAAGGAGGTGTAAGTGTATTACTAGATAAAAAGGTAGCTTTAAGCAGATACTTGATGCAATTAACTTAAATAAGAAAGAAAAAGAGAGAGATGGAAAAAAAGAGAAGAGGTTAAAAATATTTAGATGAGCTAGGCCTATTTAGGGTCTGAGGGTTTGATTCTAGAGCACTTTTGAAGAAAACAGCCTCTGAAATTTCAAGCATATTTTTGAGAACTTGAATAAGGTGGTCCCAGAGGACTGCAAGAGAGGAGACTTTGAAATCCACAAAGATCTTAGGACAAACTACTGAACAACCAACTACAACATGCTGAAGGTGTTGAAGGGTTGAGATCTACATGTCAGAAGCCAATTCAATCTTTTCTGTTGGCCTTGTAAGAAGAGAGAAGTTTTTTACAGTGGGGGTGGTGAGGCACTGACACAGGCTGTCCAGAGAAGCTGTGGACGCCCCTATCCCTGGAAGAGTTCAGGGCCAGGATGGGGCTCTGAGCAGCCTGGTCTGTTGAAGTTGTCCCTGTCCATGGCAGGAAGCCTGGATCTAGATGATTGTCAAAGGGTCCCTTCTAACCCAAACGGTTCTATGACTCTGTATTTGATATATCTTGATGTTCACAAGGTTTTCTGATACTACTGCACATGACATTCTTGAAAGCAAGCCCAGTCGTCAAATCTGTTTTTCTCCCTGCTCAACCACGAGGCTCACTGGCTTGTTAATCACACTTGAAAGAGTTCTTGTAGTTCTGCATGCAGCAACAAAAGGGTCATGAAATCAAATCTGACAGCAGGTTCTTCTACAATGCCACTGACTAAGAATGCTCTTTTGATTTTAAGACACATGAAATGCTCAAATGATTTTAAGTAATAGTGCTAGTGCAGCAATCAAACTAATTACAGATACGTGGAAGGATTTAATCCTGATCTAACCAACTTTCTCACAGATCATTAGGAGAGAACATCAGGGCATAATACAGACTTCTGAAGACAGAGTGGTAGAACAAGGATTGAAAGACACTTTAAAGAGAAAGGAGGGAAGACCAGCAAACTTGCCCGATTTCTAGCATGTCATAGTATGTTTTCAAAATCTTATTTAAATGGATTTATAATCTTTTCTTCTTTCTTGTCAGTTACCAAGTTAAAATGCTACAGGAAGAGATGTTCTTTACTACGAGACTTCCTCCTCTTTTCCATATATTTCAGCAATGCTGTATTACACTGCCTGTCATATAAAAATCTTAGTATTTTTTCAGTAAATCAGTGAAAATGGCCAAAGTGATTACTTGTTCATGATCAAGTGATTTGCAGGGGAGAGGAAAAGAATCCAAGCTACCTTGAAACATGAATGTTAAGTATTCTCTCTTCAACTAACAGTCCATTATTTCAAGATCCAAGGCTACAGGATCTTTCTCATGGAAGGCCATAGATGTTTAATTTTTAAAGATACTTAGGCATTTTCTGATTATCAAAATTCAGTCACAGGTCATGACAAAAGTGTCGTGTAAGGAAAGAAACCTACTTCGTCATTAACAATATTAACAATACTCTTCAACTGAAATCTTATTTGTTTACTTCATTTATATCTGCCCAGAGAAATTGCACACTGGATGGAATGATAGAGATACAATAAATACAGAAATTAAATTCTACTACCTTGTCCTAGAGTTGCAGATCTGGTTAAAGAGGCATCCTCCTGTCCTTTGAGTTGCCTTTTAAGTTCTTCTGCAGATTCAGAATGCAGCTGCAGGAAGTCCTTAATGGCAGTTGAAGCTTCCTCTTTAATGGGATTTATCATTCTCTGCAGAACTGGGATGTCTTCCTGCCGGACTCGCAAACAGAGTTTCTCCATCTCTCTCATATTGGCACGGAGTTGCTGCAAGAGTATTAAGAGTTATTCTGTAGCTTACTGGGTGAGAACACCAGACACATTCAGTGCCTGGAGTATGCCTATCATCTTTGGGATCAAGGGAGAAACCCTTTTGAAGCCATCACCATCACCATTTTGACGTTCTGGCTGTCAATTCTGTACTTTATCCACTTCTCTAAGTCAGTTTGTTTTATTTTGGGTTTCAATTAAAGTATTTAACTAATTAATTCACTGTGTAATTGCTGAAGTTATTTCTGTTTCTCTGATCAATTTAGGTCTTTGCCAAAACATTTACACAAGTTGCAATGAGTTGCGATAATATCCAAATAAAAGTATGTGATTGTTTCTCAAAATTCACTTTTTTTTGTAATAGTAAGTGGCTGTGGTGATCACAGGACCTCAGGATACAGTCATTCATAACTCCCCAAAACTATCACTTTCATTTTTTGAAGACAACTTCAGGGACAAAGAAAAAGGATAAATTTCTTCTTTTAATTTTTGTTTTTTTCACTGGAAAATCAAATAGAAATATTTCTTTAGTTACAGGAGTTTTGAGAAGATATAAACTATTCACAGCTACCAAGAAGAGTGTGTGTGCAAGCATTTCCCACAGGATAAACTTCTCCTGCATTCAAGGGTTTTTTTATTGCCTGGGCTTTTAAAATCTAAAAATGCACACAACTTTTCTCTTCCTACAAATGAAAAGAAGAAATTCACAGTTTAAATTATACCACTTATTGTCCTAGGACAGAGTTTTTATACAATTATAAAAAATAAGACTGTAATAAAAATATAATCTCTGCATTACATTACAATGATACAATAAATTCTATTCTTTGTTGCATTATTTATCAATTATTTTGAATTTTCTTCTCACAACAGAACAAGAGAATGGATTGACACCAATGAGTGGTTAGAAACAGAAAGGTTTTCTTCCAGAATACAAACCAGGTACAGGTAATGCCTTAGAAAGGAAAACTGCCTATCTGGAAAAGCAAGAACTAGATGGAACTAGTTTTATTTATATACACTAGTGGAATTAATTGCTATTAATATTTATGAAAACAAAAGTAGAAAATATAATTAGAGAAGGAGGAAGGAAATTATTCAACAACATGTTGAATTAACATTGCACAACCTTCCAAAGAAAGAACTATTGATTCATTAAAATCATGTGTCAAATTACTAAGATTAGATTAGATTATATTGTATGCTTAAATTAAGAGTACTATTAGCCAAATTAGACTGCATTATTCAAGACTAACCTCAGGTAAAACCACTGATTGACAATTATAAAAAAGGGAGATAAAAACAAACCAAAAAACTTTGGAAAACACTGAGTTGAATTAGAAACATGGTAGGCAGTAGCTTTCCTCATACATTTCTCATCTCAGTCTACCTCGCTCTCCCAGGTATCTTTCCCCCATGGTCTGCCCCTAAGTACTGAAAAAAGGAGAAGGTCACCACTGTCACAGTGCACCATGTGCCAAAATTCTTGGTATACAGAATCTTGGAATTTCATTTAAGAAACAAAATGGGACTATCTAGACACAACACTTGATTATTTAATTTCTGAGAACTATATGCAGGGGACCAAGGTTCATCCTGCTGTTTTATTTCAGGAAACAAAATTATCATTATTATCCTGTCTTTGGCCACAATGGAGACAAAAAAAAAAAGACACATCAAACAAAACTTGTGAAACAGTGACAACAGAGTTTGGGATGAGATAATAATGGTTTCTCTTCTAAAGAAAAAGGAGAATTTTGCAGTCGAAATTGAGTTAAAACATAGCTCTGCTTGGGATCTGTACCACTGCAGCTGCTGCTGGGGCAAATTACAAGTCCAGAGCAGCGACCAGCACAACACAATGGGCTGGTGGGAGTCTGCACAGATCCTGAACAGAAGCTTCAAGAGGTATGGACTGCTCACCCTAAGAAATGGCTAAACCAGCTCCTCACTTCCACCATTCATGATTACTTTGCTGATCAAAGAGAGATATTTCTGAGCAAGAAGATGGAGGAATCAGATGATGATATTCACGTATTTAGTGAAATTTAATTTTAGTAGCTCTTCCTTTGTGGTTTTGAAGAGAGGACTCTTGTTCCACTTACTGCCAATTAAACAGGTGAATGTATTCAGCCTAGCCTATCTTCAATGCATGATCTGCTGTTCCTACATTATTTCTTCATGAAGAGCTACAACGTCCTTCATAACATATTGCCAGAATTCATTATGCTATAGCATTTCCTTATGTCTAACAGAAATCTCTCTGGCCTCAATTTAAATCAGGTATTTCTAATCCTCTCTGTTCAAAACAGGGAAAAGAGAAGCCCTAACCTCTTTGCAACCATCCTCTCCATGTTTGCAGATAGACAGCATGATGCTGTCAGGTGGTCTTTGGGCAAAATAACTAATTTGTTGATCTTTACAAGAAGTCTTTTCTCAATTTCTGACTGCATTCATTGGTCTCTAGCTATTCACTTCCTTAGAAGTGTGGTGCCCAAACTGGACTGACTATTCTACCTGGGATCCTGCTACTGCTGACTGAAGAGATTGTAGGAGAGACCACACTGATTGCTCTTCCGTTTATACATCCCACTAAGTTATTTGGCTTTTTTGAGTCACTATTACACAATCAGTTCACTTCTACTTCTGTGTCCCTCAAGTCTTACAAAATTCTCAGCCTAGGTAGGTCAAAGGAACTCTGAGTTTAAGAATATCTTTACCCTGCAGATGGCCACAGGCTGCAGTAATGAGCTGATTTTACATGATCCTTCACTGATACCACAATCTCCTGCAGAAATTAAGTTCTCTACACTACTCCTCATGCCCTCACAGCATATCTACACCATTTGCCAGAGAGGTACCTAATCTGAAGATCATTTTAGAGATGTTACTGAAGACCTGAGCCATACAACTGAGCTTTGGAGATTTATGCAAAAAAAGAGCTGATCAGAAACAATCTTTTATTTGTAAACCATTTTCAGCTGAACTAGAAATCATAGAAGTGAAAAAGAAAAAAAAAGAAATAGATTAACGTTTTTCAAGCAGCTTTCCATGTTAGAGCAACACAGTGGAGAGACCATATCTTCCTAAATGTGTTTTGCACAACAGAGTCTCTTTTCATGGGCTGAATACACACTAAAGCCAGACTGCTCATCCACTGCATTTCTCCTTTTTTTTTTCCATTTAATGTCTTATTTCCTCTCTAGTAACTGCAGCATTTCCCTCCCTCTCATCACGAGAATGATCAGGGCACTCCTTAGATGTTACAACAAAATACTGCCATTTCATTGAAATTAGTGTAAACCTTGCAATAATTAACTAATTGTGTGGTAAAGTTGGCATGTATGTGGGCAAAGCCTAGAAAACTGCAAATGAATTCAGGCCCTAACATTTTAAGAAGTTCGTGGACTGTCCCTAAAAATGAAAATATACAAGAACACATTCAGAAAAACTAATACATGATATACAAGAGCTATTTTCTCAATATTTTTGAAAGGGTCTCTTCATACCCTGTGCAAAGATTTATCTGTTTTCTTCTCTTTCCTTTACAGAAGTTTTTAATGTGGCACCCAGTCACCTGAAAGCAGAGCAATAGATTTATGCTCATCTATACTTCTATTATAATTTTGACCATCATCAAAAGTACAACAGAAGTAATTATTCTGGGTAAACTGAAAATTCAGAGAAATGGCTAATTATGTGCACATGGATTAAATGTAGAATGGCTGTGCATATATTTGTCTAAAACCTGTGGCGGATGCCTTAGGTCAATATTGACTTAGGGATTCCTAATGTATTTTTACAACATCTAATTTTGAGAGCAAAGTGTGTGCTTGCAGAGAACATTTGGTATCACAATAATTAATCTGATTTCTTTGCAAACAAACAGATCACAAGTCCATTGGTAAACATTTAAACAGCTTACAGCAAACACATTCTACATGTCATATAATTTATTATCAAGTACTCCAGACTCCTAACTATTTAATTAAAACAAAGAGCCAGTCTGCTCTTCTAGCAGGAACACAGATACTTATTCTGCTCTCTGGGTATCAGAATGTGAACCACTTTATGCATCTAGATGCATCTAGATCTATAAACCTAGCTAGAAGGAATAAACATTAAATAAATTGTAAGAAAATTTATTTTGACTGAGAGTGAAAACAGCAAGCTTTAGATTTAAATGTTTCTAGAGACAAATAAGCAGTTTTCTTATTAAAGCACTCAAAATATCTAGGAATAACATCCTCAAGACAATTATTTTTTCTCTAATTATTGATGGATTTTTGTCTTGCTAAAGAAATGATACTGATAATTTAAAGTTACAAGAGAAGCCTTTCCCACAACTCAGATGTGAAAACAGATTAGAGAATACATAAGAAAACACAAGCTTACTATACCATACTTGTTAAAATGCCATTGTTTTAATAGAACTTCCACCTTTGGAAGACTCTTTGAATATGAAGAATAAACTTGTATTCAAATTTCAAAAGTACTTGGTGAAAAATCAAAATAAACATTTTAAACCTACAATTAGCAGAAAAATCAACTGGATTTCACGTGTAACTTCGTATCATCTACACTAAACAGAAAGCTCATTAACACCTTCTATTCCTCAAAAAAGACACATAACTCCAGCTTTCCCTAGCATTTAATTCTGTTGTTCAGTCAGGATTAAGTTCTTCTTTCCATTGTTGTTTTTGGGCTTTTTTCATTTTTAGTCTGATCTAATTTCCCACAAGAGTCAGTAAGACACTGACACAAACATGAGAATTTACAGTATTAGAACTGTGAGATGCATTGGTTTAGGACTGTGACACCTGTGCAGGCAAATCCTGCTTGTCTACATGCAGTGTAGGTCACTTATAGTAGCAAAGATGAGTCCCTCTTTTGAACAACATCAATGAAACCAACACAAAATGCCTCTCCTGGCTGTCCCCAGAATACTGGCAGTACAGCTGTTACACACCAGATGTTATACCTGCCTCAGCAAACTTTGTGCTGCAGATCTGCTCATTGTGTTCTTCTGTACTGATAATCTTCTTTGGCTGTGTGCTATTTAGCTGATGTTTGGCTGAGCTTCTTGCATCATTTTCATCAAGACAGATATTTTTAGAAACAGTGTAAGATTCCCTGTGTGCTGAGTTATGGATGACTATGCATGAAGTCACTGAGATGATGGCTGTGCTGACAAATGTGCTGGTATTTCCTCCCTTGACAATATCATGCATGTAACAACAGGTGATCACCAAACTAATAGTCCAGATGTTCTCTATGTCTGAAATTATGCTTGAAAATCAGCAGTATCCCTTATTGCAATAGCTGTCTTCTAATTTAATAATGTAAGAGGATAGTTTGCAAAAGACCACAGTCTCCAAACTTTTGCTTCTTCAAGAATATGGAAACATTTCTGACTGTATTTGCCTCATAGGACACAATTAGGAAATTCCTACCTTTTAAATTAAGTAAAGTAAAACTGTGTGCTTGTCAAATATGTCTCTTTGAAGGTCCATCCCTGAGGTAACCAGAACTATGTATGTAATTTAATCCCATCAGTAGCACAGCCATTTTCATATCCTTACCTGAACCGTTCGTCCTGCATTGATGTGCTCTTCGTGCAATCTGTCCCAGAGCCTGCATCTCTGATACTAAAACAGAGGAAAAACACTCCTTAGAATTGCTATTTTTACCAACTGGCTGCACAGAAAAAAATCCACCTTTGGTAAATGATCACTTTAATTTACTGACAGTAAAGAAGTTGAGTCATAAACAATTCCACTGCAAAATTAGAGAGGTAAATAGCAATGTATTTTGTGAAAAATTTTGTACTATGCATTTTACTGAATTACAGACAACCAGGGTTTCAGCATCAGTTTTTAACATCCGACTGATATTGCATCCTGACACTGCTGTGGCATACATCACGTGGCAGTAGAACAAATAGCAGAAGAAGGAGAAAAGAACGAAATAGTGAATAAGCAGTACTGGTCATATAGGACAATGAGGTATCTGGTACTATTGACAAAGAAAATTCATTACACAACACTACTGTCTACATTTACACTCAACATTTCTATATAGTTACAAACACAGCTACAAGAACCATCAGGCCAGATCTGGCACCTCCATGAGGCTCCACTAACTTCAGTGGGAAACTATCCATACAGTAATGCCCACGGGGCAGAGACCAGACTATCACATTAGCAGAGAGTAAGTTTGGCAAAAGAACTGCATATTATCACATATCAACCTTTTCATCGTTAAAACAAATCAGTCCCTGCTATAGGCAGTTGACACAAATAATATAGAGAATTATAAAAAAGACAGTAAAATAATAGAAGTGGTGATTCCTGGAATGTGTGCTGAAACTATCAAAGAATGCATTTACAATATTAGACAATACTAAAATATTTATTTAACTGTTTAGATAACAAGGCAAAATGTTTACCACGATTAATAAGGTATTTTAATGTAAAATTTAACTCCTCAATTTCTTAATATGCTTTGTTACCAATAAAAAACTTTATCTACAGCCTCTATCTTTCCATAATTATTTTCATAATTTTAGATGCCACAGCAATAAGGATCAAAAGTTACTCAGCTTCCTAAAATATGAGAAATCTGAAGTTACTATTTATTTTCAAAGCAAAAAGTTCTTTCATGGTAGGATTTTCTAGTTCTATGAAAGATAAAATGTTTAGTGTTCAACAAAGTCAGATTAACATCATTCTTCTAGGAAACAGAATAATAACAACCTCTGAATAAATTGCTATGCCATTCAAATTGCTGCCGATGTTCTTTTAAAAAAAATGGTCGAAAAAGCCCTGTATCAACAGTAGATGTTCCAATTTAGTCACCCCTGAAAGAGTAGTGAAGCAGGAATTTCTCAGGTTTCAACAAAAGGGGTTTAGGGAAAAACCACCTATTTAATTTCAACTGACTGTAATACATTGTCCAAGTAACTAATGATAAAAAATCCTGTTACCCAGTTAAGAAAAACTTCTCAGGAAACTTTAACTGCTCTTCATAAATTCCACTAGAAATGCTCGGCACATTCATCAGCTTTATATATTTAGAGATTTTATTACTTTGCTTCAAAATTCCAAATATGCTAGTGACAAGCCCAAAGAATCCAATGAATTAGCACACCCAGAGGAATGACATTCACATGGTCAGAGAATTCCTCCTTGTTGACTTCTCTTTGGTCATGCAACACAAAGTAGGCCATACTCCTGGACAGTGTTCACCCTGGGGGCCTCAAGGACAGGAAAGCTTGAGAAGAGATGGTATTGACATTATTTATTGTGGAAGCTGCGGCTGTTCAGCCTGGAGAAGAGAAGGTTGCGGGACACCTCACGGCAACCTTCCAGAATCTGAAGGGGGCCTACCAGGAAACCAGAGAGGGACTCTTCATCAGGATGTGTAGTGATAGGACAAGGAGTAATTGAAAGAGGGGAAATCAAGGTTACAGATTAGGAAGGATTTTTTTATTTTGAGGGTGGTGAGACATTGGAACAGATTGCCCATGGAGGCAGTGGATGTCCCATCCCTGGCAGTATTCAAAGCCAGTTTGGATAAGGCCTTGAACCCAGTGGAAAGTACTCCTGCCCATGGCAGGGGTGTGGGACTAGATGATCTCTAAGGTCCATTCCAACCACTCAACATTCTATGATTCTATCATGAACAAATACATGTAAAACTAAGGGAGGTCCATGAAGTAAAACATCTGTGGAATCCTAACCTGTTATGCCAGGTCCAGAGGAGGGCCACAAAAATGGTCCAAGGGCTGGAACAGCTCTCTGTGAAGAAAGGCTGAGAAAGTTGGGATTGTTCATCTTGGAGAAGAGAAGGCTTTTGAGAGACCCTATTGCAGCCTTTCCATAAATAAAGAGGACTTAGGAGAAAGACAAAGAGTTTTTACTAAGGCCTGTAGCAACAGCATAAGGGGCTTTTAGAGGAGAAGTTGAGATTGGACACAAGAAATTTTTTTATAATGAGCGTGGTGAGGCACTAGAACAGGTTGCCCAGAGAAGCTGCAGTTGCCCCAGCCCTGGAAGTGTTCAAGCCTAGGTTGGGTGGGACTTTGCACAACCTGATGTAATGGAATGTGTTCCCACACCATGGCAGGGGGGTTGGACTAGATGATCTTTAAAGCTTCTCTTCCAACCCAAATCTCTCTATAGTTCCATATTTCTGTGGTATTAAATCATAACTGTGCTATAGCCAAATTGTTTGTATTCCACAACAGAAATATAAAACATCAGGTTACTCTTAGACACTCGATCTTTTCTGCTCTGTGTCCATTCTCTTGAGAGCCCTCTTTCTAAAGAAACTTTGATGCTTCTGCTTTGGATCCCTTCCATCTCTCCTTGAAAGTATCCAGTGGACATGGAGAGAACTCAAAAGTAGGAGAGAACCCCTGATAAAAGCTCTTTAATAAATGTCTTACTCAAATGTCTACACTCAGATAAGACTGCAGTAAGACTCAGATACCCTCATTTCTCATTTTGTGTCACCTTTACATATCTTCCCACCACAACAATGGTCCCCAGCCAAAGATAAAAAGTGTTTCACACAACATCCTTTAGCACAGTCACAAGAAATGAAATTAAAACTGAAAGCAAAAGATAAAAAGTGTCTTAGAGCACTTTTTTTTTAAAGGATTGTTGCACATCACCAACAAAGCTCAGGGCAGTGAAGCCAAACAAAATATCTACCTTCCTGTACTACCAAGTCAATTGCTATTATCTAATAGAGACTTACGGAGAGCTGTAGCTCTTTTGGATACATGTGCATTTTACTCCCTCTTGGAGTGGAAGGCCATCCAAACCAGAGAATGTGCTTTAGAAAACAAGAATTTTCATGGGGAAAACATGGAAAGAAAGAAAATGTACGGAGAACTTATCTCCTAAGGATACAGCTTTTAAGTCTTTTGAAACTGTCATACAGAAAGTTGGACTCTCCAATAGTTGAGAAGCAATGATGATGAATTGATGGTAGCCACTTCCTCTGAAAAGGTGTATTCAAGGTCGAGTTTCATTATATATTGATTTTATAGTTTCTTCAAACAGTGATTTAGGAGATTAATTGTTTGGACTATCTCTGGAACCTAAGGTTTAAATCAATATTCATGAAATGAGGTTAGAGATATTGGCTCCATCATAAGTAAATAATGTTGCTGCTCTAAGTAATTGGACATAATTAGTGATTTTTGGTTAAAAGTAGCCTGTAAAATAAACAGGATCAGATTCTACAAAATTATCCTTTTACCTCTAGGGATGTTTGGTTTACACAGCTGAAAGTTAATTTTACAAAAAGTATTTAAGAGAAAATCATCATGACAGCTCACAAAAGTACGGTAACACATTCATTATGGCTAAAATGCATGTAAAAGATATAAAATGCCAATTATCATTCAAGTATTTCAACCAAAGTAGGGTTAACAATGTTTACTACAAATGTAAAGGCCTTTGTGCACGTAATTACAAGGTAACATAGAACTTTGGTCTTTAGCCAAATTTGAATTAAAGCACTTTGTCATCAACTTCTCATCGAAAGCTCTACATAATCTTTCAGTGTGACTGCTTCTTTGGTGTAAAAAGAACTATATTAGTGTCCTGGGTTGCAAAGTAAGACGTGACCAAAAGCATGTATTCTATCACCATCTTCATGAACTGTTGAAACCAGGTGGGGCAGTGCTCCCTGCCTCCTCCCTCTGGATTATCTCCTGTTAATGGCCCATCAGTGCCTTATCGCAGAACTCACCATCCCATTGTGAGATGCTCCACCCAGAGGGAGGAACCAGGCAGTCCATCCTGGATATAAACCGGGATTTTGAAAACCATAGGCAGCCTTCTCCCACTGGATATCCAGAGGATAAGAGCTACATACCTACCACTGGACCTTCTGAGGAAGACCAGACCTTTCTCCAGGATCACTGCTCCAACAGAACCACATCCATCACTTCAGGAGGACTGCAGCCACATCTTATCGGACTGCCACTCCTACCCTGACTGACAGGGTGCCAGGTCATACCTGACTGTCAGTTTAAACCAGTATTTCTCCTGCCTTGTTTTATATATACATATATGTGTATCCATATATATTAGTAAAGAACTGTTATTCCTGTTTCCCATATTTTTGCCTGAAAGCCCCTTGATTTCAAAATTATAATAATTCAGAGGGAAGGGGGTTGCATCTTCCATTCCAAAGGGAGGCTCCTGCCTTCCTTAGCAGATACCTGTCTTTCAAACCAAGACAATTAGAAAAAAGTGAACACTAACCTTCTCAATATTTATTTGGTGTTTTCTTAACCTTTCCAAATCTGTTGGAATTGCCACTTTAATGAATTTCTGAATTGCAGGTTCAATTCGGCGGAGTTTAACTTTTTCTTCATCTTCAGACATCCTAAAAGCAGCTTTCAAGTCAACACCTGTCCAATATACCTTCACCAAGGTAAAAACTCCTAAAAACAACAACAAAAATATTAAACAAGGAGTAAACTTGAATCACTTTTTAAATAAATCAAAATGAGATAAATCAGTTTTTCTAATAATCACATATCCCCAAAACCACAATTAAGCAGTATTAATACTTAATATCTGGATATTTGCATTTAAATATATTATCTTTATTTATTTGCAGGCTTTGTGGATCATTGTTCATAAAACTTAACACTAACAAGAAAAGAAACAGCTAAGTAATTAAGGCAGAGGCAAACTTGGTTTGCAGCATAATGATACATGTAAAGGTTTGAAAAAAACTTCCAATTAGATGCTTTGATTGATCAGAGTTCACATTTTGCCAATTCACATTCAGAATCATATTAAAAATTGTAAAACATGTCCTTAAAAGACACCAGAATAAAATTAATTCTGCAATTCCATTTCCTGGAAACGTTAAGAGCTCCTGAATGAAGATTTGCACTCAAATTGCATATGTCCCTTACTAAAAATGACTAAGGCATCACCTAGCAAGGCATATAAACAGGCTGCTGAAGTATTTGCAGGACCAGTAGGTACATAAGCAGCCTGAATTCTGTTCCCTGCAAGACACAAAACATAATTTTTGAGTTTTACTTCTCTAGAAGAGAGACGTGTAATATTGTATGTAATAGCATTTATCTACAGAGCATAGGAGTAACATAAATGAATTCCATTATGCTGAATGCACACAAGGGGAAAGAAGACACCTATGAGAAAGTTTTGTCACAGGTGTCAGTAAAAAGACATGTGCTAACTCAGGTATATGGAAGTACCTGAACTACATCAGCAACTGTACCAGAAAGCTTTCCCTGATTTTCCTCTCTCACTAACTAAACTGATTTAAAGTAATTAACCTAGCAAAATCCTCCTGGTACAGGTGAGGCACAGCAAAATGTAACAGGTTAAAAAACATTCCTGTTTTTCACACAGTCAAACATATTATCAGCAGTGAAATTAGACATTACTTTTCTCACATCTACCTATGGTGTGAAAATGCAGAGGGATGGTGTTGATGTTTTTCTGAGACCTGTGATTTCCTGCAGGCAGAGAGAACATGAGGGCAGACACCAGTTGATGGCACTGGGTCTTTGACCAAAGTGCTCAGTGCTCAGCCCCAGGCCTCTCATGCAGGGAGCACAAGTACAAACCTGCTCCAAACTCAAAGGAGCCAAGCTGGAAGCATCTTCCAGCAAGAAAGGGGAAGCACTTCTGCGTTAGGGAGGAAGACAGTCGCAAATAAAACAACGCTGCATTTTTCAGAAGAACATAAGGCTAACAGAAGACTCTCCTCCTGTATCTATCCCACCCAACAAAGAAACTGAAAACCGTGGAAGACTGAATGTTTACTGAGAGTAGACCAAATTAGGGGAAGTCAATCTTTAAGATTTCAATGACACATCTTTTGTTTTTTCAGAACCTCAGAAGAAAATTATTTCATCAACTGACTTTACAGTCATTGCTAAATCATCCCCACTTCAAATTATACAGACACACTACCAAGCAGTCTTAAAAATCCCCTTCTAACCTAAGGCATTTAATATTAACAGTCCTTCAAACAAACCTTCAAATAAACATGCAGTGGGAGGGTGACCTCACATTTTTCAGGTTGCATAAAGAACTTTAAGCCTTTTATATTGATTTACTCTTTTCACCATTCTAAAAACAGTAGTTTAAACGCAAGATGATAAAAAATACCTTCTATTACACCTCGGTCACTGCAGTCCCTTACTTTTGAAAGAGGCACTCATATATCACAGTTGAACTCTATTCTGAATCCAGAACTGATTTTTTTTTTATAATGTCCAGAAGATAAAAAGCATCATACCTCAAACTGCAGCACTTCCTCTTCAAACACACATTTAATTTCATGACAGATTATACACTAATCCATGAGTTTATGAGCTAGAATTGATTAAAAATTGGTTCCTTAAAGATATTTAATAGCCATGTCATGCTTTTCTTTCATACTGAATCATACTGAAAAAGCGATGACACAAATTCTTCAAACATTTAACACAACATGAACTCACAGAAACACACAACTCATTCTGTTTTAGAAGAAATGCAGCAGAGACTAAGATAAATTCATCATAACTTCATCCTTAACCTTTCATGACATCTAGAGATTGATGAGAGCCAAAACTGATAGTTTAGATGACTTACAATCTGGAGCACTCTGAAAGCAGAGTTAATGTAAACAATAGCCATGTGCCTTGAGTAGATTATCTGAATTTTGAAGATTTGGCTCCATGCAGGGCTTTGGGTAGTCATTTTCTTCTCCTTAAAAATTCCCAGACAGTAAAGTAACTTCCACGACAGTATCTATCAATCTCTTAAAGACACTGTGCAGCAAGTTTGAAAAACTAAGAAATATAAGAACTCTTTACAATATCATCAGGTCTCCTGCTTAATTTTCTCTCAAATAGTATAGTAGCTTCTGCAACAAAAAATCTAAGCCATAAATTATCAGTGCAATGTCTTACTTTTTTAAAGTTCATATGATATTAACATTTTTATGCATTTCTGCTTGTTTCTGACGCAATTTCAAGGAAACCTTGCATACTTTATTTGACTTGTGTTCTCCTAAGCATAATTTTAACCACTCATTTCTGAAGTAATAATGCCTGTTCTTTCAGTAATCACAGAGTAACAGGACAGTTTAGGTTGGCAAGGATTTTCACATGCCATCCAGTACAAGCTGAATTAGATGTCATTGGACGAGTCCTTGTCCAGTCAAGTTCTAACATCTCCATGGATGGACACTCTGCACACTCACTAGACCCCTCCTTCAGTGTTTGACTAGTGTACCGGCTAAAAACAAACTAAACAAAAGACCTTCTTTGTAGCTAACCAGCTTGTGTCCACTGCTCCTCATCCCACTGTCATGCACCTCCAAGAGTAGCCTGGCTCTACAGTTTCTACCCACAACAGTAAGATCTCCCCTTCCTTCATCTTCTCTTAAGGCTGAACAAACCCACCTCTGTTTCTCCTTGAATATCATGTGCTCCAGCCCTCTAACCAGCCTGTGGTCCACCACAACACACGGGTCCTATTCTGTAAGGCTGCTCTCCATCAAGTCTTCTAACCTGTTCTAGGGGCAGGGCTTTCTTACTCCCTCTGCTGGAATTTTTGAGGTTTCTGTCTGCCCATTTCTCCACCCCATCAAGATCCCTCTGAGCAGCAGCCCTGTCAGGCCTACAGACCACTCTCCTCAGGCATGCGAAAACACTGCAGTCAACTTCAGCTTCTTAGAAGGTGATTTTGCCTCTGTCCTTGGATCTGAATATCAGTGACTGAAATAACACTAATCCAGAAGTGATCAAGACCAAGATGCAGAATAACTTCCAGTCAACTATATCAATAAAAAAGACATATCCAAAGCATGCTGTAGCAGCACAAGTCACATAGTTGCAGTCAACCAGAGGTAAAACTCTTCCCAGGTACGGCAACATACTTGTGACTTGTTATTGTAAATTTCAGAAAATGCTGCTAACACACATCAAATGTTAACACTCATGAAATTTTGCTAAACTGCCTAGTGCTCTCTGTTCAAACACAGTACAACAATGCACAACAAGCCTCAGGAGGTCTACCTGCCCAGGGAAACACAATGTAATTCACTGATTTGATTTTAATTCACTCACAACACTTTAGACAACCACTGCCACTAGAAAAAGTACTTCCAGCATAAATGCCTTGCTGATAAGGGTTGAAAGGCCAAAACGTTTTTCCCTGTAAATAAAATTAATTCGAATATAAGAATATACAACAGCTTTCTCCCTAAGGTGACCAGAAATATTTCATAGAATGGTACTGGCCCAAAAATTGCAGTGACAACGTATACACTATTGCTCACTTGGCTGAGGCCTGTAGTTAGTGAGGAACATGCTCCTGTGTTAGGCTACAGCCAAACTGCACTTCAGGACTAAATTACATCTTTTTCCTTCTGTCTGTAAAATAAATCAACAGAAAATTAGCTTTGTTAGGCTGAAATAAGTCAGTCACCAGCCTCAGTGTGTTCACAAAGTAACATGAAACTGCTTAGTGGGATGAACAGCCACACGTGTGGGATCTCCCACAGAACACCCAGAATCAGCAGCTGTACATGTCAGACTGTGGTTCCCAGCAGACCTGTACTCTTGTGGATCACCTGACAACACAGACTTGATCCAAGCAAGGCAAGGGCACATGACTGCATTTCAAGAAATCAGAGCAGACAACAGGCATTTTGTCTGGGATTTATATGTTTAAGCCAGCTGCAGAAGGGCAGAAAATGCCTAATGACTAACACGTGAACACCTTTTGCACAAAGCTGAACCGGTGGAGCAAGTCTGCAGTGGGGCTGCTGCCTGCCATAAGAGGCCACAGCAGTTCAACCTACAAACAGAGCCCTAATATTGAATTCTCAGTATTAACAGAACTACACTTCTGGTCTCACCCCAGAACCACACAATCAATTAGGTTGGAAAAGACTCTTGCGATCATCAAGTCCAACCTATCAATACCACCCTGTCAACTAGATCATGGCACTTAGTACCATGGCCAGTCTTTCCTCAAACACCTCCGGGGACAGTGACTCCATCACCTTCTCGCACAGCCCATTCCAATGTCTCATCAACCTTTTTGTGAAGAAATTCACAACATTCCAGCCTAAACCTCCCCTGGTGCAGCTTAAGACCAACAGGTTCCAGAGGCCTACCTGCCTGTACCATGCCCTGGACAGACAAAGCGAGCGTGAAGAGAGCAGAAGCATAAAAAATATTAACTCTTATATAAAGGCTTCAAGCAGACTAAAGTAGTTCTTTTTTCCTGACATACTGTTTTAAAAGCTTTGAGCAATGCCAGGCTAAACCATTCCTCACGCTGTAAAGAGTAAACAAATAAGTAAATAAATAAATAAATAAATAAACAAGTAAATAAGACAATCCAAGCTGGTGTGACAAGTTCTGTCCCGGATCAGCTCCCCACGACCTGACTGCGAGCGGACCTCGGGCCCAGCCGCTGCTGGGGGCACTCCCGGCTGGGCACCTCCAGCTCCTCCGGCGGGCAGGGGCGGCTGCGGGACGAGACCCCGCCGCTCTGCCACCGGGGAGAGAGCCCGGGCCAGGCCGGGGGGAGCGCCGGCCACCGCGGCCTCGCCAAGGGCCCGGAACCGGGAGTCGCGGGGGAAAACCCGGCGCTGGCTCCGCGCTGCGGCTCCTACCGGCCCCGTCCGCAGCGGCCCAGCCCAGGGCCCACCGTGCGCCCGCCAGGCCCCGGCCCGGCCCGGCCCGGCTCTTTCCTTCGCCTCGCTGGCACAGGGAGCGAAAGCGAAAGCGGAGCCAAGCCGGCCCCGCTGCCCGCTGGCCCTCGCTCCCTTCCACCCCCGCCCGNCGGGACGCTGGGCGGGAGCCGGCGCTGGGCTCCCCCTCCGCCGCAGGGAGCGGCCCAGCCCCCGCCCGCCACACGCACACCCCCGCCGCCGCCCTCGGGCCAGCTTCCACATGTTTGTTTCCCGTCGGGGGCGGGAAGGGGACGAAGAGGAGGAGGAGGAAAAGAAGGAGGCGGAGAAGCTGTCCTGGCGGCGGAGCGGGTACCGGGAGTCTGGGATAAGGGCTTATCGGGAGGGAAAAGTTAAATTTATGCTTCTAAAAGAGAACCAAAGATTCCCGACAAAATGTTAAGAATTTTTCATAGAATCGTAAAATATTCTTCGCTGGAAGGGACCCACAAGGGTCATCGAGTCCAGCTCCCGGCCCTGCACAGGACGATCCCCAAGAGCGCACCATGTGCCCTTCCTTGGGCTGCCTGTTCCAGTGCCCAGCCACCCTCTGGGTGAAGAACCTTTTCCCGATATCCAACCTAAACCTCTCCTGACACAACTTCGGATCATTCCCCCAGTATGTTTTGAAAATAAATTCGGAAATAAGCGTAACTTGTTTGTGCCAGACACACTGATCGCTGGATCTTCCCCCGACACCACAATGCCCTGGCCGGCAGAGCATCTGCTCCCTATAGGCGTGCCCACTCCTGTGGGACAGGTGGAGCAGAACCTCCGAGGGCAGCCTGGTATCCCTACTGATCAACCTATCACCTCTGAATAGGAGTGTTAAACTGTCTGGCTACCTGGTAATATCTGTAGAGGAGCTATGTTATGTCAATATTAGACCATTTTTAAACTAAACATTAATAAAACAAAGTTAAGGAAGATCTCCAGAGTAACAAATATGATTGTACATTGATTGTGATGTTCTAAACAAGATTTATGTTGACATATGTTGTTCCATGGCTTTTTGGCCAGTTCCAATTTAATTTGGAGGAAGTCATTATGGTCCTATAAGTTTTGTGGAAATTGATATGTCACTGAGGAAATAAACCTAAATTTGTTTCCTCAGTGAAGGAACAGTAAGCAAAAAGCTCAGCTCTTACACATTCTTGTTAGCGGCGAACAGCCAGACAGCCAGTGTGCATATATTAGCCATCCACTTTACACAGACACCGTTCTAGACTTCTAAATGGGGTTTTCAGGGGGCTAATGGAGAATAAATTTTAGACATAATCATGCCTATTTAGGGGCTGAAGAATCCAAACCAACAGAATCCCATGGCTTCATTAGTTCTGTTGTTCACAGTACAATTTCTGTAATGGCAATGGAATACTGGGGAATGCCAGGGTATGAAAAAATAAGCTTACATTGAACATATATTTTAAAAAGGTTAAGGAGGATGACACAGGCTAGCCTAGCATTGATATCTTGGCCCAGATTAGGAGCAGAATCATGAAAGTGCTGATCTTGGACACAGTCATTAAATATCAATAATTAAATGCCAGTGAACATATTTTTAGGAAAAAACTTTAATTAAATGTGTTTGAATTTAAGTCTGGTAGATAATGATGTAATAGCTTCTGTCTGATGTAATGCAGTATGCTATTCTCATAAATACAATGAGGAGTGCAAATTCTGTGTAGTTCACAGAATCATAGAATTGCAGAATGGGTCAGGTTGGGAGGGACCACAGTGAGTCATCTGGTCCAACCTCCTTGCTCAAGCAGGGTTATCCTAATGCACATGGCACAGGATTGCATCCAGATAGGTCTTTAACACCTCCAGTGAGGGAGACTCCACAACCTCTCTGGGCAACCTGTTCCAGTGCTCGGTCACCAGCACAGAAAAAAAGTTCTTTTATATGTTCAGGTAGAACTCCCTGAGCATCAGTTCCCACCTGTTGCCTCTTGTCCTGTTGCTTGGCACCACTAAGCAGAGCTTGGGTCCGTCCTCTTGACACTCTCCCTTCAGATACTTGTAGAAATTTATGAGGTCCCCTTGCAGTTGTCTCTTTTCAAGGCAACAGGCCCAGCTCCCTCAGTCTTTCCTCATAGTAAGTGATAATAAGATCATCATAAGTGATTCAGGTGACAGTTCTTGAGAGGAGTAATTCTAAGTGAAGATTTGTCATTAGGTCATCTTGGTGTTATTCTTGGCCTTGTGTTATTAGAAAACAACGAGCCAAAAATACCAAATGACTACTTTGCTCTTATAAATAGAGATAAGGGCAATTAACTTATATAAACTCCTTTGAATTGCTTTGTAAGCTCATCTCAGTTGCAAAAATACTCCTCTGAAGCCAGTCAAATTGGAAGTCATGCAATCAAGATAAAGCCTTAAGGGCACACTTGCAATTTGAGGGTGGCATGAGACAGTGCTGAGGAGGACCTGGACATAATCAGCTAAACATGAGCTCTCAGAACAAAGCTTTTGATAGCTAATACTCTGAAAAAAACCAGAGGAACTTCAAATACAACTGGAATAGATATTCCCCCTCTTTATAGAACTGGTGTAACCATTATCAAAATAATGCATTCAGTTTGAGCATTACCACTTCAAAGGGATGTTAAACACCAAAAAGAGTCCACAAGAAAGTTATGAAAGGTGTGGAAGATGTGCATTAACATGAGATATTTTAAAAGTATAATCCAATGCAGTTGAGGAGGTACTTCTGTCATAAGAATAATAATACTTGTCTTAAGTAGTACATAGAGATATTTGAACAGAAGAAGTGTTGCTTTTCAGAAAATTACAAAATTCTGAAAGCAAAACTAGAATAAAAATGAGCCTAGAAATATGACATCTTAGTTTGCTATAGGATCAAATTGTCTGTGAAACTGTTTTGAAACAATGCAAAATTTTCAATTAAAAAATGGAGATTTTTTTCAAAAATACTCTGTAGTTCAAGCATAAACAGCAGAGTACATTGGTCCAATATGGAGGTGGCACAACCACAAAGTTATACTCAGCCATTCCTTTCCTTAAACTTGATGACTCCAGAAGAAGACCAAGAAGCCTACTTGTATAGCAGCAAAAGAATGAGCAGGATCCTGATATTTCCAAAAGGAAAGATTTTTTTGTGTTTGAATTCTAACAGGCAACATCTGAAGAACTCCTGGCACATTTCATTGTGAACGTGATGTTCATGCCTGACTATCCAGTTCTGCTACCAGTGCTAATGTGGTTTTCCAGGCAATCCAGCAGTGACTTCAGGAAGTCCAAATCTCCTCAAGCTAAAAATAACAATGCAAAATGCTATGTCACTCACGTAAAGATCATCAAAGGAACAAGAGTTCCACCTTCAGGTTTGGGAAAATACTACCTCTGATGGCAAAAGATATCTCAGGAAAAAAAAAAAAGTGTAGATGAAGTTTGGCTTCCTGAATTACAGAGAGACTCAAACTTTTATTGCAAGTCAGTGATCAGTTCTGAGTGGTCTCTTACAGATCTGATGACTGTGTGCATCCCTATATAGTTGTCAAACTGTATTACTAGTCCTGTATTACCAGTAAATGCCTAGGAGAAAATAATGGAGAGTCCTAGAAAGGCACAGAACTGATGTATGTCTGTCTAAGGAAGAGCTTGCAGCAGTTTCTTTTTCCACATGAGATCATTCATAGTTTTCAGATACATGGATTCAGAACAAGGACCCAGTGGTGCAATTAATTTAACATGCTTAGCTCTATTCCCAGCAATCTTTCCTTACACACAGACTCTCAACTAACTCATGCTGGGGATATTTCAGTGAGTGTTGCTCAATACACACAGAACTTCCAAGATGCTTACATTATGTTCCCAAAGATGTATCTTTTTCCAGTAGAGCGTTTCAAAATTCTGTTGCCTTTTTCAATGTATTATTATTACAAATGCACTGATTTCACTGTCAAATGGCTTGTGCTGGCAAGAACCATTCATAAAGTTTCCACTGTGTCATGGAAAACAGCCCTTACTTTGTTACCGAGAAAATTGCTCTCATAGTCTTTCAGGAGCACAAGCTTGTTTGAAATGAGATCCCCTTTTAACATACATCCCTGGAAAAAAATCAAACTTTTTCCATTATTCTTGACTGAGGGCTGTTCTCTGGAATGTGTGGCAGCATTTTATAAAACTATACTCTTGATGCAAATACTGGGGGTTAATTTGGGGGTCAGCTGTTTCCTACTGTTAGCAAAAGTTGTGCTATAGTTTTTGGCATTTGCTAGAATTCTGATCCAAAGTTCTCTCAGTGTACTTTGTGGCAAAGCCATCTCAGATTTGCTGGAGGATCATTTTTATAGTATTACAGAAAACAGGGCTCTCAAATGGGCGTGAAACAAAAGAGGTTTATCATACACTAACATATTTGCAGTAGCAGTAGTACTGCATAAAGTGTAAAAGTAGGAGAGAAAGAAATTAGGGCAAAGCAGAGTCTATTTTGACTGAAGCATTTCCTCACTGGTTGCACTGGTTATTTGGTCTTTTCCAGCATATTCACAGGTCTCACAGTGTGACCTTGATGCAGGAATAGTTTACAGCACTCAACACTTATCCACCCACCAAGAGCCACAGAGGAAAGCCTGTACAGAGAGAATGGTAGGTATAGAGACTGCAACACCTAGTCTGCAGTAGGATCTTCCTTCTGACAGGAGCAGGGTGAAACAACCATCTCTGGCTGGTGAGAGCTTGTGTTGCTGGCACGTAGGGAATGTGCACCTGCGGCACTTTGCCTGGGGAGCCTTAGATATCCACTGCTGGCATAACCAAAGGAGGTAAAACATTAAAAAATGTGTTGCTGGAGTTGTAGCCCTACCTGGGAACTTATCTATGACTAGAATTCCATCAAGATGCATGTTTGGGGTTTTTTTCCCAATGTCTTTTTGTTACTACCCAAGAGGATTTCTCACACTTGGAACTACTGATCAGCTTTCAGCATTTGCTCTAGCAATGATTTATGAGATACTTCTAGTTTTGTTTGTTAGGTCACCTAAGCAGTTTTGCTTCAGAAGAAGGTTGAGCTAACTCAGTTGAAAAGCTTTCCGTAGGACTGTCTTTTGTGCACATTTCTCTCTTGTTATAATACTGGATTGTATTGACATCACCTTAAGCTAAATCCCGACAAGTCACTTGAACTGAAAAAAACAGGAGTTTCCATACAGGGCAGTTTTACCAACTAAAGAATGTTGGTCCATTTCCCTGGGATTTTTTTACAAGACCTTAGAAATTCTCTATCAAATCTTAGTGCCAATCAAAACAATGGTAACATTTCCATTAAAATTAATATGGTGAGGATTTCATTCTTCGTGGAGGGTTCCAGTGCTTCCTGAGACAGAAAAAAAAAAAGAAAAAAAAAGAAAAAGAGGCTAGCTAACTATATTCAAGGATAAAAAAATAGAAAATGGCAAATCAGCTGAGCAAACATTCATTCATCCAGTTCATCCACCATATTTACCAGTAAACATTCCTTTTGTAAAACCATTCAGCCATGAAGGAAGGATTCAGGATGTCTTCTAATTGCAGAAGCAGAGGTGTAATATCATCATCTTACATTCATAATGAATTTATATTACAATCTTTTAAAAAGCCATTTTTAATTTTTCTTGCTTAGGAGCGTGCTTCTGATTCTGCTGTTTCTCTAACGTGCAGATCATGAGCAACTGCCCGCTCAATAAAACCTTTTGGGAATTTTAGAAAAAAATGAAAATTTAGGGTACTTTAGAGTACTTATATTCATTTGGGGTCCTTTTCCACTGACTTGATGTTACATATTTGCTTTTAAGATTTCTAGAGCTGTCTTTGCCATCTCTCTTCCCCCATTATGGGATAACCAGAAAAACATTGTTCAGCTCTGCCAAAGAAGTTCCTCGTGCTGAGAGGTGAATAAACAAGGGGGCCTTTCACTGCAACAGGTTGCTTAGAGCTCCATCCAATATGGTCTTGAACACTTCCAGGGTTGAGGCATCGACAGCTGCTCTGGACAACCTGTTTGAGTGCCTCACAACCCCCACAGTAAAGAATTTCTTCCTAATATCTAATCTAAATCAACTCTCCTACAGTTTTAGGCCATCGAGTTGACATCACATGTGTCAGGAATATACATGTCTGTAAAATGACCTATTATTCACAGGGCTTGGTGTGCCACAGAGCCTTGGATTGTCTCCAGCAGTGGCCACAAGTGCACAGTGAGGTCAGAGTAAGAATTGGGCAAGCATATGTGCTAGTTCCTCCTTCTTATTCTCCCAGCCTTCACCTTTTTTGGGGGAGCTTCCTGAACCAGAATTGGTTTGGATTATCAGTAACCTCAGTGGATCTCTCTTCCAAATGCTCAGCCAATCTCCCCTAGAAAGTAAGGCTCTTTTGGGCAGAAAGGTCCTTTGGCAAAGATTTTCATAGGTCTGCTGCTGTCTGTATAAAGAAGCTGATTCTTCCGACAGTTCACTGTTGTCCAACTTCCTCCTGCTACTCATTGCTCCAATGACCTAATTTCTGCTCTGCAATACCTGTTCTTAGACCACCGTTCCTTGTGGTCAATGTATTCAATAACTTTGATCGTCCTTGTAGTTTTTCCCTGGGGGTTTTCCTTTTCTTTTCTTTTCTTTTCTTTTCTTTTCTTTTCTTTTCTTTTCTTTTCTTTTCTTTTCTTTTCTTTTCTTTTCTTTTCTTTTCTTTTCTTTTCTTTTCTTTTCTTTTCTTTTCTTTTCTTTTCTTTTCTTTTCTTTTCTTTTCTTTTCTTTTCTTTTCTTTTCTTTTCTTTTCTTTTCTTTTCTTTTCTTTTCTTTTNCCTTTCCCTTTCCCTTTCCCTTTCCCTTTTCTTTCCTTTCCTTTCTTGAGGTGGGGTGACACAGTATTCATTTTGTGGGCAAATACATATTTATACAAGGTTATAATTGTATTTTCTGTTTAGTTGCCTATTACTCTACTAGCAACTCCTAGCATTTGGTATGTCTCTCTCTCTTTTATTTAACCATGTCTGAAGAATTTTACTTCAAGTCTTCATTCTAACCTAAAGTCTTACTTTGAGTGGTAATGGCCAACAAAATGGTTGGCTTAGGAATGGCCTTAGGAATGGGCCATACAGTTCCACTAAAAATGATTGAAGGCAACATAATAAATAAAGCAATTTTACAGAGGAATTCTTCCACTCACAAGAAAGTCAGCGTGAGTCAGAAGTGAAGAGAAGGAATGGCTGAGGTATAGTTCAATATTTATTGCTAGAAAGTATCTGTCATTTCTAATACATGGCAAGTGGTATACAATTTTAAATGTAACTGAAATATTATCTTAGTTTAAAAAGTTAAAAAATATGTCATAAAATATACTTTTTCAAATGAGGAACTTCTTTGGTCCTGTGGTGTTTTGATTATTTCTGTCTTACACATTTTCCAGAATTATCAAGTTCTTTGCAACTAAGGAACCCCTCATGACCTGGATCTTTACAGTGATGCTTGCTGATATTATCTTGAAAAGTTTAAGTTGCTTCTAGCAGAAGTCAGACCCTTTTCTCTGAAAGACGCGAAATGAGAAGGTAGTCACTTAAAATTAATTCCTTCCCTGTCTCCTGCTTCCTTGTAGGTCATAGATGTATCTATGCCATGAAAGGGGATGCTGGCATAAGACAAATGGCTTAAGTTCATATATCAGACTTGTTTCTTTCTTCTCTGATAGACATTTTTAGTGCAGAGGTGCTTATCAGCACTTCTTGAAAAAGAAAATTGATGATCTAGTATGAAAGAGCCAAAGCTGAAGGGTATCAACTCCGTTGTCAAGTCAGGTTGAGTTCATTACCTCACAGGCAGTGCCATCTGCACACTAAAACTGTGGAGTGCTCAGGTTCTGTAACAGTAGAGAGTGGAGATGCTGCTTAAACAGATAGGCAAAGAGACTTGATTCCACAGTAAGAATTCTTTTTATAAATAATGTTTGAGTCTTATTCTATTTTCCTTTAGGATGGCAGTAACACTTTGAAGTCCTGAAGTTCAGTCTTGTAGAGATAAACCTACTTTAAAGTTTTGTCTCAGAGAAAGAAAGCCTCTGAAGCCTATTTTACTTTAAAATGTAGTTGAAAATTTTGTTTTCTTGATAAGTACTTTGGGATACATGTTCAGCTAGCTATGTGGAGAATTAGCAGTGCAAGTCCCATTAGTGCTAAAGCTACTACTAATTCCCTGCACATCCTACTGAATATTTACCTTTGGTTAGTATTCAGATGAGCCACGATAATATTGCTTTCTCCCTGTTGCGGTTTTCTGTAATACTAAAAAGGAAAACATAAACATGTGATAAGGACCATTTTAAAAGATGTTTAATTCTATTTAAAAGATAGTTTAATTACAGTTTGAATTAAACCCTAAATTGTGACTAAAATGGCTTCATTTCAAATCTCGGCAATAGTAGATTGGATTAAAGTCCTGTGGGCACTGCAAGTGTAGATTATTTTTTTGTGTGCAGAAGCTCTGAGTTTCAGAGAAGCTTAAGAGGGGCATTAGCTTAATGCTTGGGTGGTACAGGAGTGAATTATATTAGCAGTTCTATATCTGGTGGCAAATACTTTCACACAGGATGGATTTCAATCATTTATGAATGGCTGTCTTCTGCTTCAGCTGCAGACAGGGAAAATACTGGGAAAACGAAAGGACTCTAATTGTTGTGCGACTGTCTTGGCAGTATTGCACATTGATTGCACAGTTTGAGGAACATGATTGGATCTTGTTTTCAGTCTGTCTGACTGCTTCCTGCTGAGGGTCATCTCTGAGCTGGACAGCAACCCCAAAATGAACAGGATGGAGGTGATGAACACAAAATAGCTTTTATGAGCGCCAGGCCTCAAAACAAACCATGACAACACTTCTTTGGAGCCAAGTGCTAGTTATCTTTCTTTTGTGGGTAGTTTCTTGGGTTTTTTAGTTGGTCCTCTCAATTGTAATTTTTAATGTGAGTGTGATTATCTCAGGGTTTTACTGCAAGTTTTTCTGCTCCACTGCTATACTTACTACTGACTTGTCCAGTCTCTTGCTATGTCTAGAACAGCTCTATGGCTTAACAGAAATAGTTGTCATCATTTTCCCAAGCAATACACCAAAAATTTGAAGGGAGAGAGGATCCAGAACCTCAGGAGATCATCACTATTATTCTTCTTGATTTCTCTTGTGAAAAATAATCAGGTTCCCTTCACTAGTCCCATTCACTCCTCAACATCAGGCCTTGGAAGCAAATGGGAACGTGCTAATACTTTCACTTCTAGTACTGGAAAATTTAGAGTTAAGGCCAGGACAAACTGGATGTGGAGGGTGTCTGGGTGTGCAGGATGACAAGAAGCAGGCCAGAAGTGGTGAAGTTCCTGGATGAGAGCAGAAGACCCCTGATCTGCATGGCAAAAGGACTACAGTGAAAGTAAGAGTAAGTTCAGATTCAATTTGTTTGTCTGGGAAGTCTAGCAGACATGTGGGAGGAAAGTAGTTCAAGAACCAAGGTAGAGTGAGCATTAAAATTTTACACTGGTATGTTTTTAATCTAATGCTGTGTGGGTTAAACTTGGTTTGGGGTTGTGACTCATGGGTTTGTCAAATTAGAGTTTGGCCCTCCTAAAGATGGTTCTTAGCTCTTTAGTGAATCAGATGAAAGTTTGCTGGGAATTTAAAAGTGCCTTGTGATTTTCAGGACTGTTTCAGAGCTGATCACTAAAGAAATTTCCTGAGACTAGTTGAACCTCAGTCTGAGTGTTCAGGTTAATGGACTCACAGCAGAACTTAATGTTCAGATGCAATAAACAAGATTCCTGTAGGCTGCTTTAGGCTCCAATTACTCTGTAATATTTATATTAACACATACATTTCTGCAATTTCAGGAGTACCTTCAAAATATGTTTTAGGAGAACAAGTTAGTCTTTCATGAACTCCCTCACTGTAACCCTCTGTCCTCTATGACTTTCTTTCCAGGACTGCAAGGAGCATGAAAAGGTGTCCCACCAATTGATGCTCTTGATGCGATACCCAGCTCTGTACCAGTGGTATGTCCTAGGAAAAAGGCTGCATGCAGACATAAGTGGAGGAGCAGTGAAGTGTTTCCTGTGGAAGTCTGTCTTCACAGGTAGTTCTGCAAAGAAAGAACATAAGTGGGATGGTAGTTTGGCTCTGCATCCTTTGGATAAGGAAGGAGGTTTTCAGGGAGCAGTAGGATGAGGTTGCTGATTGGAATACTGGGATCTGCCATCTTCCAGCCTACACC
Source organism: Vireo altiloquus (assembly GCA_013396875.1). Taxonomy (NCBI): domain Eukaryota; kingdom Metazoa; phylum Chordata; class Aves; order Passeriformes; family Vireonidae; genus Vireo; species Vireo altiloquus. Next base: position 1,700,004 of record VZRF01003225.1, read on the forward strand.
CTACATGTGTTTCTTGTTATTAATAGCCTTGTTCTTTACATTGCCACCCTCAGAGTACTCTGCCACTAGTCTTTTCTCTCTGTCCTTGTTCCTTCTCCAGCTCTGTTACCCTATATATGACTCATCCCAAAAGCTTTTCCCTCTTTTCCACTGTCCCGATGCCCTGGGTCTATACTGCACTGCAGCAGACCTAGAAGCCCTACAGCAGTGCTAAAAGCATTCTTAACAATACATAACAAGGACAGTACTGTAAATACAGAGAGAGGTGTCAAAGATACACTTTCACCACCATTCTTAGCAGGGTGCAGTCTTCAGTAATTTTATTTATTATGCTCAGTTGTTGAAGCAACTTCCAAAGGCAAGCTGCAAGATATAGTAACATTTCAGAAGAAAATGGTATGGAAAGTTAAAATTTTATTGACAAATGTCAGATTGATGTAATTATAGGAAAGTATTTAATTTATTTATTTGTTTTATTCTTTTATGGGTTTGTACGTTATAAAATATACTGGAAACAATAAAAAGTCAAACTATATAAAACTGTTTAACAATATATAATTTCACTAGCATAAGGCATAAAGAATGCAGATGTTATGCTTTAAAACTCATATTTTTCAATTTAAATTTCTCACATAATGGTCACATTTTATCACAGTAAGGGTGAATCTTGCCATTGATTTCAGTCACCAGTATTTGACTCATTTAAGAATAAAAAATATCCTATTTCAGTGTTGACATGCTGGAACTCAAGCAAAATATCTTATCATGATTATAAGGCATAGTTGTGTACTTTGGAATTTAAGTTGGGTTGGTTTTTTTTTTGCTTTGCACTGCAGGTGGGCACTGTAGTTTTTGTAGTGTTTCTTCCCTAGATTGATGTCCAGTCTCTCAGCAACCCTTCAGTAGACATTTTCTGCTAAGGCAGGGTGTTATTTATCACTAAGTGCTTGTGGATACAAACTGAATCATCAAATCAGGACTTAAAAAAGCAAGAGAGCGAGAGAGAGAGAAAATAAAGGTGATTGCTCTGTATGAGACAATTAACACTGGGACCTTTACAAAATGGGGAAATGGTAATTCCTAGTAGATGAGCTGGATATTCATGGACACAAGCAGATTCTCTGCTGTTACAAATAGTGCCAAACTGAAAGGTTTTGTAGTTTTTCACTGCCTGCTACTTCATTTAATCATTTACAGCAATGAGGAGTGACACACAGGAAAATCAATGTGATAATGTGTATATATATGTATTGCATGACATCCGTGAATACACCAGAGGTTATCCACCATCTACTGCGAGACTCTTATAAGAGAAAATGGAAGCAGAGTTTGAATAAAAAGAACAGTGGGAATCAATCAATTTCCTGCCAATGTGCAGACATCTCTACTGACAGTCTTTAGCAAAATTGCAATATGTTTTCCAGGATCTGTGTTTGGCAGGGATGGCTGATGAACCCTCAGGTAGTGTGCTGATTTTTTGTATCTTCTTCTTTTTTTTTTTTTCTCTGACATAGGCATTGTTGCTACAGTCTGTGACCCAGCTCCATCTTAGCTACACGAGGGTTATCAGAGACTGGGCAGTTGTTGGAAACATTGACTGAAGGGTGACTTGTGTGCATAGAAAGAAGGGGAATTTTATCACCTAATACTGAAATTGCCCTGACGTGCCTTGTGTGTAGAATTTTTACCACAGATTTCCGGGCTGCAAGCCTAAATAGCACAGCCCAAATGTTCAGCTCAGAGGGGGACTTTTGATGACAAACTGAGTGTGCAAGGTAAGGGAGAACTATAGAGCCAAAACACGATCAGCCAGACAAAAGCAAGAGGCTGAGACCTATGGGAGTACCAAGGGAAAGAAAAGAGTGAACCAGATTTCTGGATGTAAGTCTGGTTGTAGTGTAATCCCCATCATCCCAGGCTATAAGGTAACACACTCGGAGCATTTTTGGGGTCAAAAAATGCTCCAATTTTCAAAAAAAAAAGCAGATTTTTTTAAAAAAAGTAGATGCTTAGAAAAGAGAGGCCAAGTGAGGGGTGCAGAAGGGATGAGTGGCCCAGGTGCAGCAGGACAGGTGAAGGCAGGTTCCCTGAGGAACCTCAGGGCTGTGCCACCTGAATTTCAGCAGCAGAGCAGGGTTCATCTTCATCCTTTGCTTCGATGAAGGCATTGATAGGGCTTTCACTTTTCCCTGTTTGTCCTGAAACTTGGAAAGGGTTTTCTTCTTTAAAACCTCCACTTTTCCATTGTGATTCATTGAGCCCACCCTGTGCGGTTTGAGGGACAAATCATAGGCTTTGTTTGCCTACAAAACTAGACTAGAGGGGACATTAAATAGTATTATAGAGGTCCATGGCACAGGTGGCTGAAGTAGAACAATTTGAAGAGAAAAAGTTGTTCTTGGGTTTAAACAAGATGGATTCCTGGGGCAAAAAAGCAGATTTTCATGTAATTGTGGACTATATCATAATGCTTATACAGAAATAGGGAGAAAAAGTTTCTTCAGGCACAGAAGATTCTTCTTCAGTCTTATTTCCTAACTTCTAAATGCTTGACTACAGCTACACAACTTTTTAAACAATTTTTTTCTGAGTGTGTGAAATACATGTATAGAGTACAGCAACTGTTCAAGTGTGAATTTATTTTTAAATAGAATTGACTCCTTGTATTAATATAGGTGCTATGGAAGTAGAAACATTTCTATATTATCACCATCTATCTTTTGAGAAAGGGATAGATATTTTTACCTTGGCAATTCTGGTAGCAAGGTGGAGGCAGTTTTACAATAATCTGAATATATTTAAGGTGTGCAGTTCATTTTTGTACCTAATGAATAACTGTGTGCCCGAGTGGGTGGATGGAAAATAAGAAGCTTTTGGATTAGATAGAGAAGGTGAAACATGTTACGTTTATGCACGTAACGTAGATATTTCTGTACATTTGATAAAGTCACTGTTAAATACCATTTTTAATGCATGTGATGGCAATCAGTTTCCTTTGAAAACGGTGATCCTTGGGGGAGGGGGGCGGGGGGGGTGGGAAATGTCTGAACCTTTTCGAATCGAATACAAGTGTTTCATTTAATTAAAGCAGAAATCACATTATTTTGCAGTCAGATTTCTGCCATGGCCCCTGCGGTGCTGTAGGAAGCGATGGAACAGGAGCTGGCACAGGCTGGAAGGAGTGCCAGCAGAGCGGGCGCTCGCTGCCGCGGCGGCACTGGGGCTCTCCCGCACCCACTGCTGCCCCGCGCCTTGGCTCTGCAGCCGCCCCGTGCGGCTCCGAAAGGCAGGGCTAACAAATGCTCTGCTCACCCACATTTCGTAACTAATAGGGACATGATGACGAGGAACGCTGAGGCAAATTAAGAAGCACGTTATCAAGTGAGTGCTGTGGAAATGGTCCAACAGTCTGCACCAGGGAGGCTCAGGCACAGGACAGAAGGAGACCTGCAGAGATGTCTGAGGTTGCACATAGGAGTCTTCTGCTCCATTCCCGTGCAAAAGGATGGACAGTCCAAAAGCACCTGTCAGTCCTGCCGGCAGGAGCGTGCCTGGGAGGTCTCAGCTCTGTACAGGCAGCTGCTGCCCCTGCTGCCCAGCTGACCAGCAGCTACAACCAAGCAGCTAACCGGCTGGAGTTTGGGGAACACGATGCTCCCTAGTTACTCAAAAGGCATCTTCTGGGAGGACTACAGAGCGTTACTTCTTTCAGGCAGTCCCATTTGTGACCTGGTGTGATGAAATTTTGTGTTCTTTAGCACTTCCTTGGTAAAACCAGCAAAAATGGCTCCTTTATCTGTAAGGAACATTATGTGTTCCTTACAGATATAAGGAACATTATGTGTTCCTTACAGGTATAGAAAAAGGAAGCATCCCTTGGGAACTACCCATGATGGCTGCTGTTCCATTATTTTCTCTAGTCCTTCATTTGGCAACAAAAAGGGGTCCTTCATTTGTTGGGAGCATTTTATGTTGATATAGTTTATCCTGAAGAAAAAGAAACATCACATACAACAACAATCAGGGTGGGACTGATTAAGTTGTGCCTTTTTCCTGTGTGATTTTGATATAAAATATGAAACATGATTCCAGTAAACCATCTCTGAAAGACTCTGTGGCCTCAGAGCTTATAGTCTTTCCGTGTGCTGTGCCTTTTAGAGCAATTTCATCCAGCCTTCATATCAGCTTCCACTGAACATCTTAGAAATGTTAAAATCATCTAATTCAGCATTATTTGATTGCTGCATATTGATACAGAAAACAGTGCATTGCAACATTCTCCTCCTTTGTGCAAAAAAAGCACAACATTATTAATGAGAAAGGAAAAAAGGAAGTATGACAATAAATTCAAGAGGCTGTTCATTTAAACAGCTTCTAAATTAAACATTTGCATTTTGTGAATAAATCTACATCCTGATGCCTGATATCTGGAGCAAATCTTGACATACCTTGGGTATTTTCATGTTTGGGAGATAGATCCAGTTGTAAGGGTAAATCTGCCACCTTCCACATGTTTGGCTCTCAGTTCTCTCTTCTCAACACATGATTGCATCATAAATTCTGTGCTCAGTAGTTCATGTTTCTGGAATGAATGAATCCTGGGAAGGAGACGCAGCAGAGGGAAAACAGATATACTCTTTCTTGGCTTCCAGGTCCCATGTGAGCTATTAATTACAAGGCAACCTTAAGAAAGAAGGCTGATATCCATGTATAGCCCCCTTACCAAAATAAACTTTCTCCAGAATACACATACACCATTAAAATTCAGAAATAATTTCAACATATTGAAATATTAAATGCACTGCCCTAGGATAGTATAACAAAGGGTGAGGCATGGGAAAGGGAAGAGAAGCACCAGGGGAAGAAGCGTGTGACAGAGATGGATTGCTCTACTGAAGACTTGCCCATTTTCCTGGTGCTTTGGAAGACTCTCTCTCTCATGGAATTGATGCCTTGACCACAGCAAGTGGGGAGCTGCTGCCCAAGCTCAATATACCCATAGTCTATGCAGAACAACTAAATCCCAGTCCCAGAGGGTACCAGCAATTTTTAACCAGAGCTAGATTTAGCATTTTCACGTCTTCAGATAATTTCCCTTTTATCTCAGACAGCGCTGTGGTCAATCCATTGTGTGGAAAACATGGTGTAGGGAGGGACTGGTAAACTGATGTTTGTAGAGGCATTATTCTAAATTTTGAAATGTGCATGTGAGAAGGAGAAAGAAGCTCTTTAGATCATCCTTGCTTCCCCTGACTGATGACCAGCTACCACCGTTTAGAAACCTGGTGGTTAGTTTATTTATGTTTTCAAGGTTACCTATGGAAAAAGAAAATAGAGGCAGAAATTTGATCTTAAAATGACATTTCTCCAAAATTGAGGGTATTTAGGATGCCTATCACTGAAAAGGTAGAGCATGAAATAAATTGCAAGTGTGTTGCATATCAGGGTAAACCTCAGAATTTTCCCAGATATTCTGAAAAGTCTGGGTATTCTTGAGTGCCTGAGGCCCTGCTTAGGCATCTGTTTGCCATATGTTTTCACTAAGGAAATGAAATAAAATGTCAGAAAATCTGCAAGAGGTAAAATGTAGGAGGCACCAAACTAAAAATAGCAGGGCTTACATGGAGACTGGACAGCTGGGTCTTCATGGGCTCCAAATGGAATACAGTTAATGCAGTTTTTATCAAGTGCTTCTGAAGCACAGTGGTGCTGGTCCTCACAGAAGCCATAGCTGATCCATGGATCTCCCCCAGTCCCAGAACAAGGAGGAAGACTAGACTGATTGCCCACAGTTAGATACAGGATAGATTAGAACAGCAAGTTATTATACCTCAATATATATACCTCATATACCTCAATGGGTATGAGGTGCAGGTGTCAGACATGAAGGGAAACTTGGCACTACATGGGACACAGGCTATCGTGAGATCACCCCAGGAGAGAGACATGTCAGTGTGTACCAACTGATACAGACCACTGGCCGTGAAATAAAGCAAAATGCTGAGGGCTTAACTAGATGGGAAGTCGCTGGAAAGACAAAGTGCCACAGGGAAAAGTTGCTGCTGAGAGCCTTATGGGAACGAAAGAAGAGAAAACTTGGAGCGACAAGTGGGAAACAGCACAGAAATCGGAACATAAATACATAGAGTAAGCTGCAAAGCTATATAAAAGCTGTACACAAAGCCCATTAAAACTATTAAAAGCCAATATACCCATGTCCTTCAGAAAACAGACAATCCATAGTATTTTATTGCTAGTGTGGCTATCAAGGTTATTGCTCAACTCTAGATTTTGAGCTGGTGAAACTGGAACAGCTCTGTCAAAACTAATAGAGACAGCAGTTTGCACCAGCAGGAGAATCAGGTCTTGTCTGTTTGCATGGAACCTTTGTCAATGAGGTGTGTGAAGATATTGCTCCGTTGTTTCCTAAAAATAGAGTACCTGGCTGCATCAGTGATGCAGTGTCAGCATGGATGTTACTATGACTCGATGAACCATTATGCGTTTTTTTTTGTTATTCACAAATCACTCACTAACTGATCTTCATTCCTCGGGATAAATTCATTTTTCAAAGACATCACCTGAAGATTTAGAAGGAAAATATTGTCAATGCTTGTGAGTTGTTAACTGTGATTATTTGCTGCTTGTGACATATAATTGGTCACTTCAATTGCATTGCAACTTCTATGCTCCATGATTGGACTCAGGAATTACTATGCAAATTTAATCAGTGGAAACTGTAGCAATGACAAAATGATTCACTAATGGACAGATAAGAACCAATTCCCGAGTTACATCCTTTTAGTTTCATATAATGTGATGTTTAAAATCCATGGTTAAATGATTTGAAGTACAGGCATGTGAATATACTGTATGAAGACAGCTATTGTTGTCAACCAGAGCAATAGCTGTGAACCAAAATAAAGTTGTAGAAGATAAAACAAAGAAGGTTTGTTTTATGAGACCTGCATTCCATGTAATCATACTGATTATTATTGGTTGCACCTGAAGCATTCAATTCTGCGTTATAGGCTTCTAAATGAAACTTCTCATTATGTGTCCAGACTCAGCATCTGAATAACACATCCATATTTTCTTGTATTATCTCTCTGCTCTTTAAAAATATGTGGAATACGCTGGTAATTCAGAGGTCTTTGAGGTTTTTCCTGTTTTCCATGCTGTGTTTCCCTCTAAGCTGCTTGATTTGTTCATCTGTAATTGCAGGTAACTCTGCATCATATTTTTCTTCATTCTAGATGCCAGGTTTTCTGGTCCATCTACACTGTTTTATTGGGCAGATTTATCCTACTGCTTTCTTCTGAAATCAGAAGAAAAATGGTGATGAACACATCTGTCTTTTCTGAGCCTCTCTTCAAAATTGTAATACCTGTTTCTAGCAATGGACCAATATTTGGTGCAGAAATTTTTTACTCCTTTTCTTGCATGTTCCTTCTAACAATGTTGCTCATTGATCTTTTCTGATATAGCTGTTTTTAGCAGGGTACATTTTTTTAAATTTGCAGTTTACCACTATTATAATTCTTCTGCATTCTCTATATTTTTATTGCTAATGTTTGACTAGAACTTCTGCATCTCCTATATTTCACAATTTTTTTTCTTCCTCAGCATGAATCTCTTCTACTTGCAAATTTGCAGCTTTTTTTTTTTTTTTTTCCTAAATACCCGGTAGAATGTTCTTGAACAATTTCCAGTTCCTATTAATATTTCCCACATTAAATTGTTGTTCCTAGAATCCTAAAGCAACAGGGTGTCTTAAGCTTGGACAAATTGTCCCTTTCTGTTTCTGAGTGGTATCACATTTAATGTGCATGCAGCAGATGAGAGAAGGTTGTGATTGCAACCAAATAGGCTTGTCTTTACCATCTTAAAGTGTCTGTATTGGCTGCAAAATGCCTGTGAAGGCAATGGTCCAGTGGGATGCAGGAAAAATACAGGACTTCACTAGTATATGTATGTAGTTTATACATAAATATATGTACATTCACACATATATGTGCATGCTCAAAAATTTTTTAGTGATAGGGGCTTACAAAAACAAAGGTTTAGAGACCACTGCTTGATAGTAAGTACACTGTTAGGTTTCAGTGTTCCTAAAGTCATGATCAGCCTGCACAGCCTTTTTCTGGTTTGTCCTGGCCACTGTCAGGATGCTGGGCTAGATGGACCTTCCCTTGGAACTATCACAACTCCTTATGTAGTCTAAGTCCCTAAAATTAAAACCTTCTGAGATTGTGGGTGGTCTGCAGCTTTCTGACAATATATAGGTTTTGATTTAAACTTTTTTTTCTCTCTCTTCTCTCCCTACTGAATTACCATCTTTTAATGGTCCGGTCATAAATCATCCTTCTAATAGTAAGTATTGAAAACAAACCCATTATATGATATTTTCTTTTTTTTTTTTTTTTTTACAACCTAGTCTGATTTTAATAAATATAGACAGTTACAGTGACATCCTTTGCTTTATATGTTATGACATGCAGGTTTCTATGACTGGTTTGGACTCCACTGACTTGATGGTGACAGCTCTTAACAGTGTGGGGGGACTACAATTTGAGATTCAAATCAGTAGTCCACTTCCAAAAGAATTCCCATGGTCTAGAAATTTATAGATTTAAAACCAATATTGAAGCAATAACTAGGCACTTATTTTAGGGCAGCCTGTTAGAAATGCTGTTCTTTGCAGCTTCGCCTCTCTCTCTCTCTCTCTAAGTGCAGAAAGCACAGTAATTTAGGGAGGATTTACTTTTTAGGCCATCTTAACATGTTTCCTAGCCCTGCAAACCTGATGGGTTTTGCAGTCCTGGCTGAGTCTGATTGAAGCTGACATCTGTGGGCTTCTGTGAGGGATGTGGGAAGAACGTACTAAATATGTCAAGGTAGAGTTTCCCCAAGCAATTTGACGATTGTTAGTCTGAAAGCACTGCTTAGGAAAAGTATGCTGGCTCATGTCCTGAGAGAGGAAGGATTTGTTTTTTAAAGCAATGGGCTAGTATGGTAGGATCTGGATTAACTTCTTAACTTTTGCAAAGTTGCCATGCAGCAGAACCAATCTCTAAATGCCTCTGTCTATAAAAATTCTCTCCATACAACAACTATAGTATTTTTTTCCTTTGTCTCTTTTTGTTTATTGTAAATGTCTTCGGACCTGGAGGTGTCTGTGGATGTAAGTGAAGAGAACTTAGCACAATAGGCCCCTTATTTCAACTGGGAGTTCTGCAATCCTGTGCAAATAATAATATATGGCAGTAAGATTCCAAAATGTACCCATGGCTATTCTTGCTTCTATTTGATGCTATGGATATGCAGCAGATCTAAAAATTTGGCCAAAGTATCCTGACAGCAAATGGGAAAATAAATGTCTATTACTAGCATTGCAGACCCGTAAGGAAAGGGCAGGAACCACAGAACCACGGAATGGTTTGGAGTTGGATGGAACTTTAAAGATCTTTCAGTCCCACATCCCTACAATGGGCAGGGACACCTTCCACTAGACCAGGTTGCTCTAAGTGATATCCAGCCTGGGCTTGAACACTTCCAGGGATGGGAAGTGGTCTTTCTTCTAAGCCTTCTTTCTACATTGAAAGTCTGCAGTTGGGTTTCCCTGGAACCTTCTCTTCTCCAGGCTGACCAATCCCAGCTCTCTCAGCCTGTCTTCATAGGAGACGTGCTCCATCCCTTTGATCATTTTAATGGCTCTCCTCCAAACCCTCTCCTACAGGTCCATGTCTTTTTTACACCATGCACTCCATAACTGGACAGGTGAGGTCTCACAGGAGCACAGACAAGACCCCAGCCTGGGAAAACCAGGTTAGTTTTAAGCTAGATGAGTTTCTTGCCATTTCTTCTGCCTTCAACATGATCCCTGCCCAAGGAAAGAAAAGCCCTGCAGAGGGAAGAAGTGTGGTGTGTTGGTGTCCCTGCTGCTGACAGAAGTTCTGCCATGTGCTGGTCACCTCTGCAAAGCTGCAGCCTAAATGATGCAGCAACCCAGACAGAACCAGGCCTTTACTTGAGCTGCAAGAGTAATGCACTATGAAGAAGTTGAAAATGCCAGCACCAAATAGCATTTCCCGCCATATCTATTAGATTTCTGGGATTTTTTCTGCCCCTGAGAGCCCAGCAGCATGACTCTGAAGCCTTATAATGTTGTGTTAACGACTCCATCTCATGGGAAGGGAGGGTGATTTGGAGGCTTGGAGTAAAACAAGCTTTTTTTTTTAAAAGTCTCATGTTTCATAAGAGAATTTGAAGGTTTCATTTAAGTTCATGACATACGTTTTTATTTATATATTATCTATATTTATCTATATTTTTAATTTCTCAGGTTTGGCCATCCTTGTTATCTTACCTTGAAAAGTCTTTCACTGAGAGTTATCACTTAGGCCCAAAGTGGGTGTAGTTCTGCATCTGAACGTGCGATAGATCCTGATTCTCTTTCCAAAAGACTGAGCTGTGTCAGCTTGCCCAGTGGATGGAAATACTTTCCACTGTGCTTCCCTCAAGAGATCAGTTTAAAACAGAGCATCGTTGGTTCTGTAAAATTTGAACCCAGAGCCCTCCAGCTTTGGCATTTTATTTTCATGATTTAAATTTGTTCCCCAGCTCCTTAATTTCAAAGAGGCAGCAGTCTACCAGAGTTTCCTTTAGCAATCAGACAAAAAGCAGATGTTCATGCTGAATATTGCACAGCTCTGTGCAGCAGGCAGGAAACTTCATGTAATAAAATTACTCAGTGTGGAAATTCTTGACTGTGGCCCAGTTTACAAAGCTTGCAAAAAGCCCTGCCATGAGTTTGACCATGCCCTTTGAAATTGAGGATAGGGGGAACAAAGTTAAGTCACGAAAATAAGGTCCCAAAGGCTGAAGGGCTTTAGGTTCAAATTTCTCAAAAGCATTAGAACTAGGTTTTAAAACTGATCTTTGCAGTGAACTGCAGCAGGAGGCATGGTCAAAACTGGGAAAGCTGTCCCAGTCCAGTCTTTCCTCAAAAAACAGGGAGGCAAAACATAAACTTCTGAGGCAAGAGGCTTTTTTTCAGTTAAAGGCTTTCTTTAGATGTTAATGTCAGCTTGTCTCAGTGTCTGTTGGAATACAGAGCTTCTTTCAATGGTTGACTTTTGACTTGAATGTCCAATCTAAATATCTTGTTTTCTTTTTTAACACACCATACTGTTTATTTCAATAAGTTCTCCTTATATATCTTCTTATATATCTCCTTATATATCTCCTTATATATCTTCCCTGATTTCAACTATAATCTCCTAAAAAGATTCAGTAATTTACCATCAAGACCAACTCTTAATTCCTTCATACCTTATGAGATATTTTCCCATCATTTAAAGGTTTCTTACCTCCCCATCATGTAGGGAAGCAAAATGGTGATCAGACTCAGAATTTATTCTTCAAATACTCATTTTCCATGAATAATGTACAAAATCCTTTCTGTATTAGAAACAAATGATATAATTTCATCTGTAACCTAACAAAGATGATTCAGGTGGTTCCATTATTTTTCTCTTGCTATCTAGTAATTTGTAGTGTCTTGGAGTATAAATATACTCTAACCAACTTGATTTATCACCTTCCTTTTCAAATTAGGGCAGTACTGGTATATTTTCTCTCCTTGGTTTTGTTTGGATGTCTTTTTTATTGGGAAGCCAGTTTGACAACCAGCTGAAACTTGTTCTCAAGTGAGCTGCAGATTGGGAATCTTTTACTTTGCATGGTAGACACTTCTCTTACCCTGAGCATGCACAATGAAGTAAAACCTCCCCTCTTCTGGTGATGCCATAATAAATTTACCTTCTTCCTTTGCTAACAAATTAATATGTTTTGCTCTTTCAGAGGCTCAAAAGTTCACTACCAGTACAGGGTTTGATAAAACTTTTGAAATAAGACTTTTGGGCTCTAACTCAGTTGGATAACCGTGATACATGATTAGTCATAGAGCCACAGAATGTCTGGGGTTGGAAGGGACCTTAAAGATCATCCAGTTCAAAACCCCCTGCAATGGGCAGGCACACCTTCCACTAGACCAGATTGCTCAAAGCCCCATCCAACCTGGCCTTGAACAGGGATGGGACAGCCACAGCTTCTCTGGGCAACCTGTTCTAGTGTCACACAACCTTCAGAGTAAGTAATTTCTTCCTAATGTCTAATTTATCCTCTGTCAGTTTAAACTGTTGTCCCTTGTCCTATCACTACACTTCCCGATAAGGAATCCCTCCCCATCTTTTCTCTAGGCCTCCTGAAAGTATTGGAAGGCCAAAACAAGGTCTCCCAAGGCCTTCTCTCTTCCATCTGAACAACCCCAGTTCTCTCAGCCTGTATTCATAGGGAAGTGTCCCAGCCCCCAGTCATATTTCTGGGCCTTTTCTGGATGCACTTGGGCAGGTCCATGTCCTTATTATATTGGGGGGCCTAACCTGAACACAATATTCCAAGTGGTGCCTCACTAGAGCGGAGTGGAAGGATCACCTCTCTTAATCTGCTGGCCATTCTTTTGGTGCATCCCAGGATACAATTGTCTTTCTGGGCTATGAGAACACACTGCAGGCTCATATTCAGTTTTTCACCCAGCAGTCCTGCAGGGTCCTTCTCCGCAGGGCTGCTTTCAACTGGTTCATCATCCAGCCTGTATCCATGTTTGGGATTGACCCAGGCATAAGACTTTGCACTTTGCCTTGTTAAACTTCATGAGGCTCGTGTGGGTGCAGCTCTCTATATTATATAATAAATTAAGTGTCCATAAATGCTTTTGATATGCTTGAATTAAAATAATATGATTTTTGGAGATTCACAGAACTTAGGCTTCTGCAAACAGAAGCTTGTAGTCCGCCTTGAGCATGATTTAGCATCTACTTTTAAAAGTAGCTTTTAAGGAAGATACAGCTAAGCCTCCATATCTTTCCTTAGTAATTTTGCACATGCTGGTGTAGAAGCCAGCTGGTTGTACTGAAACTTGGACTAATTTGAAGTGTAAGAAATGGAGCATAATACAAATGCAGGTAGGACTGCAGTTGCTTCTTAACTGGGTGTGTGAGGACATGTAAGAAAGGTGGCTGCAAATCACACGAGGTATTGACTGAATCCTGAGGTCATGTGGGAAAAAACCTGTACAAAGGCTGAAGAAGTCAGTTGTTAAAGTAAGGTATAATGAGAAATGGATAAAAGAGGGAAAATTATATGGGACTGTGCTGAAAACAGTCCAAGTTGCCAACCCTAATTAGTGTTTGTGAAATCCCTGACTGTTGCCATGGTAATAAATGTGATACTACAAATGCAGCATTCTGACTTCTTCATAGGATCAAGCAAAGTTGGAAAGGAACAAATCCCTATGTAAACATCAATGTTGTCAATTAATTAGGAAACACAGCAAGATAAATAATAAAAACCTATGAAAGGTAAATTAATTTCTGTTTTCTGCCTGCTATATTTGAAAGTTTCCCCAGTATCAAGCATTTCTGTAATTCACTTTCATTCTATGGTAATGTTTTATCACAGACCACAGTGGAAGCTGTTGTGAAGAGAGTTTTTTTAATATGTTTTTAGAAAGTTAAAGAGTGGCTTATTTGAGCTACTTCAACTACTTAAAGCCATTTCTTTCTTTAAATGTCACTTAGCATGTTTATTAATTTATTTGTTTGTTTAAGATAAAATTGCACCTAAATAAGCTGAGAGTTCTCTATTCCTTTAAGAAAAACTGATAAACAATCTAAAATGAAGCAGATCATCCTGAGTGCCAGCAAGTGCATGTACAGGACAACCAGGGTATCAGGTCCAGACAACATGGGTTTAGGAAAGGCAGGTCCTACTTGACCAGCCTGATCTTCTATGACAAGGTGACCCACTTAGTGGGTTGAAGAAAGGCTGTGGATATTGTCTACCTAAACTTCAGTTAAGCCTTTGACACCATTTCCCACAACATTCTCCTGGAGAAACTAGCCTCCCATTTTCCATTGGGTTGGTCTTGGATGGGTGTATTCTTTGCAATGTAAAAAGCTGTCTGTATGGCCAGGCCCAGAGAGAAGTGGCAGCTGGTGGCAGGTCACAAGTGGTGTTCCCCAGGCCTCAGTGTCAGGGCCAGTCCTGCTTAATGTTTTTATCAGAGATCTGGATGAGGAGTGCACCCTCCGTCAGTTTGCAGACTCTCACCAAGCTGGGTGGGAATACCAATCTACTGGATGGGAATATTTAGCTACGGGAAGGCTCTGCAGAGGGATCTGGTCAGACTGGATAGATGGGATGAGGCCAACAGTGTGAGGTTAAACAAGGTGAAGTGCCAGGTCCTGCCCTTGGGTCACAACAACCCCAGGCAGCACTACAGGCTGGGGCAGAGTGGCTGGAAAGCTGCTGGTGGAAAAGGGCCTGGGGATGCTGATTGACAGTGGCTGAGCTGAGCCAGTGTGTGCCCAGGTGGCCAAGGAGGCCAATGGCATCCTGGCCTGTGTCAGGAATAGTGTGGCCAGCTGGACCAGAGGAGGGATCATCCTTCTGTACTCAGCACTGGTGAGGCCTCCCCTCAAATCCTGTGTTCAGTTTAGGGTCTCTGACTACAAGAAGGACATTGAGGTTCCGGAGCAAGTACAGAGGAGGGCAATGGAGCTGGTGAAGGGTCTGGATGGGAAGTGCTGTGAGTAGTGGCTGAGGGAGCTGGGGTATCTGGGGAGAAGAGGAGGCTCAGGGGTGACCTTATCACTCTCTACAACTGCCTGAAAGGAGGGTGTAGCCAGGTGGGGACCAGTCAGTTCTTCCAGGAAACAAATGACAGGACAAGAGGAAATGGCCTCGAGTTGTGCTAGGGATGGTTTAGATTGGGTATTAGGAAAAATTTATTCACTGAAAGGATTGTCAAGCACTTGAATGGGCTGCCGAGAGAAGTGATGGAGTCACCATCTCTGGGGTATTTAAAAGGCATGTAGATGTGGCACTTGGGGACATGGCTTTTTCATGGACTTGGCAATGCTAGGTTAACCATTCAGCTCAATAATCTTAGGTGATCCTATGAAAATATTAAACAATGTGAAAAAAAGCCTTTTTTTCCCCATGGCCTTGTCTCTTGCGTGACTTCAGAACCTTGTACTACTTCAGTAGTTTCACTATACACACATAAGAATCTTGCCATATACAGAACATCATTTACATCTGTGCCATGGTTTAACCCCAGCAGGAAACTCAGTCCCACACAGCCACTTGCTCACTCCCCACTGCTGGGCTGAGAGACAGAATCAGAAGAGTAAAACAGAGAAAACTCTTGGGTGAGATAAAGACAGGTTAATAGAGAAAGCAAAAGCTGTGCATGCAAGCAAAGCAAAACAAGGAATTCATTCATCCCTTCCCATGGGCAGGCAGGTGTTCAGCCATCCCCAGGAGAGCAGGGCTCTATCATGCTTAACAATGACTTGGGAAGACAAATGCCACCACTCTGAATGTCCCCACCTGCCTTCTTCTTTCCCCAGTTTTTATTGCTGAGCATGATGCCATATGNTGCTGGGCTGAGAGACAGAATCAGAAGAGTAAAACAGAGAAAACTCTTGGGTGAGATAAAGACAGGTTAATAGAGAAAGCAAAAGCTGTGCATGCAAGCAAAGCAAAACAAGGAATTCATTCATCCCTTCCCATGGGCAGGCAGGTGTTCAGCCATCCCCAGGAGAGCAGGGCTCTATCATGCTTAACAATGACTTGGGAAGACAAATGCCACCACTCTGAATGTCCCCACCTGCCTTCTTCTTTCCCCAGTTTTTATTGCTGAGCATGATGCCATATGGTATGGAAAATCCCTTGGGTCAGTTGGAGACAACTGTCTTGGCTGTGTCCCCTCCCAACTTCTTGTATACCCCCAGCTTTTATTACTGGCAGGGTGGGGAGCTAAAAGAGCCTTGGTTCCATGTGTGCTCTGCTCAGCAGTAACAAAAACATCCCTGTGCTACTAACACTGCTTCCAGCACAAACACAGAACACAGCCCCATACCAGCCACTGTGACAAAAATTAACTCTGTCTCAACCCAAACCAGCAAAAGGTGGAATCCCATGCTTCTTTACAAAGAAGGCCCTTGGTTTTGTGGGGTTAGGTTAGAATCTTTATCTCATTTGACTTTCACAGCCATATAAAAATTTCAAGTATTTAAACTCCTTCTGTAATCAAATGCAGCCATTCCATACTATGAATATAAACATAAAGGTGTCTAATGCTAAAAAAGAAAACAGAATAAAATTTGCTGAAAATGTTTCCATAGAGTAAACAAGTTTCTTTTACTTTTATTTGACAAATCACCGCATTGGAAATACTCACAAATGCAGGTCTGGAATACAATTCTCAAATTCATCTGCTGCTAAGAATTTGATCAATTGGCACCCCATTTATTCAATTACTAAATCAATAGTTTGGCACTTTTTAAAGTTAATCTTTTTTGTCCATTACTAATTATTGCTTAATCCATATAATGCAGTATTCCTAATGGTTGGCTTCATTAATTTAATAAAGGACAGCTAAGTATTTATTTTCTAAATACTATCTAGTTTGGTTCACAAAACATGTGATTGACCACGATTTTGAATAGTCTCATGGATGACTTTATAAGCAGGGTGAGAAAGGTCAGTTTGAACACCTGGGTTATTTTGAATGTTTTAATGCTTTTATCATGTTTTTATAATTCAATACAATGGCAGCAAAATGGAAAGAACAGGAAAACAAACTAAGAGCATTCACTGGACAGTAGCTCAGAAGGTTTTATTCCCAACTCTATGAGTGAGATGCTGTATACCCTTGGGTTGACATTCTCCTATTTATTTTGTCTATTTGGACTGCAGCTTCTCCTGGGTGGGTACTGGAGGTGCTAATTAGGGTAGGTAGCAAAATGGGGTCCTGATCTCTGTTGTGGCCTCTAGGTGTTGCTATAATACAAATAATTAATCAAAAGACATGTTTCAGTGTCCACCGAGGGTGTTGCCAGTTTTTCCCAGAAACATGCTTAATTTTATACAGTTAAACCCCTCTCTCTCCCTCCTCTCTACAGGATAACTGAAATTTTACCTTTGTATATTGGGCAAATGAACTTGAATGTGAAAACTAAAAGTAGGAAAGCTGTAGAAGGAGATTTGACTCACCTCTAGTCACAGTTCCTCATTTTTGGGTGCCTTTGTGACAGTCTCTTGTCTAAGGATGGTCTCTGCTAGAGGAACCTGCTATTATATTCCTGACTCAGCCCAACCTTCCACTGCCAGAGTCAAACACTGGGCATCACGTCCCTTAGCAAGGCCTCTGCTGCTGAGGGTGTTTAGGAGCATAAGCACACAAGGCCCACATAAGGGCACAAGTGCAGGTGACTTAGATCAGGACACAGACCTGTTCTCATGTCTAAGGACACAAGGCTCTAAAATAATTACAAATTGAGATACTTGGTAGTTTAGTAAGAATAAACTGTCCTGTAGGGTGAAAGTTCAGATCCAGGTGTGGCTTTATCTCAAGGTCTGCATTTTTTGCTCAACAGGGGGCTAATATGCAAAACTCATTGTCATTATCATTAACAACCTTAAGATTCGTAGTTTAAATTTTAAAAATACGGCATAGAGAAAAAAAAAACTACCAGAAAATAATTTGGAAGAGTAAGTGCAACGTTTTGTTTTGTCACATTTCCAAGGAAGGAGCTGCCAATCCTGCAGCCCAGCACAGCCCAGTGTTTGATGTAAGCCCCAGCCGAGCAGCTCCTGCAGAGCAGCGCTCATAGAGGTGTGCTGGAGCCATTGGTACTCATGGCGATGCCCAAAATAGATGCAGATGCCTCTCAAAACTGCATTTGTCAGAAATGCATTTGTAGCCAAACAGTTTTGTCTGGCAGGGGATAAGTGATCCCTCCTGCAAAGCAACGGGCACTGTAAGGAAAGGAGCTGGATGCACATTTGAAGAAAATGATGCAGGTGCCTGCTGGAGCGATGCCTTAGCAGGATTTACTGATGCACAGGGGCTGAAGACAGGATGGGAGCTCTGTCCTCTTTCTGGCCAGACACAGGTGCTATGAGCCTTGTAGCCATCCACTCCCTTCCCTGTGGCCTCATCAGCTCTGGGTTAATTATAATCCCCCTTTGTCACAGAGGAGAAATACAGTGAGGGGTGAATAGTCTCTCTGCTCTGGTATACATGTAGCTCAACCTCTGGGACAACCATGGTCCAGCTCTCGGATTTCTAATTGAGATTGCATAACCAGATACTGCAGGCATGTATTTATATAAAAGCTATTTTAATCAAAAGACTAGCCATTAAATTGCCAGTGTTCTTAAGCATGCTTCACCAATTTCTCCACTTTTAAGACTCAAGTAGACAATTTTTTAAATGTTTTATAAATGATAAAAAATTCACATCAGATTTTAACAGAATTAAGCATACTTATTCAACACACATGGGGCCTCTGAAAAAAATGTTATTCAATTTAATAATTTTAATTTACATTGTATATGTACATGAGCATTTCTTTCAACCCACAGGTTAACACCACAAAAAAAAAAAGAAATAAAAAAGAAAAAAAGTACTGTGGTTAGCTGAGTGAAGAAATTCTTGAGACACTGTTGTCTGAAATAAAAGCAAGGCACTCTCCCTTAACACCTGATATATTCCTGAATTCTGCCTAGACAAAGGCATGTTCACACTGAGAGAGCTCTAGGAATAGTAGTAGATTTATTCTGCATTAACTCTTTCTTTACCACTGTGACAGGTCACCGGTTGTACTCTAGGATGAATCAGTGTATTGAAGTTGACATGAAGGACAATTCCACAGATGATGGGATTTGGGAGAGTATCACAGCTAAGACTATCTATGGAAGACTGGAGGACACAGACTATGTGAAATCTCACACGGGGCTCTCAACCTGCTTCCTCCCACTCACATTCCACTTAATAAATAAACCTTGCTCAACAAAAAAGCAATTTTACTGTACTATGCTGATTTGCCTGAAAATCCTTGGTAAGGGCCCACTTGCAAAAAGCTCCTGCAAGCCCTCGTCTGGCTGGTGCTCAGCACCTGGCAGGATTTGTCCCTAGATAAAAGTAATTTCTCAAGGGACCTTGTGTCTTACACAAGGAAACAAAAGCAAACATACTTTTTTTGGATTTTATGTCTGTATGTTTTTGTATGCGCACATGTGTGTGAGTGTATATATATATATATATATGTATATATATATATTTAGTATATACAAAAGCAAATTCAGTCAAAATATATTTGTCTTGCTGGTCAGGCTTGTTACAGCAACCTACAAGAAACATTAGCTTCTCTGATATTTAATTATGCTATTATGTTTGCACATAAGCTTAAAAGTCAATACAAAAAGCAATACTTTTCCAAATATTATCTGCAGGTAAACCAGAAATATTAACTATAGTGATTAGAAGTCTGTTTCCCTATTGACACTACTATAAATCTTGATATAAGAATAATTTTTTCATAAAAGCACATCCAAACATAGTAAGTGATAAAATACCAGATTACTATTTGAAAACCATACAGTGACTCGATATCTGGGTTATCCTTTGCAGCAATTAGGCAATTCATTTGGCATCTGTTTGATTGTATAATTTAATTTCCATATAAACAGCATAGTTTAAAAAAAGACAAAAGCTAGAATGTTTAAAGCTAACAAAAGATACAGTGACATCAGGTTGACATTCAAAAATTTCTTTAGCAAAATGACCAACAAAATTTTGACTTAATACAGTGCATATAAAGTTTTTTAGAACTGAACTTTTTAAATATTATTTGAATTTAGCAAAACATGAGCAAGATTTTAATATCAAAGTGCTAAACAGTACTGCCTTAGAAGTCACTGCAAATAAACTGTAAAATAACTCTGCTTGTGATTTGACAGATATTTTATATACAAATGGTTAATAAAAAGACACGCGCACACACACACGCACACAAATATAGGTATATACATATATATACATACACATTATATATATGTATATAGTTTTCCAACTGGTGTATCTGAGTCAGTGTGAACACCCCATTTAGTAATCATGTGTAACAGGGCTCCCATGAGCTGGCAGTCATTGCAATAAATACAGGCAAAGCCATTACAATATACCATGCATACAAACATTTATACAAATAAAGACACTATGCAACAAATTATCTCATATTAATATGGCATCAACAGTATAAACATACAAAAAGGAGTACGAACACGGAATGTTTAAACGCAGCCCACTATATCCTTCCTAGCACTTACATTCATACTATTTTACAAGACTTGCTTGTTCTTGAAAACCATCTTCTGTCTGTTTACTAACGAGTCGCTTGTGTTAGAAGTCTAGAACTGAACTATCCCTGATACTGACCCTGTATGCTCCAATCACTACTTACTCGCGTTTCCTTAGCTAAGGAACAACTGAGCCACAATTGCTCCCGTGTCTTCCACATACATTTGTCAATAAGTCACGCTACATGGAATCAAGTTTGGAAAACTCTGTCAGGTAAGTTAGTGCATGTAATTTTCTCACTTGATTTCTTCCGTTTGTTTTCCTAGTAAAATAAATTAGTTAATAAACGAGACTTAGTAAGACAGCACTTTAAAAAATTGCACTTGAGCATGGGAGCTAACAGCCATTGTCATTTTGCTATATTTGATTAGTATGAAATGTTTAATTGAATGTACTTTGCTAAAAAAGTGAATTTTTGTTTAGATTGTGCTGATGTATGTGCCCTTGATGCAGGAAGTATGCTAAAGGTATCCTCACAAAACACATACTACCCTGGCAAACAACTATTTGCTGTTCTTTCAAACACAGCTTCTACAATTTTACTCCTCATAGACCATGAGGTGATAAACAACAGATTTAAAACAGTCATGTTAACCTTTTACTGCTGCTGGGATAGCATTGTCCAAAAGTGCCATATTAGCCATTTAAAAAACCCAAATCACACAAAAGAAAACAAAGAACACAACCCCAAACCAGTAAGCCAGTAAGTGTCAGGCCTCAGGTTGTAAGGACAAAGCGCCAGAAAAGACCTCATGTTAGACTCGGAGCGGCTTTTCTGTTAAGTGAGGGCAGAAATGTTAGCTGTAAGTCACGATCCGTTTGCCTGCTCTGGTGGGCGTTTGCCTCTCAGGAGGGTGGTTTGACTCAGAAGGGTAAGGTGTCCAGAAACAGCCTGTCGATGATGGAAGGGGCTGGCACCAAATCTTCCAGTTTCAGGTAAAAGATGCGCTGCAGTCCCAGTGTGCAGAGAGAACGCAAGTCAGCCAGAACACCCAGTACCTTCGGCTCTGCAGACTCGAGTGGTTGTCCTTTGTTTTGGCAACTGAAAGTTAAGTGATCTTTCAAACTGCTTGTGATCTTGTTGCATAGCTCTTCCACTTTCTTTGGTTCTTTTAATCCATGTCGTTCTGCAAAGCCAGAGGAAAAGAACCACATCAGCACCCCTATCACAAATGGAGAGAATGCATTTTCCTAGGTGTAACCCAGGTTCATACTCTGGAACTCAGAGCAAAAAGTGCTTTGAAATTGTAGATTTCTCAGAACAGCTGGGGTTATACAGTGTCAGTTAACCTTTCTGCCACACAAAATAAGAGAGGGCAAGTGTCCCTTTCTCTTTATCTGCTAAAACAGGCGACAGGGATGCTCAGTTATGATTGAAATTCTGGTACAAGGAGTCCAAGCATCCTGCATATCTGACATAATTTTCACGATATAAGACAGAATTAATTGGGTGATTTTCCAGCAAAACTATCACAGGAGGTGTTTTGGAGATTTCCGTGCTTCCCCACCAGTTGTGAATGCTCAATAACTATGGCAACCATTATTTATTCAGTGAATTCAAGTGGCGATCAATATCCTTAGCTAGCTCCATCAGCGCCTGGCCTAGAATTCCACCAGGAATTTGCAGACACTCTTATAAGAAACTAAAGGCACCTTACTACCCTTTGTTATTTTGATCAGCTGCTGCTTCTTAGTTTATTCATCTTTAAAAGCTCTAAGATAAAAGAAGCCTGGAAGTTAACTATTTTGCTTTGAGTGAGCAGTGCCTGAACAGCTGGTATGTTATCCATCACAAAAACCTCAGCACTCCTAAAAGGAAGTGGAGCTGGGGTTTGTTCCCCTTCAAATACCTTTTTAAAATACTACAATGATGTTAAATGCATTCACAGTTCTTTAAGCATAAGTAGAATGAATCAGATTTGTGATTCATTAAAAGCAGGCTCTTTACAGGAGAAAGAATTTTGTGTTGTTTGGTATCAGGGCTTAGTGAATGAACTAAAATAACAGAAAAAAAAATCAGAACAAAAATCTCTAATTTGCGATGTGTTCAGTTACCTCTGAAATACACAGGTAAGTAAGAAGTGGCTTCACAGCAAAGTCATAATAATTTACATGTGAAATAGAATTGTGACAGATAAGGTAATCAAAGAAAATGCAGGTTATATTTAGTCAATTAGATATAAAAAAAAATGACAGCAGTAGATAAGGAGTAATTGTGTGAGTTCTTGTGTTTGATGCTTTTGAAGCCATGTCCTTCCCTGGGCCTCTCTCCCACCCCTGGCAGCCAGCAGCCACATTGTGCCCATTGTCCCCAAGCCTTGTTCCTCTGTGCCAGGAGGAGCAAGCAATAGATATGTTCTCTGTCTGTCCCCTAATGAACAGTGAAAAGAGTACAGTTCTCTTTATTTCCAGAAGCAGGAGCAATGCCTGCACCAGGCGCAGTGGTGCCTTGCCCAGGCCTGTGTACATAAACTCCTTGCTGCCTCCCCTCACCACCTGTCTTGGCTTAGATGCTCTCTACAAACCAATAAAACAGACAGGATTCAATGAGGGCAGTCAGAAATGTAAAGGTCTGGTTTTCCACTGATATTCACCCATTTTACACTTTTTTTTCAACTGTATTTACTTAGGCACAGTTAGCTCCTGAATAATACTGGTTTGGGATCAGAATCAGAGACATGCAGATGTGGCCAGAAGCTACCTTGCTCTATCATTTAAGCACCATCAATCTGCCCTGTTGTTTCAGAGCAACATTTTTCCAACTGGTGACATCTGCTTCAGACATCTTTTCCACCTTGCAGGAATTAAAAACCCTAGGTATTCTAAGTGCCTTGTTTACATTAAAACATGAGAAGTCAATGAATATTTAAAGCCTTTCCAGTAAATGGTGTATAGTGTAATTATGTAAGCCTTAACTACACAGGTCACTGGGAGTAAATACTTAGGCAGATTCTGCCATTAAAAATCTTGGCAGATAAATATTTTATACAGGTTGGAAAAGCTGTAGGGCTTTTATTTTTTTATTTTTTTTTTAACCACTAGCCTACTGAGAGAATCTGCAGGACATTAAATTAATCTTGCAATCTTTGAAGAGTTCCCATCTTTTCATCTGTTTTGTTTCCTAGCTGTGTAAGTGAAGATATTTTTATGGATGTAGGGAGCTAGAATACTAGAGTGGATCCGAAACCTAACTAAAATTAGCAGAGCACATTTTCAAACCACTGCCTCAGTAGGTGTGCACCTTGCTGCAGAGTATGGAAAATTATCTCTGGCTCTGGAGTATGCAGCAACTTTGTTAGCATTTCCAGCCAGAACTAAGTAGCTTGTCTACCACTGACAAGTTCAGAAGGTTTCATGAAAAAATAATGTCTTTGGTGAATAGCCATGAAATGTACCAATGCACATGTGCAAAGATTATCATATTAATAGCCTTACTTTACAAAACAAAATAATGAAAATTCAGAATAAAGGGATACTCTGTACTTAAACTCTGGTGCTACAATATTAAGGCAGTCCCTGATAACCCAAATTGTCCTCCCCTGAGTGAATTGCCATACAATGGCCTTCTCTACTTGCAAATCTCCATAAAAGTTAATTCCTCATGCCTGGAACTGCCTGTAGGGTTTTCCTAATGCATCGATAGCCATCTATGTGGAAGCCTTTCTGCTAGGGAAAGACACTGAATGTACCAGCACTGCCACTGCACTCTCTGGTGTTAGAGCACTACTACCTTCTGAAGAACACACTCATCTAAGAATAAACTCTCCTTGGTAGACTTGAGGTGTCTTGGGCCTAATTTACTCAAAGATTTAGATTTAACAGGGTTCAAGTAACAGGAAGCACATTTTCTTGCCTTTTTCACATGCCCCATCCTGTTTGCACAGAAAAAGACTCACAGTGTTTCTTACACCACCTGGAGGGAGCAGCATGAAGCCACTTACACTGGGGTAAGTGTGTGCAGTGGCACTGAAGCCAAGGGCCTCTAAACATTTGCTGTCTTCCACAGGATGTTCTTATCCACATGGGAATGATAAGGCCAAGATTTATCCCAAGAAGTACAGCTGGCCAAAATAGATAGATTTTCTCTAACTGATTGAGGAGATGTGTAAATATTATTGTAGTCAGACTTTCTTACAGTGACAAAAGCACATGTAAAGTGAATATAGGATTTCTCAGTCTGTAACAAACCAAGATTGTGTTTTAGGATAGCATTGATTTTTGCAAGAAAAATGGTGATTTATGGCAAACATGCTGTCAAAATTACTCATCAAAAGTCTTGCCTCTAAAGCTCTGCACACTTAGCTCATCCTGGTAAACCGAATACAGGAAGTTTTTTACACCTTTGTCATTTTCCCAGGAACCTGAATTTGATTTTGTGCTATCATCACACTGATCAGCAAAACCTCAAAAACTTTGCTTTTTCAGGAAGAAAGCAAAGAAATCCATCACCAGCTGTGCTAGTCCCTTTTCCCCTAACCTCTGACCTGAGGTAGATCATGCCAGGGACAGGCAGACTGAGCAGTACTTTTACAGAAAATGCCTCTCAGAGAGCACGAGTACCTCAGAGACCTGAAGTACCTCAACGACCCTGGGCTCTGCACTCTGTGTCATGGGGGATCAGTTTCAGTCTCAATTAATTCTGAGGTGTCCAGAAATGCAACGGATGAACACTGCAGACTTAAAATAGGCCTCTTGATTGTCTCGGTTTCAACGTAGTTATGTGATTTTCTCTTCCCCCTTCACATTCCTCTTCCCCTTCTATAACTCAGATAAGCTCAAGGTGCAGTTGCTTGTATCTTTCTCATGCACACACTGTTACACAGGAACATTGCAACTTGGCAGATCCAAGAGTCTCCTCTCCTGTTGCAATCTGGCCCATATTTATCCTGCCTAACTCTCAGACACTTCACAGGGGTCCCAACTTCGGTGCACAGACTTCTCAAACTCCTCCTAACATCAGTGCAAGGATGGGCATTTTTAGAAGATTGTTAAGTTTAAGGTGGATGATCTTCTGGAGGTGCCCTGTATTCTCCATCAGCTCTGCAAGGTACCTAAAGTCAGATGAGCTGAGTGACCACACAGAACACCATAGTTTGCTCCCTCCTTTGAGAAAACCTCAATATAACACAGAGACTGCTGATTGCTGTAGAAGCAAAGAGTTCTTGCCTCAACAAAGAGGTGGGAGTGAAAAAGGAGGAGTGAGTACTTTACTTTGACGCTGACAGTATTTCCCTCAGCTAAGTGGCGGGGGGAAGGCAGACAATGCAATCTGGAGGGTTGTTTTTTTATAACTAGCTCTCCTACACTCCTCCAGTCTGCCACCTGCTTGTATGTAGACCCAGCACACGAAGCACCCACTCCAGAGGATATCCTGGCAAGAGAACCAAAGGATATCTGCTGCTGAAGAGTAGGTAAGTCTCCCTTCCATAGGGAGGTTGGGCAAACTCACGTTCAGAAGGAACTGCAGCAGTCATACTCTTTTTAGCCACACTGGTCTCATTACTATTTCTTGGTATGACTAATGGTGCTAAAAATTGTGTTTGTAAACTGGAACAGAAAGCCCAACAGCAGGAAGACAAACACAAACTTGTAATTAATTGAAACCTCACAATATTCTTCAGTGGTCTGGTGCCAGTCTAACAAAGCATTAGGAGTGTGAATAAGCCAAATATATACAGTGGTTCTGGGCTGGTCTGTAATACACTTAAAATAAAACATATGCTGAAAGAGCTTGGCTGAATGAGGGCTAGAATGCTCTCTACTCAGCAGCATCCCACTGAGAGTGTCAAGTGGGCAGAACAATAATGGTTTGATGTGGATAGAGAAAGGAAGAGGCAGAGAGGAAAAGCTAATCAACGAGGAGAAAGAGAGAGAGAGAAAAAAAACTAGCAGTTCTAGAGCAGGCAGAAATTTGAGGCTAAATTAGAATGTGCCCTTGAGAAGATCTGCACTGGAACTCCCAGACTTTGTATTTTCACACTGTTAGAAAAAAAGCCTAACAAATGATCATTTGGGAAGTTAAGGAAGGATTTTCAAGCATAGACTGAGTTAGTATCTAGTCTACTCTGCAAAGCTTCATCTTCAACACTATCCATGCCATCATAGAGCGATTGTGCAGGAACACTTGTGATCCATGAACATACTAAATTGATAGAAATCATCATGTGGAATTAACAAAGAACTTGTTCCAAGATTGACCAGCATTCCCTTTCCATGTTGGCACTCTTCTATAGCTCATTAGATCCTACATGCCAACAGAATAAGTGATCCAAAGAAGAAGAACATGACAGACAGACCTTATTTTTTTACTTTCAAAGGCATGGGAGGTGAGTGCCATGTGTTGTTTCCTACCTACTTTCTTCTGGGTCATGCTTAGAGAAACATTCATGTGCTGGGGAGGAAGTTGTGTCCAGCCTTTCTAAACCAACTAAAGGAAGTAAAAAAAGAGAAGAGAGACAGAGAGAGGAAGATCCTAAAGAAGCACCTTACAGCAAAAAGATGAGTTTTGGCACAACAGAGTTGCAAGTTAACTGTTTGCAAGCCTCCACAGTAAACCAGATGTCATTTCTTACACTCTGGATGCTCTTTTAAGCTGATGTCTTATCTGAGAGGACCTGAAAATTCATCAACAATCTGACATAATTTTTTTCCTCCTAGGCAACACAGCACAACTTTATAGGAAACATAAAATAGATAGAAAAAGCATAAATATATGGACTTTCTAATGAAATATATAATGCAAAATATTGTACATACCTTTAGTTTTTCTCAAAGCAAGCAATGTAGTGAATTAGTGAGTACTGTGATAACTCAATAGGTCCCTTGTTGTTCTCTTTGCAGTTACTGCAAAGAACAAATGACCCTACATGCCTATAACCATGCATCCTAGGCTGTCATCTGCAGCTGTGGTTGGGAGAGGACATGGAGCTTTGTGGCTCCAAACAAGTCAGCAGGGTTAATTGAAGGTCACTGGAACTACTGGAGCTGTAACTGGGGAAACAATTTGACATCCCAAAATGAAGGAACATCCTTCGGTATATCTTAGGATACTGGGACCAGTGGAATGTGTTTTAGTCTCCAATACTGAATTTTACATTTATTCCCTCTTCCTTCAGTGGGAGACAGATGTTAGTTCTCCCTGTCACTCTCAAAGAACACAAAGCGAATATGCAAAAGAGAGTAGTGACTCCTTACTCTTCTCCCTCAGCAAAACTGCCTAAGATTAGTATATACAAGAATTTTTCTCTTCTAAGAGCACATCTTTGGGCTAAAGAAAGCACTCATGAAATCAAGAAGAAGGAATAAATTTTTTTACCTGGAAGGACAATTCTTGAATTTGATGCTACCTAAGATGCTGTACAGTATTAAAACAAGCTATGACTACTATAGATCACAGGGTTGCTGTATTTTCTTTTTTTTTTGGTTAAGCCATCAACTCATAAGCAATTTGTGTAATAATCAGGAAAACTGCTCAAGGCAGCATTCTCATTTTGCAATGTTGTTACTAAAAGCAAACAACTAGATTCACCAAAGAAAGCTTTCCTGCACCCTTTTATCTTGAAGCCTCATGACAAGGATCCATCTGGAACATGGGAGAACCATGGTCAGATTCCCTTCCTGGATTCAGACCAGAGATAGGGCCTTGGGTGTCCCTCTGACCACAGCTTGTCCCCAGATCATCAGGCACAACAGCCATTCTCCAGCCCGTGAAATACATCCAGTTGTTTTAAGAGCAAAGACAGTGATACTCAATAGCTGGATATCCTGTGTTCCTGGGAAAGGTTGCTCTCCCTTGGTCTGACTCACAAAAAGGGCTTGAAGCAAGGTTTGCCAACTACCCACTGCCTCCAACAGTCCATTACAGGAGAAAAGAGTGCCTTCCCTGGAGATAAAGAATGGCACCTAAATTACCCATCTAAATCTAAGACAAGCCTCAAAACAGTGCTTAAAAATGTTCAACATTTCAGACTTCTTCAGGTTTCATATCTCCAAATTTTCTCTTTGTTATTTTTTCTCTTTTGGTGTGACTAGTGGAAAATCAGAACATGGCTTGTCATACTCAAACTGAAGGGAGGAGACAAGAAGCCATTTCTTGTGGGATGCCACATCAGAGGCTAATATCAAGGTTTTCCTGAAAAAAAAATTTCAATACACTAGCTAGAATCACCTGATTTCCTCTTACACGTTTTATTTTTAATATTGTTCATCATTATACAATGCTATCTGTTTTCAGGTGACCAAACTTCTAGCCGAGTCCCTGAGTTAGCTAACTGCCCTTGGACATCTGAAACCTGTGAATATAAGTCACTAGAGCTTTGGTCTAATTTAGATCACATGAAAATACATGCTGTCCTTAAGACCAAATCAGCAGAGATATACCAGGCTCTTGAAATAAAAGAATAAGCAGAAAACAGCATTAATTTTAAATACCATCTGACACAGGTGAGAAAATCAAGAGAAGCTTGACAAACAAAGAAAACCTCAAAGCTTCTATGTACAGAAACTGTCTCCTTTTAAAGGCAACAATTTCTTCCATTTGTTTAGAAATTTTGGGAAGACCAGCACAATATAGCAAGCTACTGGAAGGGTTATGATCAAGGAAAGGAAGAAATGTGGGGTGTATCCAATTAAAACATATTTCTAATTATCCTAGGGTGAACTGAACCAGCCTCCGAAGAACTTTGACTCCTTATGTAAGGGCAAGCAAGCAATCCTTAACTGAACAAATTACCATGTTAAAACAGGACATGGCTTTGTAAGAGGAATAAGTTTTCTTCCTATACATTTGCTTCTGCAACATTCACTTAGCTTGCTGGTAATCCTGTTCATCAACCTGCACACTCTCGGTCTCCAGGAGGATAATCAAGAGCACACTACCTATGGCTGTCTAAACAAGACATATCTTATGTATAGTAAATAACCCAAATCATCCATATGTGCTATATATATATATAAATATGCCTGCATGTAAATATATAGAGGGGCAGCAACTGTCCTTGATTTAGAGATATCTAAATGCCTATACATACATAAATACATTATGTAAGAATGTAAGTATGCAACACATACACATATATGTAGGTATTTATAGTGCATATATGTAAGTAGGTGTGAACATATGCCAGTGGATGTTTATATGCAGGAGAAAAAAAATAAATTGGGAATGTTCTTTCTGAAGAAAAAAACTTTTTAACATAACACTCATTTCAGAAAATTTTTAATACATAGTAAAGCAGCTCCAATGAGTTATTCTGGTCTTAAATGTTTTATCAAAGAAACCAGAATCTGGACCCTAAAGTACCCTTTCAATTGCAGAAGAAATGAACAGAAATAAATAAAAAGCCTGAAAATACTTAAGAAGCAAAGAGCTCCACACATATAGTAACCCTTCACCAAAATGCAGGAAGGAAGCATACCATGTAAACTCTGAAGCCAAAATCTTGGCCCCACAAGTGTCAGCAGGAACTGGCCAATTTTAGTTTTCATATCTCTCATCGAGTGTTTTATCTCAGTGTTGCCCTGACATCATCCCATCCCGGGTAAAATGAAGACTACAGCTGATACTGTTGAGGCCACTGCCTGCAAAGAAGTGGATGCCTGAAACAGAAGGAAATCAATATCTATCCCAGTAGAGCTTATATACATCCCTGGGAAGATCCAGCTCAGGGCACACTGAAGCCCTGTCTCACACTGATGACACAGCTGCACTATTAAACTACCAGTTTTTCAGATACGAGTGTGAGGCTCTCTGTGGAGATGACTTCTGTTCCAAATTCTGCTGTGTGGTTGTCAGACACCCTTTCTCGCAACTCCTCCTGCCACCATCAGCTACGACTCTTCTATTGCAAGATGCCCAAGGTATGCAGTGGCTTTATTGTTTCAGGAATGCAAAAATTACACTTTAAGCAGTTATGTTGCCCCGTTTTGTATTTACTGGACAGATTTGGCAGATTTTGACATTAGTTTCCTGCTGAACACCTCCAGCTGTTCACCTCTGCCTCAGCAGGCAGAAGAGGTCATATGGTCACATGCACACCCAAAAGCTTTTGTACAACTGCGGAATGTGACTTTTTTTTTGTTATTCTCTGATTTTCCTCTCTCAGAAAAGCAGTGCATGGAATACCTAGGCCAGCCTGGCTACCAAAAGCAGCCTGCCTGCCCTCATGAAACACTCTTTCTGGTCTAGCTATCTTGTTAAGAGATGAGCTATACTAGCTGTACGGCTTCTAGGTCTCAAGCTGCCTAGATATTAGTATTCCTACACAGAAGACCTAGCTCTGGTAATTTCATGAAGCTTTTCTGGGACTTCAGCAAGTATCTTGAATATTTTTGTAGGAGCTACACAATTTGCTTGGAAGCAATTTGCTTTTTAGAGACTATTCCAAGAAAACAATGAAGCTGCAAAGAAATAGCTGGATTACATTTTAATAGGAGGGTCTGATAGCCTAATGCTAATCCACAATTTCAATATGGTCACGCCGGTGCTTAAAAATCATAATCACTTTACCCTGACTATAGCTAAATTAACTGAAATTGCTTGAATCTACAATAAAGCAAAGCACTAGAGTCTGAAGCTTTCTATTAACAAAGGAGCACTTACCTGTAATCATAGTTAGAGCTGATAGACTTGCTAAGGCTGGGATATCAAGGTTAAGGCTCTTTATGTTTAAGGAAAAGTCTTTAATAGAGTCGAGCCACTCCCCAAATCCACGAAGGCACTGAAGTCTATGAAGCACGAGTCCATTGCAGAATACAAACTTATCCTCAGCAGTATCAGACCTCAAATGAAAACAATTGAAAAAATTATAAATGCATCTTCTACTTTACAGGGAAATGCATAACCAGTATTGAAGTGTCTGTCATTTAAAATCCAAGGCATATTATCCTGAGACATATGTGGGCATTCACGTTTGACAATATGTTTCTCCCTTGGGGCCAAAGTACAACAAACAAGCTTCCATGATTGCTTACTTGGTAGAGTTATAAGCCTGAGGTTAGCTGTAGCATGTGGTGTAGACTGTCTAATTAGTTAAGATTTCGGTCCTGCCCAAAGGCATAAACAGAGAAGACATTTTGCATTAAATACTGTATGTTTGAACCAAAGGAATACTAAGTGAGTGCATTTTGAAATACAAAACTAATAAAAAGATAGGTTCTGCAACTCTCAGCATTTACTTAGTATCATGTGCATTTTTCAGATTGTGAAAATTGGTAAGGAAAAAACAATGGAAAACACGTGCAATAATGCAGCACAATACACATAACAGCATAAACTCTTATATGAAAACCTTTGTGTAGAAGAGAAATTACAGCCAAACTCTCCTCTCCTTTCCCTCCCCATTGCCAATATCACACATGCAAAGGTCATTTTCAACCTAAATAAACAAGGGCATAACTGAAATCACCAGTCTGCAATTTTGCCAGTTCCTGAAAGTGGGTTTAGTAAAGTGTCTTAACTAGTGCTAGACTGACAAATTGAATCTCACTCTATTAAATGACTTGGTATTAAGAAGAAAACCAATCTGAACAAGATTTTAAATCTTCTTCATCCCTTTCAAAAACAGATGACAAAGGGAAAAGAAAAAGCTTTCATACTTAAAGTGCTTTTCTATATTTCATACTTATGAGTACGAAGCAGACTTGCTCAAATAGTACCTGAGGATCAATTTTGATTGCTATGTAGGAAGAAGATGGGATAGATCAAATAAAAGAAGCACATTAGTGACACCTATGATCTCTTTTTAAATCACCTTCTTGGTTTGTTTTGCAGTGTAAGACAAATTAAACACCATATCCTTTGTATAACGACATTGCTGATTTTTTTTGTGCTTTCTTTTTGGTACAATTGACAACGTTCAAAGATAGCACCATCTTTATTCCTTAAAAATATTGAGATGGATGATTTTGACGTCATCTTAAGAGGAAATGAAATAAATAGTTACCTGATGGAGAGTCTTAGTACAAACAGCTCCAAAAAAGCTGATTCAATGAGTAATGTCTGATCTTCTTTTGGGAGGTCAGTAAATCCTGGGATTTTTTCTGCCCAGCCTCTAGTTATGTCAATGGAGGCAGTCAGAAGATTATAGAACTGTTGTACATGTTCTGCATCTGTGCCTGCAGCAGCCTGATCAGTGGAACAGTACTAAAATGAAAGCCACAGAAAGCAAGGTTATATGCATTTAAGGGCATTCTGTGAAACATACAGCATTATTTGCCCGACAACATTTCCTTCTGTGGCAAAGCTGGTATTATTAACAAAGACATAAAAAGTAGGTTTACATCTCTCTACTTATTTGGCTACCTACAGGCGTTTTGCTATTCAGATAGATATTGCAAAAATATTTCCATATGTATAAAAGTAATTTCAAATTTATAACTAAAATATATTATCACATTTTACAAGTACCTATATGCTATTAGTAAACAGAAATAGAAACCTGGTGGGTAGGATAATTTGCAACACACTAGAAGAGGAACATTATTTGGCTTACTACAATGAAATGGTTTTCCCATTGATGAATTTGTCTCAGTATGTTGGAAATGCAGATTTCTTCCAAAACCTCACAAAGTGCATTTTATCTGACAGTGATAGAGACGCTTAAGATAAATCATGTTTTATCTGACACATGCAGCATTGCTTCATTTGAATACAGAATTGGTTCAAAGTAAACCAGCTGCCCCATATCACCTCTTATCCTTCAAATTGAAGCATTTGAGGTTCAGCAGAACCTATTATCCTGCTTATGTGGCCATAACTCTTCCGGGCAACCATTTGACAGTCTCAGCTTGCTCAGCTTCCCTGTGACCCCCTGACAGCTCACTCCCCCCTATCTCCTACTTCGTCACCAGTGGATCCCTGTCACTCCTTTGACACTGCTCTCTCTCGGCAGAAAATACAACATGAGCTTTTGTGGCTTAGTCCAATTCTGTTCTTGGAAAGTGCTGCTGGTTTTCTGAGCAGGTACTGAATAATGTGGTTTTTATTGTAATAACATCCTCACCATCAAACATCTGCTGGGTTATTTCTGGGAGAGACTTCATACCCACTCTCATGGATTCAGCCAAAGAAGGCTGAGGTAGTCTCCATGGCCAAAAGAAGCCTGCATACCCTTTGGAAACAACTTCCCACATGCACTTAGGCTTCAGTCCATCAGTCTGAAGGCCACTCTAGAAACAATCTGAGCCAGAGTGGAAGCAGAAAAAACTCTTTCCCAAACAGTAACAGCGGACTGGCAGCCTGGGAGGACTATATTACAACAGTGGGCTGCAGATATCACCCAAGTTGCTAACTGCAACCCAAAAGTGCAGGACAGAGAGTGGGGGCAGCAAGCAGAACTTCTCAGGAAGCTGTCCTGTTCTCTGCCTCTCCTAGCTAGAGCTAGTTGTCGTTAGTGGGTAAGGGATGAAGAACACAAAGTCAGAGTTGCTGACTGATGGGAGAACCACAGCAATTCTAGAGACCTCTCTCCATATCTGGGGTCCTGATACTAGCCCTTAGTGACTCTGTTCTGCTTAACCAACACTAACTGCATGAGTTTCTTACAGTAAGTTCCAGCTCACATCCCTAATCAGCCGGTGAAATGTGCAAACCTTCTTATAAAGTTTATATGGAGACAAATTTTGCCTCAGCTACTCCAAAGGATGCTGTGACAGTGAGGCAGGTAGAGAACAACACAGAGAAGACGGGGAGCAGCAGTAGAAAAATCTGTATGCTGCATAATTTATGTGTTCAGACCCCCACTTGAATGGAGCAGTTGAGGATGCTCAAGCAGCATGAACCAACTACTGCTGGCACTGGACTGCAGCAAGATGCACTCAGGTAATTAATGGGTAGAAAAAGATAATTTACTTTGTCAGAGACCATGCATGTTTTGAACCCTCTAGAAGTGAAGCTGCAGAGCAAGCCACAGGAGTGTGCATTTGGCTCTGGGAGATGTGCTTTGCTGCACAGGGGCTGACCTATGACTCTTTCTCACTACACAGGGAAACTAACTAAACAGGCTGATGGAAACGCCTGCCTCACAATAGGTATTGCTAAGGCAAGACATATTCTTGATCCCTTGAGCAGTAAAGAGGAGGGAAAAGAAAAGGGAAAGAAAAAAGATACTACTCATTCTGAATGGGTTCATTCTAAATATAACTCGTCACAACTCAGAGTAATTATGTCAGGTGTTAATTTGTTCCCAATATTTATAAAACATTCCTTTGGCAAAAGTAAGGCAAAGTTTTAACATTTTCTAACGAAAGTGAATGCTGCATTATGTTGTGTAATTATGAATGCCACTGTGTGGTATACCCCATGCTGGGCACTGAATCAAATTAAATGCATCTAAAAAAATTATAACCTGTATTTTTTATTATAGTCTATCCCACGAGAACAATTTTAGAAGAAAGGTAAAAAGATTATACGGAATTGTATGATTTTCACCTGCTGCAATATATCACTGCTCTCTACAAAGAGTTAGCATTTACAAAGAATTGTTAAAATAAAATATTATTTACTTGTAACAGACTTAGGAGGATATAAGTAACCATAAACAATATGTATGTTTCCATTTCATGCACCACAAATGTGGGTTTTTTCCATTATTATTTCATAGAGAAGTAGTGATATTTGACCTAACTTGTGACCAAGACAGCTGGCAATCCTGCCCTTGGTAAGGAGGCCACAGGACAGGACGGAAGGCCTCCCTCTGATCTGCATTTCTAAACCTGCCCTATGCAAACTGGAGGCAAACAGGGAGAAAGACAAAAGACAAAGCTCTGCCCCACTCCCTTCCTCAGAGCTCCTTTGGGAATTAAATGAAATCTGACTGTTACTTAAGGAGGGCGTTGCATGTGTAGCAAGCAACATTAACTTTTATGTTGTATCTGAAGAGATTTGGAAAGCCTGAGGTTGGGAAGCCCGATAGCACAACTTAGCTCTGCCCTTTGCCTGCTTTCATCAGTCCTTCATCGACGGCTACAGCTGCAAAAGCCTAACAATAACTTCTCTGCACAGAGGAAAGCCTACGCTCATTTTTCCAAAAGCCACAATATGTGCTTAATTTTGTGGCCCAAGAAGGGGGGATTATTGCCTAAATGCTGCACTCCCCCTCTGAAAAGGCAATATTTCTATTTAAGCTGGTGCCTACTCTGAATGAATAAGGATGGCAAGATATAGGGTCTGTTTCTCATCTCACTTCCTTAAAAGTGTGAACTCAGGGAATTGTACCAGTAAACAGGTGTGAGACCAGACTACGGCCCTTGGCAATTGCCTTTTGAAATGAGGTACCTAAATATACCACCGCTGTGGACTGGTAAGTTAAAACCAGTGCTGAGATGAAAAGCAGCCATGTTCTGAACAGAACTGTTTCCAATGTTTTGGTATAAAGTTTGTTGCTTATGTAATTTTATTTTTGTTTTTGTTTTTTTTTCCTGGGTTGCTCTGTGTGTGTGTGTGTGTGTGTGTTTGTAGGTTTTTTGGAGGGAAGGGATACATGTTTCTCTCTGAAACTTTTATCAGTATTTTTAAGCCGGTCAAGATATTACAGCTTGTAAACATGAAGATCATGCTAAACATTAAGGTCGTATCTACGGAAGTGTCAGGACTGACTCCAAAGCCAGGTTTCCAGATCTGCCCATTTGTGGTGCCCAGCAGGGTCACAGCCTAGCTGAACATGCCGTAAGTTAGACTTTACAGGTACAGGATGATTCTTCAGAGAGAATATTTTAGCACTGCAGTGTGTTTGTGGCATGTTTCACTAAATCCATTAAATTCAGTGAATCTTGCTTTTTACGCAGCATTTGTTTCTGACCTCCGGTAACTTTTCAAAATAAGGGTGTATGAAAAACATAAGAATCTACTAATTTCTTGTAGAATATTTTTGTCTTTTCAGTACTGCTCGGCAAAACAGACTATTATATATTTTAGTGCAAAGAAAAACTTAGATACTTATATGTTCTAACAGAAAATCATACTTAATCTTTTAGCTACCAAGACTAAATTAATTTGCTGTCAATCATATGCTCCCCGTAATGTCCAACAGAATTGTTCAACAATTAAATCTATGGATTGTTTTCATTAAAAGAGAAATAATTACTGTAGGACAAAGAAAAAAGTCACATAAAAGTACATAATTTCTGTTCGGTTTTCTGTAAATGCAAAAGAACTTTATATCAATAAAAAATACAAATTATGGCCTCTAGACTCCTGTAATTCTGTGGAACCCAGCAGATTTCTGTCAAAGAGTACAGCTCGTCACACACCTCGGTATTTGCAGAATGATCCCTGAGACATTCTGGGTAAGTTAAAGTACATGTAGATATGGCTAATGCATTCTCCCCATTGTAGGTTGTCAGACACTGAACAGCTAGATTCTTGACAGTAACTTGAAAAATTAAATGATTTAATACTTACAGATTAGCTTAAAGAAAATATGTTACAGCATGCTTTAAATTGCTAAATTATATATGTAAGTATAGTCTAAAATAGCATCACGTAATTTTTATATAATTACAGTAAATATGATTTAGGATTAAATATTACTTAACAACAAGTGAAAAATGGCCAAAGGAGTTATTGTCTGAGTACAGCTGCTATTTTTTAAAATCCCAAATTTAATAACATTTATTTTAGGGGGAAGAATTTGATCTTGTTTTTCCTCTGCTATAATTTTTTTCTTATCCTATATCAACCTGCCTAAAAATTGTATTTAAAGAGCCATTTCAATGCTGTATTTTAACAACTATGGAACATTTTTTTCAGATTTCAGAATATTCCATGAATATTTAAATCATGACTATGATACATTAAAGAACAAGGTTACAAAAATATGTAACCTTTGGTAAAGCTTTGTTGAGATAATTTTTAAGAATTTTGATTTTAAAAGACTTGTTTTAAAAATGTGAGTTTTACTGAAAGAATAGTCATGCTGGGGTATCCAAGCCAACCCCGGTCCCATTTAAATAACGACAAAATTCCTATTGATTTCAACAGGAATGGTCCTATCAATCCAGTGTCACACTTTGCAACACTTTTATCTGAATATTAGGGAAGTGCTATTAAATTTTAGCCTTCAGAAAATGGAAGTTAAGATATTGGACATAGAAGTACTGCTCCTGGTTAATCAATGACATCATAATTTATTGTGTTTTGGCACAGCCTTTTTGCAAGAAGAATGCTCTATTTATCCATGCATTTTTGCTTTCACTCAGACATGGAATATACTGCAGAATATTAGATCATTTTGTGATTGATACCTTCACAATGAATAGTTACTAACACTAATATCTACTGCACTTCTTTTCCTCTCATTGTCCATCTATCACAAAAAAGACAACGGCTGGCTGGACTAATTCCCACCCTCACCCAAATTTCACACTTAATTTCATTTTGGCAAAGCAGCTGGTAAGGAGACGTGCAGCTCGCAAATCATTTCTGTGCGGAAAGCAAAGAGGCAAAGAAAAGTGAGACATACTCTGGAATAGTCCAGCTCCCTGGGCGTGGAGTCGGTTAAAGCTCGAACGAGGGCATTCATCATGCTGATGGGAGGAGAGGGTGGGGAGGGCTGAGAGGGTTCTTGCTGTAAGGGGCTCTTTGGTTTGGAAGGCAGCCGACCTCTTCTCCCTTTCAGGCTGTCGGTACGGACAACTAGGTGAAAAAAATCCCAAGAGAATGAGTTGTGAAGGTACCAGCAAAGGATGGATCAGAATGAACACCCTGCTTTCCTTACGGTGGCCAGACCAGCAAAAATAAGAGCATTCTCCAGTTTCAGCACATGTTCTTGTTGCCCTTGATTGCAAAGGAACACAAATGGCACCAGAACTGTGTCAGACCTATGATCGTAAGCAGCAATGTAGCTGCTTACTGAGAGCCCAGCTGTGTTCCTTGTGTCCACGCTTTGTTTGCAGCATGTCTGTGTGCCCGTGTACGAGTGTCCATGACACTCCACTGCTGAAAAAAAACCTGAATGTGAAACACAGATTTTAGTGTTTCTACTACAAAAAAAAAATTCTCTTTTAAATGGCAGAGGCGTTCATTCAAAGTAATTTTAGCTTTCTTGAAGCATTTGAAAAAATACGGTCACACTATAAAGGTTATATTATCCATGTCAGTATTTGCAATGGGACTGCTCATACAATATTACTCACATGCTTAAATATTTGCAGAATTGGGACTAATGAGTGGATCCTGTTTCCATTTAAATTAATTGCAAATCTACAATCAGCTTATGGGAATGAAACGAGATCCTATGTCAAAAAGCACACAATCCAGTGCAGCCCCAGTGAGATAACAAGGGGAAGCCAACAGCATTATCGAGCAATGTTCAAAGTTAATAAAGGAGACATTTTGGCCACTGTCAAATTATCCTCTTGTGACCTTGCTGTTCTTGAACTCTAGGGTCTATAGTCTAAATATGATAATAGGGCTGAAAAGCAGAAAATCAATACATTATTACATAAATGCATGTATTTGGGGGTAAGTTATGAATCTCATCACTGTCAAATTTATTGTAAAGACATCCATGTTGAAACAAACATACAAACACACACACACATTCATTAAACATAAAATTTTAGTTTTCTGGGATAATAGCCAGAGTTCTTACCTTCTTTAACCATGCCGACACTGAGACACTTCTGGAACCGGCAGTATTGGCATCTGTTACGACGTCTCTTGTCCACCGGGCAGTTTTTATTTGCCAGACAAACATATTTTGCATTTTTCTGAACTGTTCTCTGCAAAAATGCAACACAAAAATAGTAAACTGATCGCTTCTTGAGCAACTTAGAACCTGACAAAATGTGTTTTAATTACAACATGAAAAGTGACAGTGCAATTCATATAATTAGATAAAATTAATTTCCTAACACACTAGCCTGCAGGAAAAACAATTTTATTAGTGCTAGCTGCTGACAATGAAAATCATCTAGGATTGTTCTGAAGCAAGTCTCTGGAGACAGGCAACTTTGAATGATAAAATCATATCTGAAATTACCAGGTCATCACATCTACCTTTGGGGATTAGATTATCTCCGCTTCTAATATCCCTTTGGGAACAATTTTCTACTTGGTTCATTCCCTTGATTATTGCTGACCTTATTAAAATAAAATCAAAATTATCTGCAATGTACTTCTCTTGCTATCACTATTGTTAGTCAAATACCACAATAACTGGTTTGGTTAGCCATTAAAATCATCAGGGAGAAAAATAAAAATACCAGAAACCCCTAAAAAATATGTTTGGCTAAATACTCTGGGAAAGTTAACCTGACCTGAGGAAAAAAAGACAGAATGATGCCATGGTTATGCACATTTAATTAGCTCTAAATTCATGTTGAAAAAAATAAAACAAAATTAAAATCTCTAGAAGCCTGGTAAGCTTCAGAAGAATGTAACAAATATTAATTCAAAAATGTATCATGCTGCCATACTTAAAATCAAAGATACATCAAAAAATAACATCCAAAAAGATATTATTAGAAAAGACACCAGGAACAAATTTATCAACTCAGCATTCAATATTAAATCTTTCACTGCAATTAAATTAATGGATAAATTTTATTTCATAATTTGGGTTTGTTATCAAATAATAGCCTCAATGTACTACATATAAGAGATATAGCAAATATTGTTCATTGTGATTTGGAACTGAAAACAGTTTAATTTTGCAAAATAAGGTACTGTTACAAATCAAGGATATGCTATTGATTTCCACAGGGGGAACAAGAGCTGCTATTTCCATGTTATTTGTATACCCTTTTCTAATTATATTTAAATAACAAATTAGTTTTATAGGACATGGGCATGTTACCATGTGATCAAAGGATTATTATTAAGTAACACTGACAGCTCCACCTACAATAAACAGATGTTGCAAGCCCTCCCCCCAAATATTTTGGGACTGTCTTTGTTTCCATTGTATCTTTTACCAGAACAGGGCATGACTGCTACCTTAGCAAGAAGAAATATAGCAAATCAACCCCAAATGCTTCAAATCTTAAACTTGCTGCTCAGAACCATCCTATCAGAAGTCTACCCCAAGCTCTGCACTAAAACAAGCTATTTTTGAAATTAATTCTGGAATCTGGACTCAGTCTGCTAAAAGGAAATTACAAAACACCCAATTCTAAGATCAAAAGAGCATATTCAACTCCTGAAAATATAAGCACAAAGTTTCCACTAAGAAACTGTTGTGTGTAAGTTATTCGTGCTGCTATTCAGCTGCAGAGCTGCCTTCGTTGCAGAGCAGGCATCAGGACCCTGTGCAGTGCTTAGTCACTGCTCTGCAGGCAGCTTTCCCCTGGTGAGGACTCCCCGGGCTCCTGAGCTGAAGGGTAGTGACAAAGCAGCTACCAAACGCAACTAGAAGTGCTTGGGTTTGTCCCAAATGAGTGAAACCAGTTTCTTGCTGGTGCTGACCACCCTTCATTCCTCCTCACGCCAACCACCCCATGACAACAAACAGCACCGCCGCCACCACCTAAAATATTAAGTGGACTCTACAATTTCTGGGTTTCTTTTACCTAAAAACAAAGTATAATTGGAATGGCTGACCGAGTAAAACCCAGGTTGAATGCGCTCCAGGTGCATTTCACTACAGAATAAATACAGTTTACAACTTAAACTGGGGTGACCCATGTTTCATTGAGGCATGCTGGCAGACTAGAGATGCGGTTCACCCAGATCACTGCCATGGCCTCTTGTCAGCAGAGACCGGCTGATCCTTTGATCCTACAGAGGGTTTTCCTCAGCCTTCTTCAAAAACTTTGAGTGTCCCTCCCACTCTGCTGGGGGCCTGAGTTTTAACACACAATGTCCCTGAACTCCCGGGTCAGGACCAGGAGCATGCGGGGACAGTGGGGGCAAGCAGGGAGGGGAGCAAAGCGCAGAGCTCTCACCTTGAAAAAGCCCTTGCAGCCCTCACATGTCCGCACCCCGTAGTGCTGGCAGGCCGCATTATCTCCACAGACAGCGCAGGTGCCTTCCCCAGACGAAGAGCTCCTGCTGGGCGGAGACGGGAGGCCACTGCTGCCGCTCCCGCTGCTCTCGCCCATCAGGCTGGAGGTGGCTGCGTTGAGGCCGAGTGGTGAGAAGGCTAAGGTGGCTGGTCGTTTGGCCAGGTGAAGCCCGTAGGAATGGCCCTCCATGGGAGCCTGGCTGGCGGCGGGCCTGTCGGAGCCCAGGGGCAGGCTCAGGGAGGCAGGGTCGTAGCACATGTGACTGGCCGCGGACGGCGTGTGCGGAGGCGAGTGCTTGAAGTGGAAGAGAGGGAAGCGCGGAGGCACGGTCTTCATGGGGGTGGCGTCCATCAGGTGGCCGGGAGGCAGGCAGGTCTGCGTGGGCTGCAGCGGGGGCTCATCCCACAGGCCCTGGTGAGCAGGGAAGCCGGGTGTCGTGGGCGTGGAGGGTGGAGATTGCTTGAA
Source organism: Vireo altiloquus (assembly GCA_013396875.1). NCBI lineage: Eukaryota > Metazoa > Chordata > Aves > Passeriformes > Vireonidae > Vireo > Vireo altiloquus. The sequence continues at coordinate 1,741,687 of VZRF01003225.1, forward strand.
GTACATGGAAGTGCTGGGCATCCCCTCATCTGTGGATGGGGGCAGTGAGGGCTGGTATGGGGACAGCCGGGTGTCTTCCATCTTTATGAGGGGCCTCTGGCCGGAGGAGGCAGATTGCATTTGGTAGAGGCAGGAAGGCTTGAGATCATAGCTGCCAGAGTAACCCTCCATAAAGGTGCTGAAGCTGGGAAGGGAGGTGGTGGCAGTGGCCGTGATCTCGGTACTGCTCAGGTCCATGGTCAGCTTGGCATAGTCAGGGTTCATGATGTCTGAGCTGTACTCCGAGCCATACGCGTAGGTCTGAGATGCATAATTCGAGCCGGGCGGTGAAGGACTATACTGCGCTTGCACACAGGGCATATCTGCAGGGGCAAAGCGGCACGTTAACAACGAGCCCGGTGCACCAGGCCGCGGCCCAGGCCCTCGCAAACTTCTTTCCGAGGAGCTTTCCCACATTTCAGAGCTCAGATAAACACCCATCTCCCATTCGGACCTTTAAATTAGCCTCGAGGCTTTTCCTTTCAACAAGAAATATGCATCAAGGACCGGCTAAGCATTCGGTATTATGGAGCCTGCTCTCATCTAGTCAAGGGAGAAACTCACATTTATACCAGTGTCAGTGAGAGAAGAATCCATCTCAAGCTGCCCTACATCTGGTGCTTAATATACATAGGTGTCAATGAGAATTAGATAAGCAGAATGAGAACAGTTTATGACTCTAAATCTATCTCTGTATGCATGCAATCATGCTGTAAAATTTTCATGAAGGGTAAATGAGATTATCAAATGCATAATATCAAAAATTATATTTATTTTAAAAGAAGTAGCATCTGCAGTACATGTCAGAGGAATTACTCAGATAACAAAGTTTGATACTCGGGACTTGCAAACATCAATTTTGCTTATCCAACTTTGGAGCTTTGAAGAATATTTCTGGTCAGCTAATAATTTAAGGTTGCTGTCTCATTGTTAGTTTTAAGGCTTATCTCTGGTAGAATGTTCTCCTTAAAAAAGTTGAGAGTACAACATCCCCTTCAATTTGCAAAAACATAGAATAAAAGTTATGTGGTATTTCTCTTTTTATGGGAAAGCAAGGCTGAGGCCAGTAATACAGTTGGTTTTATTCATTAGTCATAAAACTTAATGTGGTTCACTGATAGCTGGGATGGTTGAAGCAACACAGTGCCTGGCTAAAAAGATCTGATTGTTATTTTCTTTTACATTTCCTACTAGTCTGCCATGTAATTTGCTGGTCACAGGAAATAATGGACCCGATTCTGCAATTCATCAAGGTTTGCCTGTCTAAACACTGTGAGATTCTAGCCCAATATTTGCAACTCGAACTAAAAGTGTGTGGTGTATTTTGGTTCCACAGCAGAGGAATAAAATGCATCAATTAGTATAAATTTTCTCATAAAGAGAAAAGTAAATATGGATAAAATGTATATCAAAATTAAGTACAGTTCATCTCTTCTTAATCATGGTAATTTATATTCCAGAAGCACTTGAGAAATAATTCATGCTAAAAAAAAAAACCCAAAACTGCCTTGAAAATAATGAGATTTTCCTCATTATTTTAAGCACTCTTTTCACTTACAATTTTAAAATATTCACTCCTGGCATGCAGGAATCCAACTAATTTGTGTTAAATCAACTTTTAATTCTTTCCTGCCCGCTTTGCAGATAAACATATTTAAACTAAGCACCAAATTTGAATTATCATGCTGTCACAAACCGTTCAGATCTTTCCCCTTCTCGAAAAAACATTAAAATCTGAGGAAAAAAAAATAGTGCTTTTTCCTGAAATTAAGACCTTCATGCTCTTAAATCCAAAAGCTTGAAGAAAAAGGCAGGACAACCCTCCCCCAAGCCTTGCCTCCCAATGTTATTTATGTATTTATTCTACTGTTCTCTTTTTTTCCTATCAATTTCTGTCCATGCCATTCCACGCACACACATTTCCTGGCAAGGCTTACCACTATCATTTGTTAGTTTAAGGACTGGCTGTTAAAACATAGTGATCAGCGCCTAATCAAATAAAAAGGGAAAGAAATTCCTTCCACACACCTCCACTGAGAACTGACACAACAGAGTGAGTGGACAGAATTGTCACAAGTGGACATGTTGATACACAGCTCTGTGAAGGAAAAAGGCTTTTTGCTAGCTCAGAAAATGAGCAGGAGTTCAAGGGAACAGATCATTTAGCTTTTTTTCTGCATTTTTCTGAGCATAAGAGAGTTATGTCACTGAATTCTGTGCAAAGTGGAGTAGGAAAACAGAAGTCTAAAATAACTCTGACCGGAGGACTGAAAAAATATCCTTAACCTAAAGGTCTGGTCTCTCCTGGCTCTGTGGGACTCCTCCTACCTCGCCTTTTGCCAGTGCACTTGTCTCAGTCTAACCCCTACTTTTCCACTTAGGGCACCAGCATTGATTCCCCTGCAAAGTAAATAACCTGGGATTTTTTCTTCTTTATCCAACAATATTAAAGCAAGAAAAGAAAAAGCCCCACAGGAGGCGGATTGAAGAGCAACCTGTCGTCAAAAACCAAATGAATGGGTAAAAGCATCAGGACAGGGACATTGGGAGCTATTACCATGTCATTCTGCTTTCTTTGCGAGAACTTGAGGTAAAGGATGCCCAGTTTAACGCCAGACAAGCTGGGCTCCTCACTGGGACACGAGCACCCCCAACCAGCTTCCCCTTAAATCTGCCATATCTTCTGCGAGGGGCTAGCAACCCCGTGTGTGCTCAGGCACGGCATCGCCAAAAGCGCTGCGAAAGGCAGGCGCTGCCCTGATCCTTTCGGGATTTAAACGCCCCGGGACGTCGGGGGCCGATGATGCCAAAGGGAATTGGGAAGGGTAGGGGCGGCGGCAGGAGCTCCCGCACCTCCCTCCCCTCCTCCTCCTGCCTTTCTCCCGGAGCGGCAGCTTACCTGGTGGGTATCTTGCGCGCTGAATGGTGGGGCTGGAGGTGCGGACGGAGGCGGCGGCGGGCGGCGGCGGCGGCGGCGGCGGGGTGGGTGCCGGCTGGGACCTCTCTGCGGAGGCGGGCCCGGGGCCTGGCCTGGGCGGGGGGCGCTCTTCCGACCCGGGCTCTGTCCACCGGCGGCGGGAGACAAGGCACAGTCAGGGGCGGCGGTGCCCAGCGGGGCAGAGGGCAACCCCCCGCCTCCCCCCCGGCGCGGCGCCCCGGGAGGACGTGGGGGCACCGTCCCCCGCGCTCGCACGGCAGCCCCCCGCCTCACCCCGCGGGTGGGAACGGGGAGACGGCCGGAGAGCGCATTCCTGCCGGCTCCCGCTCCCTCATCACACAAAAGGCAGAGAGCACCGGGCTGGGACAACAGAGCCGCCGGTTTGGTCTCCGAGAGAGGAGCTTGGGGAAGGCAAGAGGAGAACCCCGGGCGGGGTGACTACAACAAGCGGGGCAGCATCCCCGAGTGTCCACTTCCCCGTGAGAACTTTCTATTTTTGGGATGTAGAGACCGGGGAAAAGCGGGCTGGAAGTTTCTATGCAAGCTACTAGCCAGACTTGAGGGATGTCCTGCCGGCCCGGCTAGCCCTGTGCGGTGTCTCCGAGCCCACCATCGCCGCTGCGGGGGAGGGAGCCCTGCCCAGCCGCCTCCCCCTGACCCTCTGTGCGCTGCCGGCCAGGCTCCGCGGCAGCGCGGGGGATGCGCGGCCGCGCCGGCCCCTGCCCAGGAGAGCCGCTCCCTGGCGACTCTTTCTCCCGCTCCTTGTCTTTCTTTTGCCTTCCCCGCGCCCCTCGCCTTTGAACCCCCGCCAGCTCCCGGGATGATAAGTGCCTGTCAGCTCATCCTTTTCTCTAACGAGGGTTTTGTTCCCTCACGAGCTCCTGCGAGGCGGTTTCCCGCTCGGCGCGGAGCGCCCTAGGGCTCCTCTCTGCCCCCCCGAGCCGCCGGTTACCTAGAGACACTCGCTGCGCTTTTAACCACGCAGCACCCCTCCGGGCTGCCGCCGCCCGAGCCAGGAGCGCAGGGCCGTAAGGGCTGTAAATTAGGAGGAAATAACTACTCTTGTCAAAGCTCTTTTCTTCCTCCGTGCACTTTACATTCAGCCCCGAGTGACACCCCTCCCCACCCTGTAATACGAGGAGGAAACCGTGAAATACTCCATTGTGATTGTGACTTCTTCAGGCGAGTTTCGAAACCTTCATTTACCCGGGAGGGACTGCGGAGGGGGAAGCTCCATTCAATTAAAAAGTTTCGTGCTGGATTTCCACCGCCGGTTAGCTGGCGATTTTTTTTTGGGGGGGAGTGGGAGGGATCGCCCCGAGCCGCACGGTCACTCCAGCAAACATCCACGAGATCGCGTGAGATTCACCTCCGAAGAAACCGTCTGGTCTGGTTTAGTCCATTGTTTTTTACCGGGGCTTGACTCCAGCATACAACGGTCTCCACGGAGGAGAGAAAAATAGGGCGAAGAATGTAATCGAGTGAAGCGGCTTGGATAAAAGTTAGCGATTCATTCCCAAACTTTTTTTTCCCCTGGAGAAAAAAAAAATCCTATCCCAACACACCGATCCCCCTACATAAAACAGCGTTTTACGCCCTTTCCCTGGGAAATACCCTCGCACGGAATCCATCGTATCCAAAAATTGGAAATTAAGTAACAGCGTTCTTAACCAGCCTCGCTAAGGTGAGCCGCATCCCCGCCCGGGACAGACTATCGCGATAATGCTGCCCCGATAACTGTCCCCCTACATACTACCACAGGCACGCGCCCGCGCTTTCTCGCCTCTTTCCAAGACTGAAACTTCTTTCGCAGCTATTAAGGCGAGAAGGCAAAGGCGAGAGGCGCCGCGGGGGCAGGGAGCGGGGCAGCGGCGGCGCAGCCCAGCCTCCCCGCACGGTACCGCCCGTGCCGGGGCACCGCGGCCCCTCGTTACCACTTCTGACCTCCGAAGGGAAAAGTGCACATTTCCGAGGAGCAGATGCCGGGCAGACGTGCCGTGCAAACATCCCGTCTCATTTCAATACAATAGGTCACATTCCAGCAATTACCTCTTGGGCGAGCTCTTTGGGCTGCCGAGGGGGGCTGCTGTCTCCCAAAGTGGGATGAGCTCAACCTGCCCCGCCGTCCCTATTAGACAGCTGAACTTGTGCAAACAGAACCACCTATTTCCCAAGCGCGGCTAAAGGAAGGAGACAAATTGCTGCCATTCATCACCAGCGCTGTAAACTCCCAGCCGCCGCCGGCAGCATCATTTCCATGACAACAACTAGCAGAGATACCTTAGTACCACCGGCTCCGGCTCCCGCTCCGCTCAACCACAGCCCTCTCGTTTGCGAGGTGCAGCAGTGACCCGCGCACGGCAGGAGTTGCCGAGACGGCAAGGAGGCTCGGAAGCCGAGCGGCAATGGAGCATCCACGGGGAGGATGGGGGAGGAGGGGGGGAAGGTGAGGGAAAAGTTTCAGCGAGAGCCCGGCACGGCAGCGCGTCGGTTGAGCCGCATCGCCCGCCGCCGGCATCTCCCCAGCATCTCTCTACCCCGGCGGCGCAACTTTCACGAAGTGAGGACACGCCGCGCTGTCCCTCTCCCTCAGCCGCTCCCGTTCACTCGCATACGTACTCGGTTGCTGTGGAGGTTCCGTCTTTACATCTAGTTTGTAGGTGCCCGCTTCCTTAAAGGCGTGTGTAGGCGCTGTCCAGCGGCAGGACCCGAGACACAAAATCCCTCAGACTCCCGGTAGCTGCAGGTCCAGAGGGTGCGTTATCCCGAGGCATGGAAAAGGATTGAAAAAGCCTGAGGAGCCAGGAGCCCGTCCCCGGGCGAAGGGAGGGAGTGAGCAGGCGGGCGGGCGAGGGATGCCGAGCGGCCGCCGCCGCCGCGATGTGCCTTTGTGTGTGTGCGGCCGGAGCCGGGCCGGGACCTGTGCCCGCGTCCCGGTGCGAGTGCCCCGGGGTGCGCGTGTGCCTGCGCCGGAGAGAGGGGACGGAGGCGCCTCTCTGCGCTGCTCTCCCGCTCCCTCTCTCTGAACGTCATTTATGTGAGAGGAGCCCTAGCGGCCTCTCCATAGAGCGGCTGGAATGCGAAACGTCAATAGTGACGCCATGGGAGCCTGACGCTACTGACCTCCCCCCCCCGCCCCAGTGTGTGCGCCGCGCTCCCGCCGCACCGCGCTGCGCCGAGCCGTGCCGAGCCGTGCACAGCCGCGCACAGAGGTGCGGAGCGGTGCAGAGCCCCGGCAGAGCCGTGCTGAGCCGGCGGCAGCGGGACAGCACGGCCGCCCGGCCGCCTCGGGGCCGCCTGCCCGCGACAGCCCGGCCAGTCCTTCCCAAGCCTGATAATGATAATTATTAAGATAGTGATTATAACAAAATTAATGTATCTTTACTGAAGCGGCTCAAATCAAAAGAGCTTTGCTTGGTTACTCAGTGGAACTTTCAGGATGAATTAATAAAGGATTTTTTTACTTTTTTATTTTTCACTTTTTTAAACGTTTCTTCTTTTTGCTTTTAAATTTTTTTTTCCCTAATCTTTTCTCTTCTCCTATTTCTTTATTTTTTTTTTCCTCCTTCTTTTTCCTTTTTATTCCTTTTTTTTTCACTCTCTTTTTCTTTTCTTTCGAAATTTTCCAGCGCGCAGGAGCAAGGAGCAGGTTACGGGAGGCGCCGCTCACAGAGCGGGCACTAGTGCGAGCGGCCCTGAGAAGCGTCCCGGCTGCCGCCTGCTTGTGACTGCCTGTGTCCGTGTGTCTTTCGGTGTCCGTGTGTCTGCCTGCGGCACCGGGCTGGCGGCGGACGACTCCCCCGCTGTCTCCACCGGCAAGCGGCCGCCCGCCGCCGTGCCCGGTGCCGTGTTTACATCCACCGCCGGCAGCCGGGATGTTCGCGACTGTCACCGCAGCCGTGACGGCCGGTGCCGCGCTTGTACTTCGCACAGAGGGGCTCCGCCAAGCGAGTTCTCCCGACGGACGGGACCCGGGGACGGACGAGGCGCCTGCCGCCCCGAGGAGGAAGGACCGGCGGCAGCGGCGGCACTTTCGCTTTGCCTCTCGCTCCACCATCCCGCCGCCGGCACCGCCGCGGAGCGCGCTCCCTCCCCGGGAGGCAAAGTCGGGGCTGGCGCAGGGCTCGGCGGACGCCGCGGACCGGCGGCGCGGCGGCCACGTCCGAGCCCGGGATCCCCTTCCCGAGGCGGTGCGCGCCGTCTTCCCGCGGGCGCCGGGGCGTCCCTCGGTCCCTCCCTCCTCCCTCTCTCCCTCCGGGCCCGCGGCGCTGCCAGACCCCGCTCCCCCCGCGGGGGAACCCGCCGGGCTCCCCGTGCGGCCGCGCTTCCACTCCGGACGCCGCCGGCCCC
>VZRF01003225.1:1759154-1837724 GCA_013396875.1 Vireo altiloquus
CTCCCGGTGCCGCTTCCCACGGGAGCCACCGGCCCCGGCCGCCTCGCTCCCGTCAGGGGCTCTGGGCTGCGTGCGGAGGAGCCCCCCGGGCAGGCAGACAGGCCGCACAGGGCCGTGCGGCGCTTGGGCAGCAGGTGCTGCTGTCTCTGCGTCCCCCTTTCGCCCGGCGGCGTAACTGGCGCTGAGCCGTGGCAGTTCACAGCCCCGTGTTGAAAATCATAGAATGTTAAAGGGCTTGTAAGGGGCGATAAAGATCATCCAGTTCCAACCCCCCCTGCCGTGGGCAGACACATCTCCCACCAGACCAGGCTGCTCAACGCCCCATCCAACGTGGCCTTAAATACTGCTGTGGATGGGGCATGCACATCCACCCTGGGCAGCTTGTTTCAGTTTCTCGCACCCTCACAGTAAAGAACTTGTTTCACACATCTAACAAAATTGGCCTCTCCTCAGTTTGAACCCGTTACTCCTTATCATATCACTACAGCTCCTGAGGAAGATTCCTTCTCTGGCTTCCATGTAGGTCCACTTAAGATAGTGGAAGGTTGTAATGAGGTCTCCACACATTTTCTTCTCCAGGCTGAGCAGCTGCAGTGTCCTTAGCAGGTCTTCATAGACACACGAATCGTTATGTGTCCGAGTGTTGGCAGTGAGTTAGTAATTCACATGGCTGACTCCATGTGCAGCCGAGATGGCAGTACATAGCACAAGCAGTCACTTCACTGCTGCTGTTCTCCCTCTAGTCTGAGATCCCAGGCAGGGTTATAGGGAGTCTCTGTGTATTTTAGCTGGTTATTATAAATATAGGTAATGTATTCCCAGCTATAGAACGGGTGTCTCAATGGGCCTAGCTGCAGCTATCTCCCAGAAGGTAGGCAATGATTTTTTTGGATCCTTTTAGGTCCAGGAGGGAAGTGAATGTTCTCACAGGCTAGGCAAATGCTTTAGCTGGTGGTCTGCTGCGTAGAAGCGGCTGTGGTGGCTGGGCTGTGTGTGTCAGCAGGCACTGGGCCCCTCGGGGCTAGGAGTGTAGCAAGATAACTCATTTTGCAAGCAGCTGCGCTGGCTGAAGATGCAACTCTCCCCCAGCGATTTGCTGCCTTTCCTCTGCCAGAGTTACCGCCCCCACAGCTCTTGAGTTGATGTTGGATAAGCGAGCAGCTGGATGAAGTGTACTAATACTGCCTGAGGCGCCCTAAGGAGAATTCCTTCGATCTCTTTTGCTGACTGAGGTTTGGACTTGGTTGTCTATGGCGGCAGCACTGCATGGCAATAATACCTATTGCAGTGATACTCAAAAGAAGATGCCTGCCTGTCACTTCAGTCATTGAGACAACTTTCCCGTGAGTATGTGGGGTGCCTGGGGTTTAGGGTGGGTACACAAATCCTCAGGTCAGCCTGGTTGGTAGCACCTCTGGGTCTGTTCACAGCAGGGCTGTGTGCCAGTCAACCTCGTTGAGTTTGAGTGTCGGCATGAGCAGCATGTTTCGCTTTCCTGTCTGGGCATCTCACTTGCATCCTAAGTGTGTAGGGCTAGGTTCAAAGATAGGCCTGTCTGAAGAATCTGATGGAAAATAGTTCTGTAGAAAGAAATTCAATTCTAATGCTTAGACAGTTGCTAAATAGTGTGAAAATGAAGACATTGCCTAGTTTTGATTGTAAGTTTTTGGGTAGGGGAGCATCACTGTTGTTATCTGTCTCATAACCCCTTATTGCTAGCATCAAGGTTTGTGTTTCTTCCAGAGAGTCTTTGCAAAGCAGTAACAAACTAAATGTAAATAGCAGATTTACTTAATAGAACTCTTCTAGTGCTTGGAGTTTACGGAAATCCAGCCATTTTAACAGTTTTCTAGTGTGTGGTTGTTGGGATTTTTTGTGTTTAATTTTGTAGATTGACATCTAAAACTTGATTGCTTTTCTTAAATTACAGATTACAAAGTATTTGATGTTACATTTTTCTTGTCTTGTGCTTTTCTATCAGTGGAGTTCAGAAAAGCAACTTCTTCCACTAGGGGAATTAGCCACTTTGGTGATTTAGGGTTTCCTCCAAGTTCTGTGCATTTGGGGAGTTTTGTATATGTTTTCTAGCCCTGGTAGAGTAGAAAAATTCATTTCTGTTTGCAGATCAAGTGAAAATTTTACAACTAGTAGTGTGTTGAATAGTGATACTTGTAATTTCCAATTGCTAGTCAGCTTTCTAGGGCATATTTGATATAGCAATTTCTTGGACAAGTGGGAACAATTTTAAATCTCAGTTTTTTGGATGTATGCCCTCCTCTGGGATACATGGTCTGTTGGAACATCAGGCAGAGACTGCATCAGCCTTTTACCATCATCTTTGATGCTAGTATCAGCTTCAGTTCTCAAGCAAAATTATTTACTTCAATAACTGCATTCAAGGAGAGAAACTTAGTGGTTCTGCATTTATTTTATCTGTAAGGAGACTTTTCCTACACTGAGAAGGTGACTGAGCAGGTGAGCTGAAACTAGGAACAGCTCAGTTATCTGTGACAGGTTTCTTTTGGTGTATTCCACCCTGCACTAGGAGAGATTACCTGTGACATCATCAGTGGGACAGATGGTGTCATTGCCATTACCTAGTCATCCTCAAATTATGAATTCCAAACCATTGGGAGCTGTCTAGAGGTAAGGGAAAAAGATGAAAGAATGTAGTTATAAACAAGCCCTCAACCTACCTTTCTGAAAATTGTGGAGCTGAGTCACTGTCTTTCCACGAAATGTTGACTTAGGATCTATGTCCTGTGAAATTTCAAGTAGAACTTTGGTGAGAGCTACGGTACAGCATACCACTGATAGGTGAAATTAAATCTATAGATGTATTTGACCAAAAGCAGTCTGAGCAGGCTTCCCTTAAACTCAACTTGAGCCTTTCATTTGAAGTTAAAGTGTTTTACTAATTGGCCATTGATAGCAAAAGCACTTAGGCGTGCACTAAACTCTGTTCCTGCAGAAAGTCTAGAGTGGAGACACTTGAGACTGGACCAAGAAAAACTAGCTTTAGCACCATGTCGCTTCTTGATGGTGGGTCCCAGGGCCTTGAATTAAGGAGGATGAAAAAGGTGGGAAGTCAGAGGTGATCTTGATGGGGCTCAGCCCAAACCAAAAAAATAAAACTCTCTCAGTTCACATGCATGGACAGTAATTCTACCAGTGTAGTGATTCGTTTGAAGAAAAGAGAAATTTAATCAGAACAAAGATAGAACGTAGGGAAAAGCAAAGAAAGATGAGTATGACACAGTAATGGCTTTGTAGGGTAATAAAACAAAAAGCTACTCTCTTTTATAGCTGTCTCCTCTGGCTTAGATGCCTCTTAATGCTCAGTGCTGAGAGTAAACATCCCCTACCGTGATGCTGTCTGTGATCAGGCTAATCAGTAGTGTTTCTGTCATTGCAAATGGTAAACAGTAAAAATATATTTGCAGCAACAATTGGTCACAAGAAAATCACATATTGATGTGACAATATTGTACATTCTTTGAGTACTTCAAATGACATTCTTGGGGTTTTTTGTAGTTTTTTTTTTTTTTTGTTTTTTATTTTTTTTTTTAATATCTATTCTTTACAAAGGTTTGCTCGCTAACTTCCGGTAGACTAGGATACTTGTCAGTGAAGTCACTCCAGTCTGTTTTACAAAATTCAGTCTGTCTGATACATGTTCTAAATATAAAAAAGAAAGGCATTCTATTCCTTCTGAGATATGTATCTAGGAGAAGATTTGCAGAGTTTTGTCTTGAACAAATTCCTGTTGCTTTTTTTCCAGAAATGATTCATTTGTTGAAGTGAAGAAAATTAGTTTAGAAAAACATGTTTGGATGGAATATAACAGTGTGCATAATTGTATTAAAATCTAGTTTGGTATTTGGATTGCTAAAAAGTGTGGCTTGGTACAGTTCTTGAATATGATTGTAACAATACTGTATGCAAGGGTTCCATGTTCTAAAAAAGATCTAAGTGTCATTGTTTTCCTTCTTCCCTTGTTTTGCATTTAACGAGAAGCAAAAATGGGATAGAGTGGGAAGTCGTAAGCAGACAAGCACAAGATAATGTGGTTTGTTAATGTCAGCCTTCAGCTTATGTCTGTGGTCACACGTTAAAATGCCCGTCTCGGTTTCCATGCTTTCTGTTCTTCTTTTCACTCTAATCTCTCTTCTGCCTTGTACCTCTAGAGTTTCCAGTCTCTGTTTTGGGTCTCCTTTCTAACACAGTAGACCAGTTCTGGACTTTCCTGCTTCATGTATCCCTAATTGACTAATTTTTTTCGTTTATGTAGTAAAATTAAGAAGTGATTTCATGCTAGCTTTCTAGGGTTTTAATAACTCTTATTTACCATTTTTTTCCAAGCCGGTCTCCTTGTGGGAGAAGTTCTAATGAAACCTGCAAATGTCTAAAGCATGGGTGGCTTTTTCTTTTCTACATTTAGCCTTTTCCTAAACATTTTTTGACATTTGGCTTTCATTATGGGCTCTTCTACTGACTTTGTTGTTCAGAACTGACTTCAGTCAGGAATCGAAACTAATAAGGGGTTCTTCCCTGGGATCTGGCATGTGAGGAAGACAAGAGCTACTTATGTATGATATCTGCACATGCCTTTATGTATCATCGCCTTTTCTGCTAGGGAGTAGATCTTCCCCAGTTATTTGGTCTGCAACTTGCTCACTCTTCCATGGCAAAGCCAAGACTTTTGTACTAAGAAGACACAAGCCTGAGATGTGATATTCTTAAGGCTTTTAGAGCCATAGAGCAGCAAGTAGTCTTAGAGGACTGGTGACTGCTTTCTATTTCCCGTTCCCTCAAGCAGATTTGGAGAAAGACTAATCCCCTCTGTGTGAGGAGAGGCAGTGTGGTCTTTCTTTGTGTGAACGGCACTGGTTATGATCATGTTGGCCCTTTTCGTTCTGTGTGTCGAAGTGATTTGATATTGTATGCATTCTCAGTAATTTATTTACAGAAATATGCTTGGTTAAGTTTATTGCTTGCTTGGAATTAATTTGATACTTAAAAAGTGCATGGTGTGCGTAATTAACTGCTTGCACTTAGTTGTGGAAGAAATAATACAAAAATAGTGGAAGGTAGAAATAACCAGTGCAGTGATCTGCAGGTCATTATAATTTCATTTGAATTTCCTCAGTCAGCAGTGAGGGAAAAGTTAGAAAATGAGTGATTGAGGATATAAGTGATTGTTCATGGCTGTGATTGTTTACACATTGGGCTGATTATTGGTGGAGATGGTTGGGTAGGGGAAGGGTGGATGTACAAGAGAAATTCTTTGAAAATCATTGTTGATAGAACTTGGTAGGTGTGATAAAACAGGAAGAATAGAGGGTAAGAAGTCTTGGTCATATTGGGCAAGATCTCTTAAAGGTTGTAAAGAGTGGAGTAAGTGCTTTGGGATAAGCAGAAGAAAAATATGGGGAATGTCACACTGAAGTTCCACAATTCCAATAAAGATGCTGTTTGATTTAGAGCTTGTTTTTTGCAAAATTTTATGATGTAGACAAAACCTGATAGTTAACCACTATTTCTGAATGATGCTTGAATTGCCCTTGTAAAATCAGTTTGTGCATCCTGGTATAATAATTGTATAGATGTAAAGATTTGAGCTTCGATGTACACTTTCACATGAACAGTAAATGTTTTATTTTTTTAAATTTTTTTTTAAATTGAAGAAAGGAATTAAGTGCTAAGCTAAAGTAGATTCTTGGCTGATCAGTGTGTGGGATTCACTAGATTTGTGGATGCATAATTGTACTGATAGGAGGAATGGGTGTGTATGTCTTTACAATCGACTTGAGAACAAGGATCTGGAAGAATGGGTGTGGGGGTAGATGGTGGAGGGGAGATACCTAGTAACAGGATTGGGAAGGCTGTACCTTCCTAGTACCTCAGCCAATGGGGAGACGAGGAGGGCAGCATGAGGTTAGGAGTTTAGGATAAAAGGAGGCTCTGTCCTCCAATGACTTGAGAGACCCCATAGGGGTAGAGCTGAGTGGATTCTTCCTTTATTCGAATCAAATTGATTTCTGTCTGAGTCCTCTGTCTCCTTTGTGGACACAGGCCATTGGCTGCATCATTTCCCACACAGTATGGATTTATTTATATTTAAACAGCTTCTTGAATTCAGTTTGTGCCTCTCACTTGTATAAGTACTGAACCACTCCTGCCCCCCATAATTTCACAATAACTTTAGAAGCTACAAATCCTTGTGCTTGGGTTGGCTACTGACTTAGTAGCCAGTCATATGGTATAGATTTGCAAAGCTGACGCAAAATGGAGCCATTCATCTCCTCCCTATTACAGGCTGCTGAAAGCATATTGCCCTGAAGTTCTGCTCATTGCACTGTAACCCTGCTGAGCACCAAGGCAAGTTCAAGGTTTTGGTTTTGGTCTTACACTTTACAATGCTTGATGGCAGTGGCCCAGGCTGCCTGAGGGAGCACCTTCTGCAGTCACGGCCGCTCATGACAGCTGCATTCCTCTGGAACAATGGCATTGTTGGCGAAATGGGGAATGAATGGGAGAGACAAACTGCTTCTGCAGCTAGCCCACAACTGAGGGATTGATTCCTGGAACACATCAGAGCAACTATAAACCTCCCTGTCCTCGGAATTAAGTGTAAAATTCACTTGCTTCAACCTCGACTTTCCACAATGGCCAGGGGAAAAAAAATCCCTGGGGCATAGACAAGGATGATTTCCATTTCTTTTTAAAAAACCCAAATAACAATGTATATGAAAGTATAGGGTAAGAATAGGGTAAATTTTGTCTGCTCTTCCTGTGCAGGTTTTGGTAGTCTACCTCATAACTCCTACCCTCACAACTTTCGCTTTGCTGGCCAGCAGTAAAAGTGTTACTTAGGCTTGTTTTTTTTGGGTGAGGAAAAATCCCAGTCAAAGAGGAGACAATAGAAAGTCAAGCAGAAAGGCAACTCAGAAGAATGTTTCTAAAAATTTTAGCTTAATTTTTTCTGCTTCCCTCTTTCTTCTGCACATCTATTCTTAATATACTTTTAATTTACAGATATATTATATATTGTTGAAATGCAAGAGTCTAATTTATTAACTGTTTGCAGGAGTGTTGTAACTGCTCTTGGGACAAGAACCTCACTGATCTGTTGTATTTAGCTTGCATTTAAATTATAGATCAAATAGCAAGGAGAAAATACTTGCTACAATTTTTTCCAGAAAAGCATTGGACAATGTTGTTAGCCCATCTGGCTGTCATAGTCCTTTTGCTCGATAGTTCAGTTTTGAGCCTGAGCCTAAAGAAACCCTGGATCAGTTCAGAAATAGCTAACAAATGGCTCAGTCTTTAAAAAACAGAAGTCCACCAAATCATGGGTGTCATTAGAGGGTGACTAGAGCCTGTGTGTCTGTGGTGCCAAAGGAAGCTGGTGGGTGTCATGTTCAGAACAAGAGGAGGTGGTTCTTTGCACAGTGTGTCACTAAGCTCTGACATTCCACACCCGATGACATGACAAACACTACAAGTTTCTGTGCGTCCAAAGGGGCAGCAGTGCGGAAAAGCAAGCCAAAGGTATAAACGCAGCATGCAGACTCAGGAGTTGTTGAGAGTGTAGGTGTTCCAGGGTTGTCTTCTGATGCTATTTCTATATGCTATTTTGTTTTTAGTCAATATTACATAGAATGCTTGGTTAAGGGGATCACTGATCTGGCACAATGCAGTCATCTGTATTTTTACGTTTAAAAGAAGCCTGAGGAGAATGAGGGGAATGACAAAGCTTAGGGAGACATCAAACCTAAAGCTGACTGTAAAGCAGTGCAGAAATTCTTGCAGTTATTACATGACTGAGTGAGAAAATGGCAGAGGAAATTCAAAACTGATAAATGTAAATTAGTGTGAATGTGCACTCATTATACATACACAGTGATGCCCTCGGTTTTACCTGTTATCACTCAGAAATTATCCTGGATTCACTGTGAATAGTTATGTGAAAATGGCAGCTTGATACTCAATAGGGGTCAAAAAAGGCAAGCAGAACCATGTTAGGAAGAGGTGGAAAGAGCAAAAAATAAAAAAAAGAAGTGGAAAATAAAATTCCATCAAATTGGTATGTGAGTCAATAGAGATCTTGAACATTGCATGCATTTTGAGCCACCTTATCAAAAGGAGAGTAGAATTTGAAAAAATCTCCAACCTCAGCAAAGAAACAAGAGTCATTGGAATAGTTTTCGTATAAGGACAGAAGACTTTTTCTCCTTAAATAATAGATTTCAGGGGAGAGGAGTTGACAGCTCTTTAAAGAGAGATAAATAGTGGATGGGAGGATACACATTGAATCATTCCCTTCTCTGTAATAAACCACAAATTAAAATTACATCTTCAAGATGAAAGCTTAGAAACAAGCAAGAGGAGGTACTTCTAAAGGAAAAAAACTCCACAAACAAAGGTGATGATGCCACTTCTGAATCAAAAAGACCTTAAACTGGCTCTGACTAAAGGGGAATGGTGCTATGCTTTCCCCAAAGTAGCCAGTGTTGGCCACTGTCAGGGATGGCAGAGTCAGTGAAATTGCAGCCTGTTGTGAGGGACTGGGCCCTGACATCAGGAGAGGTTGCTGTGATACTCCCCAGAGTGACCTGTAGTGGAGGAAACATCTTGTGCACAGGATGTGATGTCTGCATGTAACAGCTGAGAAAAGGAATGCTTTGTTTCTGAATATGAAAAAATGGAAATTACTGAAATTCAATGTAAAATCATACAGAAGACCATGGCCTGGTTCATTACTTACCACACATTGGTTTGACGGATGATTATAATACCAAAATGTTTATAAGCTTTCTGTATGCTGTGGAAGATGGTTGGTGGGATGATCCAAAGCCACATAGCCTCAGGTGCATCTTAATGTCAGTGTACCCATTTTCATCCCTAAGCCTTTAAAAAACAAGACTGGAATTAAAAAGTTGTTTTTACTGACCTTCTGAGTGTGTTAACTTCATGGACTCAGGGGAGAACCTAGCAACAAAGATAGTCTTGTGAATACTTACCTGTACGGTGTGTCAGATGCATTTGCTGGACCAAAGGCTAATTATAAAAAGAGAAAATGAAACTTATAAAGTTATTGTTTATTGTCTGCAAGATTTTAATCGCTCACACTGGAAGTAAATTTACTCTTGCCAATGTGCTTTTTCCTTTTTTATTTTAATAACACCCTGTGTGAAGCAAGTGAGATAATGCTGAAATATGTGTTTTCTAATGCCTATCTACTCAGCACCTGATAGAAAATAACAAGAAGTCCCCATGGAAAGTATCTCCTGAATCAGACCGAAGGCAATAAGAGAGATTCTTAAAAACTTAAAACTTCTGCCTACAACCAAGTTCTGAGTATTGGTGTTGCAACTCCCATCTCCAAAAAAGGCACGATAATTAAATAATGAAGAGAATAGTCCATGTACAAGGAACAAAGATGCTCCATGCAAGTATTCCACTTTTTACAATTAATAGACAGTGCTAAGTGGTTTTTAACTCTTGAAATAAGAATAAAAAAGATCTGATATATGTATGCTGGTTTGAGTAATTTCTTTCTTCAAGTTACAGGATTTAATTTATTTTTTCTTTAAACATAATGTCACACTTATCTCCTGTAGCTAGGTCTTTGCTTAGGCCTTTACCATGTCCATTTTTCTCAGACAACTGATTTTCAACTTTCCAGTTGGAAGGCCCAGAAAAATGTATAGTGGTAGAAGGAGAGCAAATATAAACCTGTGAGAGTTCTCTTGGTGATTTTGTGGTCCTTGAGTCCGCCAATGCTTTGAGAGTCTCTGGAATTTGAAACAGCTTATTTAGAGTCTTAATGCTTATAAAATAAATAAATAAAACTTCCAAAACCCTTCTCTGCAGGAATGCTGACAGTTTATCCCAAGTACATTGCGGACTTTGCCAATAGCTTGCTTGGCACATTTATTCCTGCATTGACTAGAGATTTTCTTTCAAGTAACTTGTTGGCATATGTGTGACTGGAGATGAAAGATGGTCTGGCTGTGTGAGTCTTTCCCCCACAGACATACCTCTTCTCCACTGTGGTTGTCTCTGATAGGCAGTATGATTTGTCCTAAGATAAGATACCAGGAGGGCCTCTCTGGATACTCTCATAAGGAATACATTTTGGACGGATGAGTAAAACTGCTAAGATAAGGTCACATGTGGAGGTAGAATCATAAAGTAGCTCCATAGGTGCTTTGTGACTGTATGTTCTGCAAAGCCAAAGACTGTAAACCTGTACATTTCTGGCTCAATCTGCTTATACTGTAACCCTTTAGACCTGCTTATATTCCAGTCTTCATTGGCAATATTTAGATATTGTCTTAGCAATAAATCTAATCATGATCATCCTTGTAATCAGTGTCATATTTCTGGTGCCTGACTGAGGTAGTTATCTTCTACTACTCTGTTACAATATATTCAATAAAATTTAATTATTCTGGACCAATAAAATCTGTTTAAGTTTTCCTTTCTGCAATACTAAGGAAGTTATGAGCTAGTGAGAAAGCTGCTGTTCTGTTCAACTATTCCTCCATGAATTCTTTATTGTTAAAACAAAAGACCTATTCCTGTATGCTGTTTTTCCCTTTCCCTTTCTCTTCTTTCAGAATTTAGTAAATTACTAGAGGCTTTTACTGGTTTGGTCAGCAGATCAGAAATACTGGTCTATGGTTTCTAGGTTCACTCTTCAAGTTGTTAAAAATCTTTCACGTTCAGTATCTGTCATTTCCAGGGGCTGAAACAGACTGAAGTAAAAAATTATGTGACAGACATGATAATTTATCATTTGGGGAAGTGCTTTTACATCTTTGGTTTTGTCCTAACCTGTTACAATTCAGGCTTCAGCTGACTCCAGGTTTCTGGTTTAGTGTTCAAACTGGCCTTATGAAGAGCCTCATTCATCCCTGATAGCAGTGACTTCCAACAATGTAACTGCATTACATTGTAATTAAAATAGTGTGAAAACCCCACAACTTAAACCAACAAACAAATCCAAAAGGTTGAGAGCTCATAAGACCCAAGTTCCTTTTCCTAGAGCTCATTGTGGTAGTCAGTCTGTTGAAGAATGAGAATGCTTACTAACCTCACAGCATTTTGAACTTATCTGTAAAACTTTTTTTTCTTTAGTAAAACTTTGGTTTACTGGTCCATCTTATGCAGCTCTTTCACTCTTTAAAATCTGAAGCACAAGGGACTATGAAGTTGCTGCGTCCTTTCTACAGGGGCAAAGAATCGAAGCTGTGACATGCACTTGGACATAGGCACTTACCATCCATGTTTCTAACACTTTCTCTCTCTTTGGTCTGCTTGCTCCTTTGCTTTTTTCCTCCATTCTCGGGGTGGGAACCAAGAGAACAGGAGGGTATTTCAACAGCAGAATTGTTTTCCCGTGATACTCTCTTAAACAGGATCTCTGGAAAAGGGGCCTTCTGCTTCAGGACTTTCACACATAAATAGTGTGATGTCCTGACTCTGCATTTGGAGGATACCCGTCTGGCTTTGTGGTTTCTGCAGGGAGCTTTTGTATGGTAACAACTTGCCCAGTGAAGTATGCTCACCATGTATGAAGCTAAACTGGGCCAAATTGAGAAATTTTGCCAGCTAGGTGGAGCTCCCCCACTAAGTTTCTTCCTGTATTGATTTGTACAGCCTTAATCATTATTGCTGAATCTGAAAGTTCATTTAAAAGATGGCCAGTTTAGACAGAAACTAAAATCAAAATGTGAGACAAGCTCTCTCCTCTTGGCCACAGGTGGAGGTGAGCACACAGTAATCCAGGGATGTATGGATCTGCACTGTTGTTGAGCCTCTGTCTCTCTGGTGTTTTCATTCAATGCAGTCCTAGAAGTGCTCGTGACACTTGAGTGGTTTTCTTCTTGGATAACAGAATTCTAAAAATACTTTACAATTACTAAAACATAGCCTGTAGGTTGCTGTAAGATAAACTTACCACTTAGCTGTAGCAAACACCGGCTCATGGCAAAACATACTCTTCCCCCTACAATCAAAAAGTGATTCTCTAAGCTTGGCATCCTTTGTTTCCTTACTTGCTGGGTCTCTAGAGAGCACCAAATCAGGGGATTTCTGTCTGTGTGTGACAAGGATGAGACACCTGTCTTACAGCAAATCTTTATTTTGAGAAAACAGAACTGCTTTGTTGGGGCTGTGAGAAGAACCTAGTGTATATCCTCACCAGTGTTCAAAACAATGGATCTGATTTTGTTAAAAGCACGTGTGGGGTCAGTTACTGCTGCTCAGCTGCTGAGCAGTAATTGTTACATTCCAGTGATATGTTTGTTGTTTGCCATGATATCCATATGGTGGAGTAAAAAGTTACGGTTCTGGATTTGAAATGTAATAAAATAGGGCTAGTAAGAAGCTAATTTCTTTTTCCAGAGCTACTTTTCATAGTACATTTGAAGTTTTAAGGACCCTATTAAAGTATAATTAAATAAAGCTTTTTGGGGAAAAAATGAAATAGTGAGCAAATAACTCTTTGTGCCAATAATCAAAGACATTTGTTTGAAACCAAATTTCACCAGCAGAAATAGATGTATATATATTTCTACTGTAATATGACAGTAGACCATAGACTTCAGAATAATATGTATGAAGTACATTGAACCACTAGCAGTCATTGTTTCAGTTCACCAAATAACCAGTTAAAAGGAGAAAAACAGTATCATGTTGTAGCATTAAAATTGGCAAGTCCCTTTTTTTTTTTTCCTGAGGATATGCATACATTAGTGTAATGTCGGAATTGCTTTAATTCCACCCTCATTGTGTGGGAAAAGTTGAAAGAGTTTGAAGAATACTTTTAGTTCAGATGAAGGCAATCTCTGAGATACCTGCTGACTGATTTCTGAAAAACAGTGCTCTGGGGAGTAGAAACCTTCTATTAGTCTCATGTTTTAATAAATAATGGTGACACATTAACACATTTTGTCACAACTTGGGTAGAACATGGAAGATGAAACACCAGAAGGAGAAGACAGGAATTTGGAGAAGACATCAGCAAGTCATTTTCACATGCCTAATTTGGAGTGATAACTACATTTATGAAGTTGTGGAAAGAAGGGTATTTCAATGCAATGCTAATTTAATTTTATAAATACAGGATTGTTGTATCATGAAACCAAAATCTATTTTTATATATTTGTCATTCCAATAACATTGGAAAAATTGTTGGCCCTAAAGCATATATAGTTGTTGAAACTTAGCAGCCTGTGGATTTAATTGCAATTCTTTTCACTTATTAACTGAGGATTTTTTAACATAGCGTGTAGAATGAGGATTTCATGTATTTTGTGCATTATGCATTATGTGCCTTTTCCTGACAATGTAGATGTAAGCTCTGCAGTGATGACTTTTTCTTGTCTCTATAAACACATTTAAATTTTGGAGGAAGATGAGGGTTTGAGGCCTTGTCTCAAGGAACAAATTCAGTCTTGTCTGCAACCTCAGTGCGATTTTTCAGCTGATGATTTTGAGCTAAGGAGTGACCTGATGTTCATTGAGTACTATTGGTTCAAGGCAAACATTCAAAGCATGACCTGCATCAGTGACTCAGGATCTGTGTCAGTACCATAAGTTTTGGTTATAACGGTTCGTTCAACATCAAGATTATCACTTAAAATAAAAAAAAATTGAGTTCTTAAGCAGAGCTGTGCAAAAAGGTCATCATGCTCTGGACAAAGTCACCAGAATTTGTCAATGCAAGTGTTCTGCTTTTCATAAAATCATGGAATCACAGAACTATAGAACAATATGAGTTGGAAGGGACCTTTAAAGACCATCTAGTCCAACCCCCACTGCCAGGGGGAGGTACATCCTTCACTAGAACAGATTACTTAAAGCTCTGTCCCACCTGTCCCTGAACACTTCTAGGGGTGAGGCATCTGCATCTTCTTTGGGCAGCCTGTCCCAATGCCTCACCACCCTCATCATCAAAATATTTTTTCCTTACTTCCAGTAGAAATTTACCTTGTTTCCATTACTTGCTTTGTTACTACAGGATTTGGTAAAAAGTATCTTTTTAAACTCAAAGTATTAAGCCTTGCAATGTAATGTTTCACTACACTCTAAAATGCTCTCAAAAGCTCTCCATAAGATTTGCTATCAATAGTAATAAGTGCTGTGATATTATGTACCTAGGGGGAGAGTCGTCAGTTTAAAAACACAGTGGCAAAGATGTAAAGCCAGTGTATCAGAGCAACTTACAAAAAACAAATTTCACTTAATGAACTTCTCTACTTCTGGAGCTGACACTTCAGTGTTAGTGATATTCTAATTGTGTAGACACACAGCAGAGAATTTAAATGACATCATATAAGCTACTAACACTTCAAACCAAACAACAAGGCTGTACATTTGACTGGAGAAGAAGTTTGACTAAATATTTTTTGGAAACCTTGAAAACCAAAGATGATGGTAGGTTTGCCTTTAGGTAAAGGCATCACTGATGTAACAGAATGATTTCTTACCTGTTTGCATACGACATCACTTTCCTACTGGGTTGCCGTAATCAAATCGCACAATAATGGAATAGTCAAGCTTTCACCATCTTATATTTCAGACAATTACCTGAGGACATGAGGATGTGTTTCAGTCCTTTTAAGAAGACAGAGCCACTGTTGAAGTCAGAATACAGATTTCCATCAGTGATACAAACAGTGATTTATATGTATCTGTACATTTATGGCAGGGGTTACTACCTATCCTTGAGGAAGTATGCAGGTATGAGGATATCAGTCACTATCTTTAGACCTTAAAGGCTCACCCTGGAGGGGAAGCCTTGAAGGCTGAGCAGGGCTAAATACTGGATCCCACCAGGAATTGTTTTCTTCTGAGTCACAGTCACTTTGAGCTGTGTTGGCAGCTGCTGAGTTTGCAAATAGCTGGACTGGTTGGGGATGTTAAAATACCATCTCTTAATTCATTACCCATCTTTCTGCTGAAGAGTATCACCCTGGTAAATCTTGTAATGGAAATAAGCGTGCTTACTTTATCCGCTACGGGCCCGTCTAGAAGGTTTGATAAAACAGCTGTTGACCTGCAGACTGGACTGATGTGAGTGTCGAACGGCTCCAAAGATCTCTTTTGTTGGTGGGACTCTGCAAGTGGTAACCTGCACCTGATGGGCTATGAGGAGCTACCAGGAGTGATAGCAACTTCATCATACACGGCTGGATCTGAAAGGATACGTGCATGCAGAAGAGTGTGTTCTTACTCAGAGTGGTACTGCTTCAATTTATGTCGGTATGGGAGAACAAATGCAACTTCCCCTTCTCCAAACACAATTATTACTAGTACAATGTTATATTTTAGCTATAAGCTGTAGCAGT
This sequence comes from Vireo altiloquus, assembly GCA_013396875.1. Lineage (NCBI taxonomy): Eukaryota > Metazoa > Chordata > Aves > Passeriformes > Vireonidae > Vireo > Vireo altiloquus. The sequence continues at coordinate 1,774,520 of VZRF01003225.1, forward strand.
GTAATGCCAGATTGGTATCTCTGTGCCTCCTAATAGTTTTGCTTAAAACATCACACCCTTTTGGGTGTCTACAGAAACAAAAAAAGTTATATAGGTGAGTATTTTGGGGTTTCTCACTAATGTTGCCCTAGACAGGTAAATAATTTAAAATTTTAAGTCAGAGCGTTTTTTTAATAGTGTGGACTGCTCATAATAAATGTATTAGAATAAGTAGGATAGGTATTTGTTTTTACTTGTTGAGTACAAATATTTAAAAAGTGTCTTAATCCTTGGTTGACTGTATTGGTTTTGTTTGCAATTTGTAAAGAGAGGCTGAGAGAAGGAGGTGAGAAGTATTTTACACCTTGAATTAGTTGTAATCTCCAACAGACTTGTTGCACCATCTGTGGAAGGAGCCTGTGGGGAACATGAATATTCTGAAACGGAAAGCTTCATACCTACTTAAAGACAATTGTATATATATTTACTTGTTTAGCTCAGCAAATGGAGTGGCCTTGGCGCATCAAGGCTCTTGACTAGGAAATGGTGTACCTCAGAATGACTGTAGTTTACAGACTATGTTTCTTATTTCTGCATACTGTTGGATTCATTAGTACATATACACTTTTCCTTTTCAAAATGCATTGCTAAACTGTCATGAGATATATATAAATATATATATATACTGCATAATACTTGCAGAAAAGATTATGCCTCACTGACGAGAGAAGGGGATTTCAGAATCATTTTAATATAAAGAGACTATTTTGAATCGCAGTGTCTTGTTTCAAAGGCAAATATATTAGTACAATGAAAACTGTTGATGTCTCTGTGTCACATATTTAAACTTACTCCTCAGCTATAAATGAAAGGTTATAAAGGTATCAAACAACAAAACATAGAAAAAACTGTACTTTATCAGGTAAGAAAAAAGGACAAGTACTGTGATGACAAGATTACTGTGGCTCGATGTAGATAGAGTTTATGGTATCATGCTCTGTGCAAGTTGAAGGGGATTTTGAAGCAATGAGGAGCTACCAGCAGGTGTAGTTTTTATTTGTGATGATGGGTCTGGTAAGTAAAGAAAAATACATGCATGGCATAGTTTCTCTGATATTAACCATGCTGTGCTTGTTTGCAGCTAGAGATTGTCCTGCACTTTTGGTTAGAACAATCATATAATCTGGATAAAACAAATTGAGTTCATGTTTCTCCCTAGTTTTTAGAACACCAGATGCAACTGCTTCTGCTTCTCTGCTCTCTACTGTTGTCTACACTGATGAACACTTCTATTGTGACTAATATCTCCAGAACAGTAGTGATAGGACTCCTTTGCTGTGCTAGGGAAAGAGGCTGTTTTAAGGGTGTTCAAGACCTCCAGTGGAGTAGTTTTCAACAATGACATTCTTTGAAAATATTGACAATTCACAGAATATAGGGCAAGTACTTCACATTGTTCTTGCTTCTTGATGACAGTTTCCCTGCCTGTGTCTGCAAAGAAATGTCCTGGCGAGTACAGGAAAAGGCAGAAGAGTGAATGTAGCAGCGCCAAACACACGAAAAGGATAGGAAACTATCTGTTAAGAAAAGCTAAAACTTTTTGATGTTTCAGATCTCATTCAATGATTTATCATCTCAATACATGATTTGTCCCTAGTTTTCCTAGTTTGTTAAGTTTCTAATGTGTCCCTGATCATATTTTAAGAGTACTAGGGCAAAATTTCTAATGAGTGAGGAAGCGCAGTAGACAGCAGGTCTAATATTGAGTATGATGGTAATTCTCAGAGAGGTAGCAAAACAAATTCTAATGCTAACTTGAGGAGCAGCTTTGCTTTGTTCTGCTTCTAAACAGGATATACTTGGAGATATGGTCAAGGTCAGATTTAAGTGTTGTATTGACCAAGAAGACATTAGAAGGTGGTACGTTCTCCATCTGCGCATCCAGGAGGAAGTTTTAGAAAGTTATTTCTTTTAGAGATGTTAATGACATGTATTATGGAATTTGTAAAACAGTGAAACAGGCATCAAACTTACATCGAAATTTGATGGTAGCTGTTGCACAAAAGATATAACCTATAGTATCCTCATCTCAAAAAACATCCAAAATGAACATCAAAGATCCTGTTTATCCTGTCAGACAACTCACACAGCATTTGTAATTCCATAATCACATTTTTTCTTTTGATGAGTGAATCAACTATGTAAAGAGTCCCCATATTGGTTGCAGTACAGAAATGGGTAGAAAATACAGCATCATGAGGTAGGAAGAAATGTAACCTTTATAGGAGTAGTTTTTGGGCCTGTCCATAAGTGAAGGCTGGGTTGAGAGCAGAGGTTAGAGTAATACCAACTATGAGATGTACCCTCATGCCTGAGTGCCATCTGCTGAATGGCACTGCATTTCTGTGACCTACTTGTGCCGCAACTACTGGCTGATCCGAATTTGTAGAAACACTTCTATACTAAAACCACAATGAATGTGTCTTGGAAAGGCATCTTTTCTCCTTTGGTACTTGGAAGGAATAGCCATGATTAAGAGCAGTTTCTTAGGTAATGATACAGGCATTGCGGAAACCACAGTGTGGTTTCAAGCACAGAACATCCTGGTCACTCCTTCCATGAGGGAGCAGACTGGTAAGAGAGGGCAGGACAGACATCTGCAGCAACATTGCTTGGAGTGAGTGCCTCTTGGTTAGAGGACAGTCACATACTCAGGCATGCTGCTGCATAGTCAGCAGCGGCGGAACACCACCACTTTAATTTCAAGTGCCCTCTCGTAAATGACAGGAGACTTGTAGGTGTCAAAAATCCATCATTCTCTTTCTTAACCACAGAAATCTTATGCAAGATGAAATCAGACAATCTAGTGGCAATGAAACTAAGTAGGGAAAATGTTGGGCAATACCTGTTGACATCAGTATCTCTGGACAGCCTGTATGTGACTGCCTTCAACTGAAGTATGTAAACTTCACTGAGCTGTGCTGCCAAGGCTGAGGTTAGTCATGCTGGAACTGTAGCAAAAGGGCTCATGAAGGAAGCCCACTTCGGTGATGATTGCTACCCAAAAGAACTGAAAAGGCAGTTTTTCGCTAGGCAGGGATGCCCACATCAGCAGGATAGTCATCAAGGTGAGCATTGGTATGGCTCTGGAACCTGCTGCTCCTCAGAAGAGCCAGAGCCTTGATGGAGGAGGGGAATCCTGGTAAGGGTGTGCACATGCTGGAGCTTTAAATCTATAGAGGGATAGCAGGCAGAATGGGTCTGAAAAAACTGCCAGGAGTAGGAGGACAGGGGGGAAAATGGTTTAGGTTGGTAGTTGCCAAGGTTTCCGATGGATGGATGCTTGTTGGCTTCATTCTTTCTCTGGTACCACCACTGGGCTGTCTCATCAAACCTTTAAAAGAGACACTGTTGAAAACAGTGTTTTCACAGACTTTTGCAGACCAGCCTTAGAGCATTTAGCCTGGCCTGCTGTGCCATACTTTGGGAATGCCTTCTTAAGGGGAATTCTAGTCTACTTATTGTAATAAAGTTCTTAATTCATTGTCAGAAGACTGAAACTCTTTTGGGGATTCTGCACTATTGTCATTTGACATGGTGGCTGTCGGGGATTGTGGATGGTTTAGAGGCTTATGGGGGGTATTGGCCTATCACAGATTCCCTGGAAGCTGCTGTGTTCCATGGGGGGCCTTGGACTCTCTTCTGTCTTGCAGAAGGAGCATGCTCTACCACCCCCAAGGAGCAATAACTTTCAGACAAAGAACATTTTTTCCAGATCTTTTTTGCAAACATGGAACTGAGTGTAGAACCCTTTCCGAGCTGAGAGGTAGCTGAAGAATTTTGTGCATCTGCTCAGCCATGAAACCAGGGAGGGTGATGTTCTGGGACTAAGTGCAGATGGTTCTTGTAACTCTAAAATCAGAAGATCTTCTGAACCCTAGACAGAAGGTTTTCCATCCTTATTATTAAAAGCAGATCAACTGAATTATGGAGTACATGCTAAAACACCTAGAAAAGCAAAATGGAGTGCTCTGAAGCCATAGGAGAAAGTCTGATTCCTGAGTAAATAAGCTACTTTTGATGGAGTTCCAGGACAGCTAGTGCATCACTGAGATAAAATGTGAATCTAGACCAAGTGTGGAATGTGTGGGACAAAGACACAGACACATCCTCTCAAGCAGTATCTTTTTAGGGGATGAGACAGAATGAGCATGCACACCAGCTCACCACTGCCAACAAGATGAGACCCTCTACCCTTCTCTCTCTTTCTTTTTCCATCATATACTTGGTGCTTTCTCGGACACTTGCATTTCTCCAGGAACTGATTTAATTCACTTAAATGGAAGACCATTTGTGCCATCTATGTTATGGGTGTGACAGTGGACTATGGGGACTTTCAGAAGGGGAGGAGAAAGACAGAAACTGGAGCACAGAAAGAGAAGGAGAAAAAGACGAAAAGGGCAGACAGACTTCATACTTTCAGCTGCAAGGAGACATTTATTGGCTTTATCTACCCATTGAACTTATGCTGTTGCTTTATGCCACTTAGAACAATTTTTCCAATTAAAATTGAAGTTTTCCTTACTAATTTTTGCAAATGCCTTTTCCCCCCTTTTTTCACTTGCATGAGGAACTGACAGATAAACTGCAGTTTTAGCTCTTCATATGCCTGAATTTTTCTGAACTTGCTGAATTCCATGACCTAGATGTTAGTCTTCTCTTGTTTCAGGAGGTATGTTCCGTGTCTTCTGTAGTTTTTTTCACATGAATAATTTAATATCTAATACAATCCCCAGCTAAGGGAAAAATAAATAAATAGAAGTCAAACAGCAACAAAATAGTGAATGTCAAGCATATGGAACTCCGATTTAAAATGTGGAGTAAGCTTCACTGCTTTACCCAGTGCTTTGTTCCTGTGGACATTTAGATTAGAGCAAGAAGAGATGGGCCATAAATACAATGGTCTTTAGAAGCAATGACTAATAGGGAAAGGCAGGTCAAATATCAACCAACAATTTTAGCCTCAGACTCATAAGGATTATACACGAACAGCTAAATATAGGATCATTCTTCTAAATTCAGACAAAATAATTAAGGACAGAGAGAATTTTAGGTGGTTCAGAGCCCACTAGGAAGAGCAAAGTCAAGTCATATGTTTTCATAAGTCTGAATTCTTGTTTTCAGTGAACAAACTGACTTGAATGACTGACAACTTCAACACTCAGTTGGCCAGAATAAACCTGGCCCTTTCACTGATGACTGTAGACTTTTCTTTACCATTGAGGATCCTTCTCCCTGTAATAGAAACTTGGCAAAAACTAGGTTTTACATTTGGAAGTGTTCGACTACCTAGGTACTTTGTTCTTTGAAAAATTGTATTAGTCAAATAAAAATGAAAATGCAACAACAATTAGACCTTTTTTAGCAGTGCAAGTAGGAGCCTTTTTAGTGGTATAAGCATTAGTGATTCAACGATCCTACATTTAGACTTTAGAATATCTAATATATATATCAGGGAGTGGTTCTCTCTATCATGACATTAAGTAACAAAAGAAGATTAAAAAAAAAAGTGTTCAGAATAACATATCTTTGCAGCCAGCTCAGACCTTTGTCTTGACCCTAGGTAGTGTTTTGCATACAACTTTGATGTAGGTGTTTCAGCGTTCCTTTTCCCCCTGCATGCCAGCTCAAAACTATGCTTGCTCTTCAGATGAGACTGGACTGCAGTTTTTGTCTTTAAATTTTTGTTACTTATAAATGCCAGTGGACGCTGAAACAGCTGGCAGCAAGAAGGGATGAGGGGCAGGCAGACCCCCTGGCAGGGAAGGGGCTAGAACACTTGGACTTGAGGGCAGTGAATGTGGGCCCTGCGGAGTCAAAGACCCTTGTATCAGGAGCAGGGGAACAAAGATAGGGTCCCACAGAACACTAACTGGAGATGAAGAATGGGAAAGGTGGGTATAAGGTGCACATGGAAAATGAGGAGCATTAGAAAAAGGGAGGAATTGGAATGTGACATGTTACAGCAGTTATACTGCTCTGGTCTGTCAGTGTGGTGTGACAGAGAATGACTGGGATGCACGTTTCTGTCGTTCCTTACGCATTCTTGTCATATTGGCTGGTTTGCAGGCATATATCAGAGAATTCATTTAAATTTTTTATTTATATCTGAAATCTGCTCTAGAGGAATTTGTAGGTCCTTTACCATGGATGTTTTTATCCTTTGTCTTTGTGAAAACAAAGATCAACCCACAAACTTTCATATTTCTTTACTAATTTTGTATTGAGATGTTTATTACATCTTTCTTGCCTGGGGAAAATCCCATTTGTCTCGAGCACACAGTAGTTTCTTCTGTTTCCTGTGAAAAGCTGTGCTTCTCAGTAGGCTGTGCCTCAGAGATGCTTGCTCTAAAAGGCAGGCTCAACAAAAGCCATGCAGTTTGCTTGAACGTATCTGCTTTAAGCAATTGTGCCGCAAGGGCTTCTCCTAATACAAACAAACAGTGCATTCTAAAACCTGAGTATCTTTGGAAAGGTGTTAATGGAGAAGTGTAAATGAAATCAAGTTGACAATATTTTTTAACCTACTCTTAAAGTTTACTTTAAACTTAAACTTCGAGTAAGTAGAAGGGTTGGAAAGGGAGGGTAAGGAAAAGGATCTCTCGCTCTTTCTTTCTCTCTTTCCAGTTTGTTTACTCTGTCCATGTGCCAGCACAGTGTGGGTATTCAGTTTCATGCTTTTCGTAAGGGTTTTTTACAGACATGCACTGAGTTTTTAAAATTTCTATGGTTATGGAGTATGTTAGTGGGGGATGTGAAACCTGTTAAAAAAGTAGAGGTTCCATACTACAAAGTCACAGAAAATATCCCGTGGGATTTAAGGACAGACGTGGGATTTGCCCCATTTCAAACCACCTTTAGATTTTTTGGATTTCACTGTGTTGTAATTTCTTTGAAGAGATGGTTGCCACAGATTTTATGTCTATGGACTGCTCTAAGGGTGACCCTAGGGCATGATAAACTACTTTTGGCAGCTACTAGGAGCAAGTGCACAACTTTTAGCTGCAGCAGCAGCAGCATCCTCCCCCTTCTTGTCATGTAGGCTGGGTAATATATGACAGGGGAACAGTGTGATGATTCTCTAGATATCTGATCAATTGCAGGAAATAGCTGGCACACAGTCTAGCTAATCTTGAATCTGAGAGTGGCTGCATGGGAGAATTTTCTTGCTTCTTCTCTCCATGGTTATAATCTGGCCTTGAGTTTTTTTACTCTAGATAATATCTGATAAGAGATTAAGGACGCGATAAGAAGCTGTTTTATATGAAATTTAAGAGGCCATTAACATTCCAGTGAATTGTAAAATTGTCAAGCTAAAAACAGTTCTCCTGGTGTTCTGCACAGATGCAATAGCAAATCACTGAGTCACAGGAAATGATTCAGTCAACATTTCTAAACTTTCAATGTGTGTTTTATGGAAGAAACTTGATGTAAATGTTTAGACAGTTATGGTTTTGGAGATAAATATTGCAGTTTTATGTAGTTTGGGGTTTGACATACCAGAATTCTGGTGCACAGTTGTCAATTTACTGAACATCTAAAGCTGTTCAATCATTGTATTTGATTCCAGTGTGGGATGTATTTTCTTTGGCTAATGAAATGTGGTGTTATATTTGAGCACAACAGATTACATCAGAATATCAAAGACAAATTATCTTTTAATGACCTGGGATTCCCTCTGCACTGCTGGAAGAGAAGTTGCATGGACCTCCATACAGTTCTCTTTAATTACTTGTGTCCTCATCCTGTAAATACAGTGCTTCAGTGATATGACCTCTCATGGCAGATTATCCTTTGCCCTAAATGATCTCACTGGGTTAAACTGCTTTAGAAGGTTAAGTTAAAATATTTCCTTGCTTCTCATTTTAATTTCATTAGTTACAAAGACAGAGTGCTGACCATGCAAAATTCACTTTTTCTTATGTTAGTTGTTTGTAGTTAAAATTTTTCTTGTATTTTTCAAATAATTTTTTGCAGTAGGATTTTTTAAATATGAGTACATGGACATGCAGTGTACTGTGCTTCAAGGACATTAAATCAGTATTATGGTTCCTGTACAGAACTCTTATCCTTAGGTATACTTCTGTGAATGTGAAGCAGCACTAATAAAGGCAGTGTAGATTCTCTGTATCTATACTGATTTAACTGAGACCAATCCAGACCTAAATATTATTTTTTACTGTTGAAATGTAAGCAGTGAGGTAGGAACTTAAGAGTTTCTCTTCTTGGCATTAAGTATCCTGTGGCAGGACTATTGAAGAAGACTTGCTAGCACCAGCACCATAGAAAAATTCTGACTTCAACCATATGGTTTCCACGTGCCTAACTTGTCTGTAGAGGAAAATAATCCCAGGAGGCAGCTTCTACTGGTGAGCAAGTGTCTGCTGTTGTGTGGGAATCAGTATTTGGACCTGAGACAGTGGAAGAAAACGGTGTCTAATGTTTCTGTCTGTAACAGGTGAGGACAGATGTGTCAAAATTGATAATGTCTTTATGGTTCTAGATTTCCCCCTGGAGATAGGCTGCACTGGAAAGATGGAAAAAGAGACCCCACTGAATGACCAGAATGAGTTAGCCACCCTTGACACCACAGGGCACCAGAGGGTGACCGAAGAGTTTTGTTCTGTCTGGGCCATGCTGTTCTGGGTGTGGGTGCCCAGGTGCTGGCAGGGGATGCTGCAGGGATCTCTGTGATAAGCAGCCAAGGTCGCACTTTGCTGGACACAGCCCTTTCCAGAAGGCTCCAACGGCCCCACCACAGGCCTTGGCTGAGCCTGGCAGCCAAGGTGGTGGTGCTTCAGAAATAATGTGTGTAAGAATGGGCAAAATGCTGCCTGGCAGTGAGGAATGAGGAAAAATATGAGAGAAACAGCCCTGAGAGCCCTGAGGCAAAAGCAGCAGGAGGGGAGGAGGTGCTCCAGGTGCCCCAGCCGAGACTCCCCTTCACTTCTTAGAGAAAACCGTGGTGCCAGAAGAGCCCCTGCAGCCCACGGGAGAGCAGAAATGCATACTGCAGCTCATGGAGGACCCCATGCTGCAGCAGTCTTGTCCCAAAGGAGCTGCAGCACAGGCGAAGGGCTCAAACTGGAGCAGTCCTTGAAGATCTGCAGCCCATGAAGAGGACCCAGGCAGGAGCAGGGAACAGCATGAGGAGGAAGGGGCAGCAGAGAGGAGCTGTTATGGACTGACAACAGACCCCATTCCCCATCCCTTACACTGCTTGGCAAGGAGGAGGTAAAGGAGCCAGATAAGCCTGGGAAGAAGGGAGAAGTGAGGAGAAGATGGTTTTACTTTTGTCTTTGTTTCTTGTTTCTTTGTCTTTTTTCTCTTATTCTAACTCTAATTGGTAATAAATTAAATTATTTTTCCCCAAGCTGAATCTGCTTTTCCTGTGGCAGTAATTGATGGCTGATCTCCTTGTCTAATTTTCTCCCCCTGTCCTGCTGAAGAAAGGGAGTAAGACAGCTGCTGGGGGGGGCATCTGGCAGCAGGGCAAGGTCAGCCCACAAAAAAAGCATTTTGTTATATGTGGGGACTATGAATATTCTAATTCAACCAAATAACTACTGTATAATTCCTGGTCATGAGATCTTTGGTGTCTAATTGTTTTTGAGGGAGATGTAAAGAAAAGGTGAGCAGGGAAGCAGACCTAATATTAAATAGATAATCAAATAGCAAAACAAACACAGGTAGATTTCAGTGAAAATTGTCTTAATTTTCTTGTAGGATTTGTGATGACGATGTTTCTTGATTTTATTTTTATCTCTGGGGTAAATTTTCTTAAGTAAAAGGCAGTAAATATAAAAAAAAAAAATCACTATGCTAGTGATAGGTAGCAAAAAAACCCCAACCAAACACCCAAAGCTTTAAAAATGAAAATATGTCCTTTGTTCAACAGCCTTTAATAGCTGGCTTTGATAATTCAAAGTTTTTGCATGTCTTTTTAAAAAATACAACTAAGTATTAATATGGTCACTTGGGATTGCATAGTCTCCTTGAAAGGACGGAGAAAAACATCCTTATAGGGCTTATACTCTGTATTCAGTTTTGTAATTTATCTCTTTTTTGAAAACTGCAGTATTCTTTGTGAAATTTCACAGGCAGCAGTTGGCCAGAAATAAATTATTTTACAACAAAACAAAAAAATTCCTTAAGATTCACTGATATGTACAATTAATTGAAACTTAAAGAAATTACTGTTAATTAACTTGTCAAACTTGTGTCCCTCACCTATAAGTCCTTTTCAAAATGACTGTTGACTGTTGCTGACTAATGTTCACTTTACATGCAGAGTACTTATTGGTATTAATATAAAATTGGCTTAAAGTAAATAACTTAATGATTATCGTAGCTAAGGCTTAATATTGAAATTGTTGAAAGTGTATGCACATAGAAAATACTGTGACTCATGGCTTACCAGGCTAGCTCAAGAAACAAAAAGTTGGGGCTTTTTTTAGTATACTGCTTCTGTAACTCTTCTGGTTCTGTCAAAGCCAGAGTAGTTAAAACAGCAAATGTAAAAATATACATGTCAAATGGAACACAGTGAAAAAGAAATTCTGCATGAAAAACAGGACAGACTTCCTTATCTCTCTTTTTAATCAGATTTTACATTTGTCCTGACTTATGCGATCCTTCTTTTTAAGCTAAATTGTGGTAAAATGAGTTTGCAATAGTAGAGTAGAACAGAGAGGATGAAAATATGAAGCTCCTGTTTTAAGAGTCATTCATGGAATTATCTGTCATAATGAAGTGAGTAGAAATTCGTCAAGGAGAAATGCCAAAGCCTGCACCAGGGAAGGAGGGACCCCATGAGGACCACAGTCTGGGGACAGAGTGAACAGCTCTGTGGGAGGGGCTGGAAGGCGCATGGACATCAGGTTGAGCAGGATCCAACAATCTGTCCTGGCAGCAAGGGTGGCCAACAGCATCCTGGGTGATAGCAACAGGAGTGCAGTGAGTAGGTGGAGGGAAGTGATTATTCCCATGTACCCACTCAGTATCTGTTGGACCACATTTGGATTCTGTGTTCAGTTTGGGGCTCTTGCAGACAAGAAGGACAGTAGTAAACTGATGTGGGTTTTGTGAAGGACCACAGCTGGAGGCTGGAGCACTTACCAGTGGGGAGAATCTAGAGTATAGGGTTTGTTTAGCCTAAGAAGGGGGAGACTCTTTTGGGGGCCCCTAATAGCAGCATTCCCTTATCTGGGACAAGGTCATAAAGAAGACAGAGCCTGGCCCTTGTCAGTGGCGCAGTGTGGGAGAGTGACAAGAGAAATTCACAGTATGGGTGAGGAGAAACCTTTTCACATCAAGGAAACTCAAGATACTGAAACATGTTTTCCAGAGGAGGTTATATGCTCCTGGTCCTTGAGGATTTTGAGGTCAGATTGAGTGAACCCACAAGGCTGGGGGTCTGCTTTAAGCAAGACATTGCACTTGAGATCTCCTCTAACTTGAATTATCCTGTGATTCTATGTGATGATAATACTATTGGAGGAGAGACTTTGACAAGTTAGAGGGCTGTGCAATCACCAACCATGTGAAGTTCAACAAGGGAAAGTGCTGGATTCTGCACCTGGGGTGGGACAGCCCTGGATGTACAAACTCAGGAATGAGATGCTGGAAAGCACCTGGTGGAAAGGGACCTGGGGCTCCTGGTTGATGGCAAGGTGAATCTTAGTCAGCAGTGCCCTGGCAGCAAGGAGGGCCGAGTGTGTCCTGGGTGCATCAGGCACAGCATTGCCAGCCGGGCAAGGGAGGGGATTGTCCTGCTCTGCTCTGCTCTGCTCTGCTCTGGGGCAGCCTCACCTCGAGTGCTGGGGACAACAGGTTTGGGTGCCACAATATAAAAAAGATATTAAACTATTGGAAAGCGTCCAAATGAGGACAATGAAGATGGTGAAGGGCCTTGAGGGGAAGCTGTGTGAGGAGGGGCTGAGGTCACTTGGACTGCTCAGCCTGGGGAAGAGGAGACCAAGGACAGACCTCATTGCAGTTACAGCTTCCCTGTGAGGGGAAGAGGAGAGGCAGGCACTGATCTCTTCTCTGTGGTGACCAGTGACAGGACCCGAGGGAATGGCCTGAAACTGTGTCAGAGGAGGTTTAGGTTGTATATTAAGAAGAGGTTCTTTGTCCTGAGGTTCTTTGGTCACTGGAAGAGGTTCCCCAGGGAAGTGGTCACAGCACGAAGCCTGACAGAGTTCAAGGTGTATTTGGACACTGCTCTCAGGAACATGGTGTGACTCTTGGAGTGTCCTGTGCAGGGCCAGGAGTTGGACTTGATGATCCTGATTGGTCCCTTCCTACTTAACATATTCTATGATGATGATGAGGATGATATTTTAAAATTGTTTTCTGTAAGAGGTTGTAAGACTTGTAAAAAAATGTCCTTTCCAGAGTTTACATTCAGTCTCATTTCAAAAGTACTCTTAAGTACTTTTCATTTGTGCTAAATGTGATTTGATCTAGATGAAACAAATTGTGTCTGACACAGAAGACTTCAGAGCTTTTAATTCTATAATCTCAAGACGTTTAGATAATTACATATTTTTCCTCAAATAAAAATACTCCTCTGCTCATTTTGGCAAATATTTATTCATCTCCCCTGTTTTAATTGGCAATTAAATGAATGGAGCATGACTTCTTTATCAAATAAATACTTACTTTAGAAATTAAGGGTATAATTTGAAAATAAAATGTAATCTTTGAGTTGAACAGATTGCTAATATTCAACAACTATTCATTATCTATTTTCACATTATGTCTTGGCTGTTTGAAAGGATTTAAGAATATATTCCCAAACTCAGCGTTAGATGCAGGAGCTACATTTTCTGGTTGGAAGTTCTTGAACAGACCTTACAATAGGCTCAAGTGAGCTAAAAATAAACTTCTAGCAGTTCATATTGACTGGGTAATAACAGGCAACAGCAAAAAGCAGTATCCAGCTATGATGAAAACAGGAAGCACATTACACAATCTGCCCTTTCCAGATAGGTATGAATTCTTAAAGGCTTAACTAAAATAATAATCCCTCAAAGTTTTTAATAAAAGCAGAGAGTTGCCTATTGTTCATAGCTGAGTGGAGATGAAAAACATGCACCCCAGTACATTGTGAAAGATCTGCTGTGTCCTGGGAAAAAACACTATTTCCATTTAGTTCTTGGTAACCCTGATTTCAATTTTAAGTCACTATGGATTTGGTCCTGCAAAGGGCTGAACATCTGAGCCTTATCCAGCAAAGCTGCACAGTGCTGTTAAGCCTGGGAGCATTGTGAGATAGAAACCCAGAAGCCGACCCTGATTGACTGGGGTGAGAAGAGATTGCTGAGCTCTTGTCATTGATGCTGAAGGTATCTGTGCTCCAGCATCTCCCAGGAAACCATGTTCCCTTTCAGAGGCAGTATCATCCTCCTTACCTTTTCTTGGCAGGTAGAAGTGGCAACAGGGTCCTTTCCTTAGAAGTGAAAAGTGAAGCACTAACTAGATCTAGACCACCCCAAGAGAGGTTTTGGTATGGACATACTACTTATTTTATTTCTGCAGTCAGGCAGGTAAAAGAAATGACCCCCCTGCTGCCAATTAAAGGTATCGACAACAGATCTGTGTTTCCTCAGGCCCTTTTTCTGCTTGTGAGGTTGTAAAAAGTAGTGGAAAGTAGTCATGTGCAGAACCAAATATCTGGTGTGTCCAGATTCCTGTTGTCTTAAGTCTGACACTGTTTTGAGCACCTAAGTAAAGTGTTTTGGATGCAGAACCATCTTGTTTGCATTTCTGGGGGTTAACAGTTTTTCTGATAAGTTAATGGGACAAATCACAGCATCTTAAGCATGAAGTGTTTCAGAAGTGCCCCTTGCTTGGGTCAGGACCCAGCCAGACTGCAGTTAACAGAGGGTGTTGCCTGCCCAAGAAGCACATTCCTCAGCCTAGTTATGGCCTTTCTTCTCTCCTGCAGTGCTGGCTTTTGCCACTGTTGTCCCTGCACCACTGGGATGCCTCCTCAGGGAAGCTCTTACCCACCTTTCAGGAGACCACCCTTCCGCACTGTGGCTCTGCCTCTGTAATAGCCCTGTAGTAGGAGTCTATGTACATGGCAAACATCATACAACACAGCTTTCCCTCGCCCTGTGTGTTCAGGATGCATTTACATGGCAAAGACATGTCGCTGTGTATTTCTCTTGGCAAACAAAATCATGTTAGACTTTTAGGTTTGCTTTGATTTGTGTATTTTTTATTTCATGCTGCCCGTTTGATAAGTTGACCTCTGAAATTAAGATGTTGGAAAGTCAGAATTGACTGCTTCCACATGGATGGAATGCAGCCATATTATTAAATAATGACAGTGTTGATTTACTGTTATCCAATTCTTTGTAGGAGCTAAATACGTTAAACAGTCTGTGCAGATAATACTGATATAAACCCAGACCCATGGACGAACTGTTGCCATTATGATCTTATTCTTATCATACAACTTTGGTACTTTGGTACTTTGGAAAAAGCTGGTACTTTGTGTATTCATTAAATGATTGTATGGTCTGCAAATGATCCTTATCATATTTCAGAAGTATATAGCCAAAATGATTCTTAGGATATACAACAGCAGAAAGCTTCTTTGTAAACTACAGATAAGGTTTCCTGTGGAATCTCCTCAGGTTTAAAAATTGGAAGCCACGTCATTGCCTGCTTAATTTGTTTATGTTTAGTTCATGGATTACAATAAGTGCTTCCATTTTTAACCACATCTTGCTCCAGCGTATTTCTTTTTGCTGCTTGTTGTGGTTTGGCCCTGGCTAGATGCCAAGTGCCCAACAAGAAGGGAGAGAGAAATAAAGCCCAAGAGAAACAAAGAATGATGCACAGTACAGCTGCTCCCTCACCCCTGAGTGATGCCTAATCTGTCCCTGCCAGTGATTGGTGCCTCCCAGCTAATTCCCCCTAGTTTATATCTCTTTGGCTGGTTTGGGTCAGCAATCCTGGCTGTGCTTCCCTCCTGTTTCTTGTGCACCTGCTCACTGGCAGACCATGGGACACTGAAATGTCCCTTACTTAGGGTGAGAATGATGGGTTGAGGTTGCAACAAGTCTGACTAGAACATGCTCGAACAACTTTGTTATACTAGTTTAGTGGTCACTAGTCACAACGTTGATGCATTTTCTCTCAAAGTTGGTTTGCTTGTTCTTAAAGTTGCATTATGTGATACCTTACTTGCAGTATGTGTTCCCCACTGTGCTGTTTGCCACCCATGGGAACTGGGCCAAGTTCACTTTGTAACTCTTTTTATGATATGATAGAATTGCTGGCTCTGAAATGAATCTGGTGTTTGTGCTCAGTCTTGCCATCATCTCCATACTTTAGGAGAATCTATCAGAAACAATTAATGATTATACCTTTTAACTTTTCTTCTTGGAAACACAATCTACCGTGGAGATACCTCACGTCATCTTCTCCTTCTCCTCCAGGCTAATTACAACAGCTCTTGAGAATTTTGAATATATTTGGGATGTTGAAACTAGCATGTTTGTATTCCTATGTGTCCTGAGTGAGTTCCAGGTCTTGTTTAGGAATAAACAACTGTTTAAGAATACCACCCAGTGGTCTGCCCTGAGGCGAGGTGGTTATGAGTAGCAGGGTGTGTGGGACAGTATGGGCACTGTCTGTGGGCACTTCCAGTGTTTTGGAACTTCATCCCTGAACAAGTGCAGGATCTGGAATAGTAAAACAGAAACGGTGTGCTGTCACCCTGGCAATTGCAGAGAGACCGAAATCACTGCAAAGTTCTGGGCCATGGCTGAGGCCTTCCAAGCCCTGTTTGATCATATTCATTGCCCTCAAGGGGAGGAAAAGGTCTCTGGATCAGAAAACAAAACAAGAGCCCTCTCCAACCCCTGTGACAGGCACTGCAGCTGCGCCCAAGAACCAGCCTGTGCCCCTATACACAAGAAGAAATGGAGCCATTGTTTTTAGTAAAGGAGGATTGAGCAGAGCCACCACAAGAACATGAGAAAGAGGCAGAAAAGGAGGTAACCACTCAATCCCTACCCCTGAGTGAGCTGCAGGATATGCAAAATATTTTAGCTGTCAATCAGATGAGCACATCTGGCTGCTCTGATGGTGGGGTGATGTGGTTAGTAACCTTCAATTAGAGAGGAAGAAAGCCAAACAGGTGGGATCATTTTCTAGGGAAGGGGGCATTCATATGGCACTTGGAAAAGGGATGCAAGTCCTCAGCCTCTGGAGGCAACTCCTGTCAGGGGTGAAGGAAAAGTATCACTTCAAGGAAGATATTAATGTCACTCAGGAGAATGGACTACCATGGAGAGAAGTATCCAGTACCTGAGGCAATTAGCTGTGCTACAGATGATTTATTATGACCCAAACAATGTGCAGCCACCCACAGATCCAGAAGAAGTCCAATTCATATGTCCCCTGGGGCAGAATCTGTCTGTATGTAGCAAAAGACAGGAAAGGTGATGGTGTATTGGAAAGTGTGGGACTTGGGCATGACATAAATGGAATAGAATAAGGGATGGGTACTGTCCTGGTTTCAGCTGAGATAATGGTAATTTTCTTCCTGGTACCTGATACAGTGCTGTATTTTGGAATTACTATGACAGCAATGTTGATAACGTGATGATGTTTTGGTTGAGTCCTAAGTCAAAGAGTTTTCAGTTTCTTGTGCTCTGCCAACAAGGAGGTGCACAAGAAGCCGGGAGGGAGCATGGTCAGGACAGTGCTATTTGGCCTAAGAGTGTGTGGGGATACAGCTGCTGAAAGTTTATTTGAAGGGGCTTTTTGGAGTCCTGAGGATGCTGGGATGTGCCTGGCAAAGGAACCTAACTTTGCTGGGTCTCTTTACCTTCGTTTTGCGTTCTTATGAAAGACTCCCTCTAAAAATTGTGGTGGGGTTTTG
Source organism: Vireo altiloquus (assembly GCA_013396875.1). NCBI lineage: Eukaryota > Metazoa > Chordata > Aves > Passeriformes > Vireonidae > Vireo > Vireo altiloquus. The sequence goes on from VZRF01003225.1 coordinate 1,791,468, forward strand.
AAGGCTTGGAGAGTTCTCCGCCATCTGCCTTCAAGAAACCATAATTAAGCTGCTAAGACTTAAGGACTGACATTAAGATGGCACAGTCTCAGTGGTTTTGACAGATAAAGATGGAGAAATGCCAAATTATGGGAATTGTGGGTGAGGTCCTGTCTCTGAAGAGCTGTTTTATTGTCTCTTGCTGACAGAATACTTTAGAGAGAGGCAAGGAGACCTTTCTGACTGTAGTTGCTTGTCCTTTGCAGAGTGCCTGTGGGAAGTGCTGCTGCAGTGGATTGTGGTCAAAAACTGCCCCTCAGCTGCTGCTTGGAGGGAATGGGCAACAAAAGAAAGGTAAGTGACTAAAGAAAGGCGTGAGTAAGTGACTAAAGAAAGGAAAGAGCACATGTGGAAGAAGAGACCTAGAAATAAAGTTATAACTGCAAGTGACACTGACAGAATTTCAACATGTTAAGGTAGAGGTGAAGAAGTACTTATTATTTTCCAAGATAATTTTTGGAAGGATTGAAACAAGTATATACACCCCTTGTTATACTTTACATCCCACCCCCAAATTGTTAATATAATGCAATCTGAAATATCGGCAAAAATATAAAAAATTTTAATAAAATGGCAGTTTAATGGAAAAATTATCAACTTGGTTTGAATTTTTTTTTCCAGAATTATAATCAAAAACCCTTGAAACTTCTTACTGTATTCTCTGGTTTTGCCTACTGGAGTGCAGGATCATTCCCAAATTATTGTCAATGCTACTGTTTATCTAATCTACTATTTTGCCTATTAGTAGAGTTTCAGAGACCAGTTAAAGGTTTTTCCTACTGTTGAACTTCAATGTTCATAACTTAATTTTTCCTTGATATTTCTGTAATATTCTCTTGTATCTCTCTAAATTATTCAGCTTACGAACCAGTGTAGAGTTTGCACATTTTAAATATTTGTTGTAGATGTAATTGTAATTTGATGTCATTTAATCAACACTATACATGTATTTTATTTTAGTTTAATCTCCCATAATTATTTTTGCAGCTTTTCTTTGAACTTAATCCAATTTTTCTATGCTTTTCTGGTAATTAGGTGCTGATAGCAGAAGAGTATTTGGACAAATTCCACCTGTTATGTGAAGAATCATCTCCTTTTTATTGCTTCAAACCTGTATCTTACTAGCTCTCTTTAATGCCCCTAATTCTTCTGTTTGGAAAAACAGTGACCACTTGATTTCTAGCTACCTTCCCACAGGTAGTGTGATCAGTTTGTATTTTGTAACCCCTTCATGGTTAATTTATTTTGACTTCCCATATTACTTGCCTTGTTATTTTTGTGTAGGAAATAAATTAAGTTTGTTCTGCTCGTGGTTTCCGGAGCAGTGTGGTTTTCTTTCCTTAGAGTTGTCTCTGTTTTTCTCTAAACTTCTACTATTTATTTAGTTATAGATTCATTACCTAACAACTTTGGCAGTTGTTGATGCTTGACCTTTATCTATGATTATGCACACAGTTGACCTGTTAAAATAATGTTAGTGTGTCAAAGTGAAGATCTTAAAGGAAAAACAGAGTTGCAGTTGCCTGGGCAATAGTAATTTTGAGACGTCCCTCACTTGTATGACGATTACATTCCTTTAAAAATTTTTTTTTCTTTTACGTAGGATTCTGTCTCACTAAATGCAAGAATGGATAACACCAAACAACAAAAAAAACTTCCACATCTCTTCCTCAGCCTTTAGGTGCATCATCCTTATTTTAAAAACAAGGAAAATATGTGAGGAAGGTGTTTTTGTGAGATAACAGACTTTTGCTGACAATTAGGGTAATGTCAGTCAGTGTGGAAACTCCAGCACTGCTCTGTCTTCAGAGCTGGCCATGAGCATGCCTAGGAATGCACACTTTAGAAAGTGCATGGTCACATCGCACCTCTGAAAGTCAGCACTTACTGAGGACTCCAAAATATTTCTATCTTGAAGGCAGGGAAGGAAATCTGGAAATTTCTGTGAAATGTATGGAAGAGTCGGGCGTGGAAGTGAGTTCACCTGTCTGAATTTCTGCTTCCTAAACTTTACACCTGCTCTCACTCTGAAGTCGCTCTGCCAGTCTCCTGTAATGCATGAAGCCATGTAGAAAAAGAGGCAGGGACAGAATCAAGATTACTGGTTACCCGAGTCTGTGTGTACATACCCTTCTTTCTGTGAGCTGTGTCAAACCCTGGGGAATATCAGAAAAATCAGGATTTGAATGTGTAATTTAAACCAAATTGTTGTCCTTGTGGATGGTGAACATTATTCTTGCTTAGGCAGGAGTCTTAATTCTGGGCGTGTAAAGCCTCGAGTGCTAGGTCCTAAAAATTATTCTTCAAATGTTAGTTTAGGGAAAGAAGGAAGGAAACAAGAAAAATCCATCAGTTCATTAGAAGAGGGAAGTTATGCTTCTTCTCACTGCTTTTATGTATAATTCTAACAGTGGTTTCTGAAAATCTTTTTAGTCAAACAAAGGTTAATATCTTCAAAATCTATCTACTACTCTTTGTAGACCAAGCAGGGGAAGACAATAGGGCCTGTGACTCGCTGAAACCCTGTGATATGCACTATACAAACTCAGCAACTTGTATTGTATTGTATTGATTCTAAGGGTCGTCTTAGATCTGCAAAACCACCTGCAACCAGGTCTCTGTTGGCAACAAGCCTGCAAGGGAGGCTTGAGGTGAGGCCAGCTTGTGCCATGCATGATGTGCAGGTCTCCCTGACATGATGAGTGTGTATAACCATCATGTTGGACTGGCAGGATATGACTCTTTCCTTCCTTCCTTCCTTCCTTCCGTCCCTCAATCTCCTTAATATATCTTTGCCACTTTAGAAAAATACCCCAACCTTTCTGCTTCTTACCAAGCTGAACATTTATTGTGGGTTGGACAAAGTTATGATGTGAGATACATTTTGTTATTTTTTTTTCTCCCACTAGATGTTTCATTTCTCATGCTACCATTCTGTGATGATTATATGCTCAGTCTGTGCATGACTTTGCATGTGCTTACACACTTTTACAGCTCTCCCTTGCCTGTAAACCAGTGCCTGCTAAGTGCTGCATCCCCTCTTGCCTGCCTTCCCTGAGTGCCTGGAGAGCTGTGTCCAAACTGCTGAAAGGAGCTGTGCTGCAAGAGGAGCAGGGAAGGGCAAACCCAGTCAGTAGGTGAGTGTCAGCCAGTGCAGCAATCAAGGAGACAGTTTATATAAATCATGTAGTTGGTTTTTTTCAGTATTTTTTCTAAAAAAGTAGACACCATAGCAGCAGAATGGACAAATTTGTAGATAAAACCTGTATCAGTTCCATGTACAGAGTAATTCCCTGAGGCAGTAGGGATTTCCTTCATCTCACAGTGGATTATTGTATAATAGCCAATTATGTACAATTGTATACTGTATAATATTTTATCAAATGTCAGACAAGAGCCTTAAAGCTTTACTCTCAATGAAAGATTATAAAGGTTCTGGGCAAAGGGAGGAAAATTAGCAGGTGATTTAAAAGCATTTAGAAATCAGATGTTGAGGACTCACAGTGTAGTTGGACAAAGAAACAAAACCTGCAACTACAATAGACTATCATAAGTGTTCTGTGTTATCATTTAAAGTGACATAATTTAAAGAAGTATCTGAGAAAGACTATTCCTTCTAGGTCATAGACATAGAAGGATGCCAGGACAACTGGGGAAATTTTGTAGTCAATGAGGTTTGTAAAAACAAGGAAACAAACAAGACACTTTCTCTATTTTGTGAACTTTTCATTAACAAGTAATTGTGAACACTGGGAGTTTCTGCAGATTTTTTTCAGCAATGTAGATTTTGGCCATCCTTAATATATCCACTAACATGTTTATTTGTTCATTTCTCATGGTTCTGCTATGATGAAAGAACTTGATCTTTTGGCATCCAGTAATATTTTTGCTTTGATCCTGTAACCAAATGATACTAGCCACAAAATTCTTATAATTTTGTCATTATTTCACACGATATACTTATTATTCATTTTGGTTTTGGCACACACAGTGTGGAAACCTAACCCAAATGACCAGCAGTGTCTTTGCAATAATGTCAAGCAATATTTGGCAATTATTTCACTGTACGTTTTAGGAAGGTGTTTGACACTGACCTGATTTCAAATGAGAACAATTGTGAGTTTATGAAACCAAGCATGGAGATATAAACTAAACAGGCAGTCATCTCTGGCAGGAACACAGCAATTATACTCTTCCAATAATATTTAGTTTCAACTGGAAATAAATACACAACAAGTAAGGGGTGAATAGGAGGCCAAATAATTCTTACTAAAGAGGCTAAGAAGGTGGCTAGGCAGGACTTTGTTTAGACCTTTATGTTTTGTCTTAATTCTGTTTCATGTTAGAGTACTTAACTGGATTTTACAGTATCCTAGAAGTCATTCAGCCTGCTGTAGAATAATTAAAAGAATGTTGATTGATGTGTGTTGCTGTATTTGAACCCACTGACACACTGTTTGTACGAAGAGTGTTGCAAAGGGTGTTATATACAAACCTTGAGTTTTACATCACAACAAAATTTTAAAATCAATTTTTGATCTTGCTAAATGAAGAAAAGAGAGATTATTCCAAAACACAGGCATCCTAGAAATATAGGTGAGCCTAATAAGTAGGGTAAGGAAACAATACATTGCTTATGGAAAGAATAAGGAATGACTGAGGAGACCATCTAGGAAAAAAAATTATGAGGTAATATAATATCAGTCTTGATAGAAGGTCTATAATGGTTAGAATTATTGACATATAAGAGTTAGGAAAATTTGGGAGAGAATCAGTTAAAGATATTTGGTAAGCAATGATAGTTTAGGGGTTTTAGTCTGGTTAGACTGGATTTAAAATGTCAAATTCTTATTTCATTTTAGGACTAATTTACATGTCTTCATCAATTTTAAGAGCCAGGTAATATTATCCATTTTTTATCACTTTCCTGGACTTCAACAGTAGATGATGGTATTATTGTTACCATCCTCATCATCATTCCCATCATCCTCATCATTTGAGATTTTCACAATATCTCCAGTCAAACTTGTTTAATCTAGATTTAGGTGATAATACTTCCTGCCAGCTCCTCGTGATTAAGCATAGTGGGAATAGGTGCATAAACTACATCTCAGTTGCATTTTCCCTTGGATACTTGAAGTTTTATTTCACATAGGATAGTCCCAAATCTGCCAAGATATAAGAATTATTAGGTAATTTTCTGTTTCCCATTGAATTCTGTGATAACCTGAGAAGAAATTGCCCGGACTGTGTTCTTTCCATATCACTAAAACTCAGAGGCAGAGTGGCAGTTCCACAAATAAATATGCAGCTTCGACATAAAAGAAATTTTCTGAAAAATCTGAAAAACCATTTGCCAGAGATGAAGTATTAGATAGTAGAAGTCCTGCTTTGATTTTGTTGCACAAGTCCAGATCTGTTTCAGGTGCAAGAAGAGTTCAATTTTAACAGGATAGTTCCAACCATGAAACCAAACACTGTATACGAATTATTGGTTAGTTTAAGGTAACTTATGCAATAAACCTTTATGTCTGTCCAGACATATTTAAAATTAATTACAAATAGCTGTTATTAAAAAGTTTTCTGAAAGAATGGACATTTCTGATTTGCCCTGTAGAGGAAAATGCTATCATATTACCCAATAAAACCCTTACCAACCATAATGACTACTGATTGCCCTAACTTCTCAGTTTTACTTGGCAAAAAGAAACATGGAGTGTTGTTCCTGTTACTGTTTCCCTTGCTCCCGAATCTCCACAAGAATGTCTGGCTGAGGTGGCTACATGACATTTTGGTGTAAACAGCACCACATTTTCTCCTACCAAATCCAGATAGTTCCTAAATGCAGGTGGTGTTGCTCTCACTGGTTTTTGGGATACCATTCTCAGATTTCTATCAAATACATACATTAGGGAAATGGGAGAAACTTGAACAGTTATTCTCAAAAGGTGCAGATATTTATTGGTGAAACCCCCCAACATACTGATTTTCTGGCTTGCAATGTGAAAGACACTATTTTGACATTTAATTCAACAATCAAAAATTGTAGCCTCTACTTTCTAGTAGATGAATCCTAAAGAGGAATTATGGACAAGTTAAAATCTATTGTAATTTCTTTCCAAGCATTCATTGCGTGCAGGAGAGATCGATAAACAATTTTCACTAATAATCGGAATCACATAATATATGTTATAATGAATTCTTAAAAAAAAAATCGGTAGTTTTTATTAATGACTGCCATTCTTTGTCATAAAAATGCACTTGTGACATATACTTAGGGCCAATTCAGTCTTGCCTTTTCCTTAGCTCAAAAACTTGCCTTTGAATGTGGAGAAAATTCAATAGGTGGAAACTTCCTAGAACTGTAAATTACTTCTAATGTTTTTTGCCCTGCCTTTACAATAGCTAAAATTCTTTCAGTAAAGTCTACTGGTCATTATTTATATTGCAGACACCAAATCTTGCATGGTTGTGTGGTGAAGGGACAAGGGAACACATGCATGGCTGGAAGAAAGGAGGCTCTGTAAGGAGTTTCCTATTTAAATATTTACTTAAATACTTATGGTTTTGAATGTTTTAATTTCCATGTCATAGAAGGACCATTTAACATAATTATGTTAAAATACAGTAAGAGGGGTAAAACCAATCTACTTTCCCTAATTCTGAAGAGCAGAAATTGATGGCTGTCTTGGTGGACTTTTGCTTTCTTCAGAGTCTCTCAGAGGATGTTCCAGTTGTCAAATGTGAGAATTCTCATTGCAGAACTGATAAAGGAAATCATCTGTGAATCAAAGGCAGTGCTGGACAGTGTGAACAAATGGTCTGTCACTTCTGTAAGACCTATTTTTAGTGACTCTTTTGAGTTCTTAAATGGGACTTTGCCAGAAAAAAACTTTTGGGATAGTCTTTTGCAAAATGGTGAATATCCTTCTCCATTTCCTCCTTAAATTTTCTAGGACTGTTTTGTTTCCTCCTTCACACTTTGTAAGTCTCAGGGTGGTGAATGCAATATTCAGCTCTTCTGACATCCAAACATTTCAAACAGTGTGTCTGTGCTCACAAAGTCTTATTTTTAAGTGTTCTTTTATTGATACCTTGTTTAATATAGTCCTACCAATTCAAATTCGAGTTGATGAATATTCCAAAAATATTTACACAGAAACACTTCCATTTTTATCCCATCCTGGTGAAGAAATCCTTGCATTAAGCAAGTCTGTTTTCTTTCAACCCTCCTCCAGTCTGCTGAAATTCAATGGGCTGATGATGTTGCAGCAACTGCTGCTCTTGCTGCCAGGCTGAGGAAGGGTCTGTCTAGAAAAGCCCTCTCCTGCCTACAGCTGTGTGCATGTGCTGCTGTCTCTCTCTCTCTTCCTGAGTCGAGAGAAGCTTCTTCAGAAAAGAGATCCATGCTGGTTACTTGGCAGTCTCCAAAAACGCCCAATGCTGAGATACATTCAGGCTCTGCTCAGATTGATTGCCTGGGTGTTGTGGCTGGCCTTACTTGCAGCAGGAAGTTTTTGAATGTGTTTGGTAATCCAGTCAGAGCTTGAAGCTCAGGGTGTGGAATTTAATAGTTACTGTTCTAATTACAATTGCGGCATCAAAAAACTCCTTGTGAGCAGCCACAGTTGTCTGATGAATGTTGAAATGAGGTGCTTCCTTTGTGAATATTCTGTCATGCAATACCTGAAATAAAAGCCTCTAGTCAAAAAGCATGTATTACAGATATTTTTAATTGATCTCAGTTAAAAAAAAATTACATTATTACATTTTGAATGTAAAGATTTGGAAAAACCAAGATAAATTCCCAAGTGAGGTAGATTGCTTCCCCCAAGGGGCTATCTGCATTGTGTTAGTTTCACTGTGGTGACTTTTAAGTATTGTTTTTATGTGCTACTCGAAATATTTTATGAACTAAAATTTTATAAACTTGAAATATTTTATATTTTTCCCCAGCATATTTTAATGGAAGGGTCAGTTGTCTGGAGAGGTACAAGTGGGCTTCTTTTTTCAGTGCTTTTGATAGGTATTTATCATAAGTCTAGGCTCTGATACCGATTCTAAAGAATGGAAAGGAAACACGTCCTTGCTAAATGAGAGGTGTTTGAAACCAAAGCAATTAGCTGTGAGCATTAGGCATCCAATTCAGCTTTTTTATATGCATACTTTATGTAATCTTCAAGAACAGTTTTTCTTAGATGCAAAACTGCTGTTATAGTATTTGTCTACAATGTGTAAGCTTGACAGACAGAAGAACTAAAAATGTCACTTGTGTTGTGTGAAAAAACTTGGAGAATACTTGGAAAGATGTACACTTGTAAAACAATTGCTTCTTTGTTTCTTGCAAACTTCAGTAAATTTGAAATTCCCCAGATGTCAAATAACTAAATTATTTATTACTTAGAATTCATAGTCTCCTTGCCTACTTATGCTCAGGGTTTTGGTTTTTTTTTTTTACATTTCAAGAAATGTTAAATCAGCTGACAATTATTAACAGACAGTTTGGAAATATTTATACAAGAGTACTTGGGTTCCCTGCTCTAGTAGTGATAATCAGAAAGATGGCTCTTGTGTTTAAAGATAGAGAAATGTTATAGAGAAATGAATTTGTTCATGCTAAATAGTGTGATTTTACAAGACAAACAAGATGCTGAAGTTTGTAGAAAATTCTTATACCTGCCAAGAGGTTTGAAATTTCATGAGCTTTTAAAAAATTTTTTTAATAACCAAATAAGAAATTGTGTAATCACACCACAGTTAAAATTGTAATTACTTTTATGACATTCAAATCTCTGGTAGTAATTCTAGTTGAACGGACTACTTAAAAGAAGATATTTTTTAAGCATATTTCAAGGTTTTTGGAAGCGACTTATGCTGTGACATTGTCTGTCCATCTGCCATTTTGACAATACTATCTTTCCTTCAAGTCATGTGAAAAATTAGGGGCTGCATGGAGGAAAGAGACTAAGATTTGTCTGCTGCTGAGGAAAGGGTAGGCTGAAAGCAAACACTCCATATTTTACTAGGTAGCAATGGGCAAAGTCTAACTTTGGACTATCCACATTGCATATGCTCTCATCTTGCTTCATTTATGGGTTGAAGGGGACCATTTTTCATTAGTTCTGCTACTCAGAGAAGAGCTCATTTGACTGGCATTGCATATCTACCTTAGCTCCAAAAACCAGGATTTTGAAAACCAATATCATATGCTTTATTAAACTCAAGTCTTAAGTAAGGCTATATATAATCATTTTAATTTCTGAGGCTTCACAAGTAATCCTACTTAAATATATAGAGAAGATTTATCATACGTTGTTAGAGCCATTTTTCTTGATTATCACTTACTGAGGCTTCAAAGTCCTCACTTCGAAGTGCTTAAAAGCCAAATATGTTTTTTTTTTCCTTGCCACAGCATCCAGTAACCTAATAAAAGACAGATTATACTGATTTACTGTGAAGTACAAGGGATAACTAAAATATTAGGGTTGTTTTTACATGTTTGCCCCATAGGTTTGTGAGTTATTCCAGTACTACAGGCAATGTAGATAATTTTATATTACAGGTGCAGAACATTCATGTTTTTTAAAAAGAGTATTTGAATTTAGTATGGCAAAGGGCATGAAAGAAAGGGAGCTTTGCCTTCAGACTTGAAGCCACAGGGACACACGGCCATTTGGCATTTCTGCCAGAGGAATCCCTCTAAAGACAGGCGCTGGAGAAGCACTGTGCTGTCCTGCATGGCTTTTGGCCAGTGACCATGAGGATGCTGCCCTCAGAACGCAATGCTGTCTTGCAGGCAATCTACAGGTGGTCACTCTGGTTGTGCCTGATGTGCCAGCAGGCTGCCTTTGGCCGCCCTAAGCCCCTGGGCATCCTTGGGTGCGTGCCTGGTGTCCCCCTTGCTGTTCTTCTGTAGGGACAGAGACTTCTCTGGGCATCCTTCAAAAGTCAGTCTAGACCTTTCCCTTGGCTTACCAGCATCCTTTAGTTCACTGCTGAGGCTGTGGATTTCACTCTTTGAGGAAGTTTCAGTGGCAAATCATTTTCCTTCGGGCGAGAATCTAGAGCCCATGGAGGGCTTTTCTGAAAGGAAAAGCAGAGTCATTTCCTTCTGGTTTAACCTGACAGTCAGTGTGATAGCTGCTGAGTGACTGGTGTGGCTCAAAGTGTTGGGCTGATGCACTTTGGACTCGCTGAAGCAAGCCAGGCATCAGTTAAAAATGGCAAAGCTGTTCTTGCTGTGGCCAAACCTGGAAGCTACACTTATGAGAAAGAACTTTAATTAAATCAAGTCAGGATAGGATAGAAAGGTTACCTAGTGACCAAAATGATAGAAAATACTCTGCTATGTAGTATTCTGATTTCAGTAGCAGGGCTGCAACATTTTGCACCCTTAAATTCTTTCTTGCTTCTTAGCAAGCATTAGAAATCACCCAGTTCTCTCAGTTGTGCTGGAGTTATGGAAATAATTATGGGATTTCAACATACCAAGAGTAAAAACATTAATTTAGGAAAGCCATCAGCAACTAAAAATAATGTAAGAATTGTATCAGACTAGACTGATAATATACAAGGATAATCCTCACTGTATATATATATATATATAAATATGTAATATTTGGATTGCTGCAATGACTTAGATCCGCACTCTTCAAAATACATCACTATATATTAAGATTTTGAATACATCTGTGAGATATTATTTCTGTTATTTCTTTTATGGACCTTTTACATCGCAATGACCCTGGGAAAACAAAACATCTCCTTCAGTCACAATGGGAGGAATGGGTGAATGATGGAGACACCATGCAGTCCAGACTGTTCTTCCAAAAAAATTATGCATAGGTAAGTTAAGTAATTGCTGATGCAAGTATCTGTGGCAAAGTTTGGATTAAAGCTCAGGTATGAGTCCTGGTTCTCACTATCATTGCTATTATATACAGCACTTTTACAGGTCCACTGTATGATATTGCTTATAAAATGCAGTGGATAGAATTTTGGTGGTGTTTAATACTTTACCTCTAATTCCTTAATGGTTTGGAAGGCCATGGTAAGTTTTCTGGAGCAGATCTGCAGAACTGCATGAAAATACAATGTTTATGAGCTAACGTGGTGGATGTTGTAGTCTGCCATCAGTATCTTCTGCTGCAATGTTTCTGCCTTGCTGTGTGACCTCACATGACTGCTAACTCCCCAGCATGTGACAAGTCCCACATGGATGGTCCACAAGATTCCAGGAGTGGTTCAGTTCTCCAGAGAAGTTTGAGAACTTTGATTTATCCCACAGATAGAAGGGGACTATCAAAGTTTTCTACTGTTTTACTCTCCTGTTAATTGCTGACGATGTTTGTGGAAGAATAGGTTCACTGTCTTTTCCGTGCAATCAAATGCTTCTGCAGCTGGAGACAAGGCTAAAGGGAGGAGAAGAATGCAACAACAGACCCCCTTTCACCCCCCCTTTCTTTTAGCAGTGTATTTTCATTCTCAATTCACTTTTCAACTTCATAAAGAAAGCTGGGATTGGATCTGTGTAAAATCTCCACAACTTTCTTCCTTTTCCTGCAAAGTTAAGATTGTATCTATGCTCAGAAGAATGCAGAACTTAAGGGCTTAGTTGTATCTCATGGTATTGTTTTCTGGTTTTGTGATACTTCCTTCCCCCTGGTGATATTGAGAAATTTGTATTAAACTTTAGGAAATAATAAAAGTTTAATGGACTAGACATGTTAGTCCTTGTCTTGGCATGTTGTGGAGGGAATAATATGATGTCAACCATGGAAAATCAAAATATACTCATTTGATTTGTAAATCTTCAAACCAAGGGCACTGTAACAAATAAGGCAAATAGCCTGGAACTGTAGACCAAAGCCCTACTTCAGAATGTTCTTTCTTGCAAAGCCCTTTTCCTCTCGTGCTTTCTGTTTTGTGCCAGTGGACAGTCTGCAGTGTTTCACCAGTCAGCAGTATTTCCTTGCACACTCTTGAACCTTGAGGTTTGAGGCCTCATATAGACTCTTTTTTTCACCGTCGTGGCAATGAATCCTTTTTATCAACATGGATTAGTGGATTAGTTTTGTGCTTGAAAACGATCAGTTTTATGCAGTGAGATACAAGTGGAAGTTTGGCTGAAGCTCAGTGACGGATGGTGTTTTGTTTTTACTTTACTGCTGTGAGGTGTTGGTCCCTTACAGAATGAGAGTGACGGATTCAAGCGGAAACCTGTGGAGAAAGGGGCAAGTCACTCCCAGAGATCATCTTGAGGGTGTAGGAGGAGAAAAAAGCTTTTATACACATTGTTTGGGCAGAGGAGGCATGTCTGAGACCGAAAGCTGTCCGAGGAGCAGGGAAATGGCTAAGGAGAGCAGGGAGCAAACATACAGCTAGGCCTAAGTGAATCTCAGGGTCAGGGGGGCACTGCACAGAGTTGAGCTCCAACCTCAAGAAAATAGATTGTTAGGCTGCCAAAAAGCCTAAAAGAAAGGATGTACTTTGGGAGAATAAGATAATCAGAGGACTTTTTGTTGCAAACCATTTAAAAATTTTATTTCTGTCTTACCTAATTACTTGATTTACATCCATTATAAATAGTTAACTCTTCTTGTTTGCATTTTACTAGAACCTGGTTTTTCACTTGAAAAGTATTTCCATTTTTTTTTTATAGTAAGGGAAGTTCTGCAAACTTTAAGCAAATCTGCCTCACAGTTCCTATCCAACTGGAAGTTTAGTCTTGGTTCATCCGAAAAGTGATTTTCAGAAACTGCATCTAACTTTCTAACCACATGTAGACATAGTGCAGGTTTAATTTGGAGGCTTAATAATGGAATACAAAATCTGTTGGGTTTTTTTAGTGTGTTGCTTTTTTGTTTGTTTTGGGTTTTTGTTTGTTTGTTTAGTTTTTTGTTGGGTTTTTTTTTGTTTTTTTTTGTCTTGTATTAAATATGAAGATGAAGACCAGATGTCAGACTCCCGAGAATAGTTCCCCTTTTGGGGAAGATGACCATCTTTTCTGTCCCTCAAAGGAGATTCCTTATTTCATTAGTTTGTCGCATGAATCAAACTTTTGCAGTGTAATGCTAAAACATATGCTGTTGATTAGATGTTGTTTTCAGTGTGGAACTTTTCCTGAAGAAATACTGGTACTATATAGAGCCATTCATATGTGACAGTAATTTGAAACATCCTCTCTTCCAAAATTTATCCACAAGTAATACTTCTTGGTCGAACTGCAACATGTGGTGTACATGATAACAATGTGCTTTCTTTCAGATGAGAAAAAATTTAAACAATTAAGTTGGAAGGGATATATGCTTGCTTTCTGGCCACAATCTCAAACTGGGAAAATATCAATGTGTCTGCTAGCTATTCATTAACACAGCTTCGAAAGGGCAAACCATCTCTGTCTATTGATTAATTAAAGAAAGAAGCAAAGGACCTGTTTTAGGAATAACTACAAATGGGAAAAGTGCATTAAAATGATTTGTTTTTTGAAAACATATAATCATTCATACCCAGAAATCTAATCACTGACTTTGCAAAAACACTGGTAAGTTCCTGGTCCCCTTGCCCAGGAAAGTATGCTGTACATAAGTTATTACTCAGATTAAAAAAAAAGTGCAATCATGTTTATAGTAACCTTTGTTCAATGGCCAAAAGAGTTCCAGAGTTGCAGGAGATATTTCATCAGCATTGAAAATTTGGAACTACTGATGCATAACTCCACAAAAATATTATCTGCGCTGTCAATTTAAGATAAATGCGTTAACTGTGCAGTTGAAGGGGTCTTGAAGTTTCCTCACTATTAGGAGTTAATTTTCTACATTAGGCGAAGATTGCTTAATTGCAATTTCTAATTTCTTTAAGGATGAGGAGGATGGGAGTGATGCTTTCAATGACTAAATAACTACTTAAAAGGTTTTTTTAATGACACACTTAAAAACCATAACAACCTTCTCTTCTGTGTGTTGAAGTTAATGATGTCATACTTTCTCTGAAGGGTAATCTAGGAAGAGAATTGACAACTGATTCATGCATCACAGTCTGATTCTTAAATACACTTCACGTCAAAGCAGAAAAAACACCAAGCATTTCATTCACCTTTCAAGTACAAGAATTTGTATGAAAGCCACAACAAACAAAATGAAATTTAAACTGAGCCAGCTGCTTCCTCTTCAAAAAGCACTGTCCTTTCAAGAAATCAGGGATGTTTGATGCAGGCTGAGCTCTTAGGTCTGGATAAGGAACCTTTGGCTGAAGAATTTGTGGAGGGCAAGCATGTCAATAATACACCTGCGGCACAAGACTTGTGTATGGAAATTGTCTATGGCTCTATCTGTAGGCTCTTGTTCTCTCTATTTTTCTAGATTCGTTTACTTTAATATACCCTCTGCTGACTTGAGTGCACACTCTGGAGAATATTTTCCTTTTAAAAACAGATGGTATGGAAATTTTTAAAATATTGCTTCTGTTAAGCCCAAGCTATATATTAATGTTAACTTGAGCTGAACAAGTGAAAGGATGTGCAAATTGATTTTAAAACCTTAAGAACTTATATATATATATATATATAAAGGTATTCACTAGTGGATTTATCTCAATAAATTTAATGTGGTAGTATGCCAGTGAAGGCAACAGGAATGCTGAATGAGAGCAAATTGGAATGGAAATAGTATATCCCTTCTCTATTATGTCTTCACTCATGAAAGATGATGAGCCAATTTCTGAGGCAATTAAAAGCTATGTTGTCAAGAATATGGCATCCCATATGGATCTCTGGTAACTGTACTGCAGGTCCACCCCTTAATCATAACAAAACTCGTATTTTTAAGCTGCACCTTGTATATAGGTATCCATATTAAGTGGCAGTAGTTTCAAGCTTGTTATATTACATTTTTGCTCTTTATAAAGCTTCTACTCATAAACAAATTACATTTATTTGTTCTGATCTTGTCTTTATATTGACAGATGCAGAGGCTTCATTTAGTTGTACAGGGAGAACAACTAAATTTATCTAGATAAACTCCATAGTTATATTTTCTAACTGATTGTTTTTTGGCTTATTTTGGGGGGATTCTTTTTCATAATCAGTTTCTAGAGCTATGGTACTTAAATCCAACTTCTGTAGTCCAATTAAGACCTAGTCACTGCTGTCTAGACTGCAGTAATGATGTTGGTTATTTTATTGTGATAACCCTATTGATAGGCCTCAAAAGAGCACTGGTCCTTTTTTTTGAATAGCTGACGTTTGCTGGCTGTACAAATAATGGACTATCAGCCGTTGGATGTAGTCTGTTTCTTGGCATAATGGGAAACTGCATTAAAGATAAAAATCATCCTGTAAGTAAAGAGAAGGCTTCAGGCGTGAAGACATTTTTCAGCCCTACTTTGGGAAAATGTCATTCAAGTTCTCCATATCAGGGTCATGTCGCTCTAGGGAGTGATGGCTCCTGTTTTTAGTCCCTCAAGGCAAAAGGGTGAAGGCAGGGTCTGTGGTCTAATGAATTGCAGGCTGAGGGCAAATTCACCTTCCTGTGAAAACTGTGGTTTAATACTTTTTCAACAAATTGGACATCAGCCTGAACCTTACCCTATTTTTTTTACTGTTTTACAAAAAGCCATTTTAGTTAGCTGAAACACCAAAAAGACCTATTTCTGGACGCTAAGGGTTATGTATCTCTGAAACAAGTGGGACTGGTGTGATGAAAGATTGTAAGTGCCTTGTCTGACACTTGAATGTCTGAGGAGGTAGTTCCAGAGGGTTATTTGGCATGGCAAGAAGAATTTCTGAAGTAGTCCTCCATGGTGTCAACATGTTCATACTTTTCTTCAATTTGGAAATCTCAAAATCTGTTAGTGTGAACACTAGTCTTAAGATAAGGGCAGGAAAGCACAATTGAAGAAAGCTGTCACAGGGGAAGCCGTCTGGCATTGCTCGTTGTCGTGGGGTCTGCGGTGAGTATTTTTGCAGGTGACTCACTCTTGTCTTTTGAATAGTTTTGTTATTAATGTTGTTGCTGTTACTGTTTGTTCTCTGATCCTGTTGCTGTTTCCAGTAAATTGTTCTTGTCTCAGCCTGTGATCTTCACCTTTTGTGCCTCCAATTCTCAACTCCATCCTGCTGCAGCAGAAGGGGGAAGGGAAGGGGAATGAGAGGGTGGCGGGTGGTTTGGGAGAGTCTCAGTGGGAGTACTAATTGAATTAGGGAGTACCATTCCTAAGCCATGACAACTGCACAAAAATCCTTCGTACATGTATCTTTGGCTGGGAGACTTACCTTTTGTTTACTTGTTACTGGGTTTTTTTTCCCTCATTAGTATTCATGAGTTAATAAAGCAATAGTCCACAATGTAGATGTATCTTGGACTGCAGTACTTGTTACAGCTAAGGAATCCACACAAAATCACATGAGAGGAAGAAAGGGACATGACCAGCTTTGAATGTGTGCTTCCCACACAGCAGAAACCCACAAATATGTGCAGTTGATGAGCAGCTAAATCAAGTGCTTTGTTGGTGATCGTATTGGCTTATAAGGTGCTTTGCTTGAGTGGCAGTCAACAACTTTTGCTGTAAATTCTGCTAGGAGCCTGAATTTGTTTCAGGCCTTCCAGGGTGCTTGGGACAGTAATCCTGCAAAGAAGGAGACACCAGTACCAGGGAATGGGACTATTATGTCAGACTGGACATAAGCACATAGGCTCGAGTTTGTCTCTCCTGCCTGGTGGGGTGAAAGAAATCAGTTCAGTCTTTGTGACTCTGCCAATGATCTTCTGGTGTTCCCTGGCAAATCACTTTGTCTTTCCCTGTAGCTTCAAACAAGGAATCATGTTATCCTGGGGAAAAGTTTCACCTAGAAGAACCAGGAAGCTCATCTAAGGTTTGTGCTTGTGATGTTGCTATAGAAATTCCCATAAGACTGTTGCAGAAAAAAGGTTCCTTGTCTCTAAGCCATCCATTTCCCATAAGCTGGGACTTTCTACAGTACTTGATCACAGATTCAAGCTGTTCAGTTTTAAAGCAAGACAGGACTGTGTGGCTTCCATTAAGATGTATTCAATCAGAGACACAAATGGATAGAAATGGTGCACAATGCAACTGTGTTTCTAAGAGTATGCTTTGTAGGATCATTTATTGCTATCAAGGAATCACTAAAAATAGAGGATAATGCTATTTAAATCTATTCTTATTGATGAGATTTATGCAAATACAAGATTGTGGGTTTTTAAAATTTTCTTTGGGTTTCTTTTGTAAAATTAGTATTGCTTCAGTGAGAGAAATTATGTTTAGCTGTCTTGGTAAGAAACTGACTAGGTCCTGGCCTGAATTTAGGCTAACAGGAGAGGGATCATTGGGCTTCAAATTAGAAATTCCTGAACATGATGCAATAAAGCAAAAAGCTGGCAAAAGCTGCAGCTGATACCATCAGGAATGGCAGAATCACCTGGGTAAGAGTATCAAGCTATGTAAGTACCAACACTGAGGCCTGTGGGAAGACCAGTAAGCAGGAGTGGTTGGTGTTTATGTGGGAGAGAATGAGAATGGTGAAACAAAGGATAGTGAGAAGGAGAAAAGGGAATATAATAGGTAGCAAGCTGTGATTAATGCTGTCTGGGGATACCTGTTAAGAAGTCTTGTACTTTATTACTGTGGACTAATCTAGGGCAATAAGCCATCTTCTTGACCTGACCATAGCACATGCAATAAACCTGCTTCCCTGATGAGGAGGAACAGGGGGAGCAGCATGCTTTCCTTAGGCTGCCAGGGAACACCTGAGTCAGGTCAGGCATCAAGGTATGACTGTGACTCTGACTATGTCTGTGCCAGGCCTGAAGGCACTGGCATCCTCCTAAAGACTTCCTGCCAACATCCACAGCTGCCAATGTAAACCTTGTGCAGTGAAACCCAGTAGTGGCTTTTGAGCCTCTTTCTTCATGGTGGTGGTAGACTGAACTGCAGGAGCTATATGAGATAGTGGGAAGGACCTCTGATCACGATCTGTTCCTCAGTTTGGCTAAATATAATTCCCCTAAAACTAAGAAGGTTCACTAATGTGCCATGTTTGGAAAGCACTGGTTCATCAAAAGACCTCTGCAAATACTTCTGATAGGAGCGAGACTTGGAAAAATATGAGTAGAAGAATCAGCTTTGCATTACTAGAATGAATCTGTTGCTTTTTTTCTTTGATGTAGTTTGTGTTAAGAGTCATCTCAGAAGCCATTGCAGGAATCAGTAGAGTAGATACAAATAAAACCTTCTGCAAACTACAGTCCAGACAATTTTGGACATCCCTGTGTTGTCCTGCCAGCAAGCCAAAAGGCACAGTTTGAAAGCCAATGGCCCCAACAAATAGAGCTGGTCTGGTGGGAGACAAGTAGTAGAGAAGCAGCCCTTCACTTTGGGACACTCTCAGTTATCAACAATAATGATAAGAGATTTTTTCTTGAGCATTGTTTTGACTTTAGCTTTATGAATGATCATGTCTTTTGGATGGGAAAATGTGTATAATGGTAGCAGGTGTCCATAAACATGCACTTGATACCTCCTGATGAACTATGCACCTGTCCAGATGGTAATTTTGAATAGTGAGATAAAACTGTCAGCTGAATGTTAACTTGCCCTTTGAAAATCTTGCTGCTAACAAGGCACTTTTCACTTGTCTGGAAATGATGGTAAAGATGGGGTACAACTGGGTAAAGTTCCTGTTTGTCACATGGCAGCACTGTCCTGGCAGACCCAGCTAAACTTCTGTGGAGAAAGCTGGAGATTGTGGTGGCAGCAAGACAAAGTGAGGCAGAAACTGCTTTTGGAATCTAAAATAGTTAGTATTACCAGAGATATCTCTGCTCTGGTTTACTCAAAACTAGACTGCATAACAAGATTTTACAGTTTGAGATGGACCATTTGAAAACTTAATATTTCTCCTGTATGGATGGAGCAGAATGATTTTTTTCCCCTCCAAATGACCTACTTTGCAGTTATCGGACAGCTCTGTCTGTAGTCACCTGTGGTTTCATAAATGCTATTTACAATCAAGTATTTACAGCCTTGTTGCCTAACAGAAACATTTTTCAAGACTTGGAAGATACTACTGCTTGCCCGCACCCACATTGACTATGCTTGCCGATATTCCTAGATGTATGGAAAATTTATGAACTTTCATCATCTGGAATTCTTACACCTCTGGCAAAAACTTGCTGAAATTAATTTTTTAAAAAATGTTTAATGTGACTTTTGATTTGTGTTTAGTTTTTAACAAAGTTCGTTGCTTTCCCTCTCTGCAGCATTTTTAAATCAATTATAGAACTTCTCAAAATTTCACTAAGTGAAAGAACTTGACAGTTTTGTGGAGGAATTCTCCCTCCTCCTGTCTTGTTCTGTCACTGTTGTGACAGACTGTAATGGCTTGTAGGATGGTGGGAGGCAACTCGGAAGAGCAGTGAACTCAGGAATATTGTGCTTATCCTCTGTGAGCTCTCATGTCATGTCCCAGTGGACTGATGGAATACTGCTTCTTGAGAGCAAACTTTTTCTCTTTTAGAGATCAATGTATCCATAAGGCTCCGTAGTGATTTGTGCAGCAGCAGGTTTTGCTGGCAAGAAGGGAGAGCTATAAACTGGTTTACACATTACCATCTGAGAAGAATCCACTGGTCAACAGATGGGAGCAGTGCCAGAGAATATTTGGAGCTGCCAGGTTGGTGTTTGGGGGCTAACTGGTGGATTTAACTGTGGAGGTTTAAGGGATGGCTGGTTCCTAGCTGTATGAGTGTGTTCCCAGGGATTATTGCTTCTGCTGCAAAGATAGCAAAGCAGGATTCACATCAGTTCCTTGGCTGTCCCAGGTCACTATCTAGTGTTTCAGCAAAAAACTCCCCTCCAAAACAATTTATAAAACTCTATTAGGGAGTGGACTGACAGGCAGACCCGTGTACTCCACCACTGCCTGCTCTATTGAGGTAGCAATTTGTGGCAGGGAGGTGCAGAAAAGAGGCATTCAACACGCTACAGCAATATTTTTGACTCTGCTAAATAAATCTTCCGGAGTTTGCCACTCATCTTGGAAGAGGTAGAATCAAGGGAGAGCCTGGTAGTGAGCGGGGCCAGCTGGAAACCACTTCTGCCTTCTCCTGTACCACTGGCACCCTTCGGAGTACGAATTTCCTAAAATAGATACAGGGTGTTCTTGAACATCCCTACCACACTGACCTGCATAACCTGAGAAACTTCTGCCAGAGTTTGGTTGGTGTTATGAAGCTCTTTTTTTACTCTGACAGTACATACTGTTGTATCAAAAATGCTTTTTATATCCATGTGCATTAATTTTTGTTGGTGAGACTCTCACATCCTGTCTGATGAAGGATAATTGTTAGCTCCTAAATTTTGATAGTGATTGAAATATAAAACATTTGAGTCAAGGATTATCTGAAGTTTAGAATAAACAATTCTGTCTTTCTTGTCTTTGAATTTAATGTATGGATTAAAAGAAAATGACCAGAGATAGAAGAAGAGATGCATATAAATGGAGAAACACAGGAAGAAAAAAGATTGCCCAGCTGTGTAGCAATAAAGTCTTGCTCTGTTCAGTGTCTTCTTCTGAAAATGTAAGGTAGGCCCATTTCCAACAACTTGAAATTATTTTATGTAAGATACTCCATGTTTATTCCTTATGGCTTTTTTTCCCACATCTTACTTATTGTGGCAAGGGTACAAGGTTGTTCCTAGGATCTCACCAAGTTTGCATTAACAAACCTGTGATCCAGAAAAAAAGTCTTAGCTAGGGAAATGAGATATGGATGAGGGAGGCTTGAAAGACTACTGATAAAATGGCAAAGCATGGCAGATATTGCCTGCACATGTACCCTTGTGTGTGTGTATAAAGTTCTGGGATAACCTAGGACAGGAGTTCTCTACTTGCCTTACAGTGGAGGAAAGGACAGCTTGAACTGTCACAGAGCATCCAAAATAACCTGAAGCATCAAGTGCTGGTCCAGTAAATTCCTTATTCCTCTCTGGCAATACTCAGTGGTCCTTAGGATGGCTCCTGCTGGTGTCCGCAGGCATGTCCACTTAACCCTGATGTCTGAACAATTTTCCAGGAACCTTCCTACCTTTAGGGTACTTCATGGGACTCAAGTGTAGTTGCATTTCCCAGAAGCAGTGGAGACCCTTCTCTGAGTGAATTGACTTTTATGGCCTACTCATGCTCCCAGAAGCATAAAACTGCAAGGAAATGGCAGTTTTGATAAAAAAGCAGCAGGCTGGTGAGCACTGAGCAAAGAGAAGCTTGCTCAGCGCTGCCGGGCTGCCTTCAGTTGTATAGGAAATAAAGTTAATTGTCATCTGGCCTAAGTTAAATGGATGACCTCATGAGCAATAGCGTGTTTAATCACAAAACCACTAGAAACATCTTGACATGAGATGGAATTGCTTTGTCAGAATTTGTTCTTAAGGGGTTGGGAACAGAAGCAGCGAGGATAAAACATGCCATCAGTACGGAATAAACATGGCTGTGTCTCTCTCCTTCCTCACTGGTTTGTTCTGGAACGGTGGAACAAAAGTGCTGCCATCTGAAAGGCACAGTCTGCCTTCAAAATTTAGGTCAATCCCACAACAGAGAAATGGGGACCATCACGAATACTTCATTGCAGAACCCCACTTCATGTCTGTGCTCCTGTGTGAGATTTTCAAAATATATCTAAATGAATTACTCACCACTTGTGTGGTGGCTGGAACTCTGAATTAATTGAAGAACCTAGTGATTATCTCCAGTAAAGAACAAAAAAGAGGAGGGAAGGGAAGAGAAGGGAAGGGAAGGAAAAAGGAAAGGAAAAAGGAAAGGGAAAGAAATACAGTCTTCACAAATCTCTCAAAGAAACTATCGTTTTCTTCTTTATTGTTCTCTTGTAAGAACTGCTCTTGAGTGACTAAGTTAAATAACACAAGCAAAAGATGATGATTCATGCTGCTTTTTCTGATAGTTTCTAGTGTTCAAAAGCCAGTATCACAGCTGCAGCTTTGAATAAATGCGTGGGGAAAGGAATAAAATTATAGTAGGTATGTTAGCGTAATGTTCCCAATGTGCAGCCTGTGTATGTGATTACCTAATATTCCTTACCAGCTGTTTCTTAACATTAGTCATAGTGATCTAAAACAACCACCCTCTCTTCATTTATCTCAGTAAACATTGTTCTTTTTTGAAGAGGTAAGCTGTTTAGGAACAAAAGTTGTTCCCTCCTCCCCTTCAGCTTTTTCGTCTGAATGTCGTAATCATCTTGAATTGGAAACAGCTATAGCTAACCGTGAAAGTAATAAACAGTGAGGAAATATTTAAATATGGTAATAGCTATATTTGAGTACCATCATGAATGTCCTTCCTGGTAGTGTCTAGAAAATGCAAGGCTCTGTTCTCATGCCAGGACAAAACTAAGATAGGAGAAAATGTTCTAATTTTCTTGTTTAACACCACACTTCCGTCTTTCCAAATGGAATCAAGATATCCTCTGCAATTCATTGTTTATCTTCTCATTTGAAGCTGCTTGTACTGCGCAAACATTTTATTTCAAATGTGCTTTGTCATAATTCATAACCTGTTATGCTTGCACTTTCATAAGTGTCTGCCCTACTTACTGGTGGTGAGCAGTGCTTTACTCCTGCAAAACTCCCATGAAACTCAATGGGACATATGTTTCCAAATACACTGGGACACATTCAGTGGAAAAAAGTGCTGCTTGGGGTGAAGAGGATCTGCTCAAGGTCTGTCTGAAGAGGAAATTACAGGAGTGCTTGTGAGACTGAGGAGAGGCAGCAAGTGGATCTCTTCACTCTGTGGCTTCAAGTACACTCTCTAGGCAGTGGTGACCTTCTGTGACAAGGCAAGCTGCAAACCAAAACCTCTCTGTAGCTGAAACCACAAGACTCATTCCTTTCTTCAGAAGAAGGCCAGAGTCAAGACATGAAATGATAATGGGTCATAAGCTGATCATAAGCAACCTGGGCTGGACCATGTGATCTCTAAGAGAGCTTCTTTGTTTTTGTACTACGTCAGTATAAGCAAGACTGGAATTTTGTCCAACACTTAAAAGCAATCATTTCCCAATGATTTGTCTAAGGAAAGACCATATTAGTCTATGTTCTAGTATGTGTATGGTACTGAAGTGAAAGCTGAAATTTCATACCTGATCTTGAGCACAGAACTGATTGACAGGAATTCTTTCTTGTCAGCTGTCAGCAACAAGAAAGATTTATGCTCCTCTGCAAAAATAAAGCATTTATGAAACAGAAATCTATTCTGTCCGAAAAAGTTTATGAATGAGTATTTAGAAGAGGCTATTTAAAACCCTGAACAAAAAGAAACTCAAAGGACTAATCAATGTGGAGAAATAATCAAACTGGGCATATATGGAGGGGAAAAAAAATTCCCTATTTGCAAGTTTGAAGGCTAGTAGAGATATCAAGGAAAAACTTAGAGAAGGGCTCAGCTGGAGTTTGATTAAAGATCAGTGAGGAGGTCTCGTTAACATGCAATGTGCAGTGCACGTACCTCTTTGTCAACATGTATCTGGTGCAAAATCAAGGTTGATTTCTGCTTAAAAGCCCACATTTTTTCTTTTATCTTTCTGCTTGCCTACTCATGCAGTGTCTTCTTTTTCTTTCAGCACCATGTTCCTGGTCAAACTGGTGGACAACACAGAAGAGGAGTCTTTTAATCTCAGATTATGTTTGCTCTTTTCATCTTTTTTTTCTTTTTTCCAGAAGAAAAATCAATAGCTAAGAGAAATTGAAGTAATATTTTTCAGTACTTGCTGCTATGTTGTTGATAGCCAAAGCTCTTTATAGAAAGCAGTGTTGAAAATGGAGTCCCAGAAAATGAAGTGTTCCATTCATAGACAGTAAAGAAGCCTTCAAAACTGGAGCCTATTGATCACATTCTGCCCTTAAGTTGTTTAATATATGTAGAACACCAGCATGAAACATGTACAGTCATTGTTTCTCTTTGTACTTCCATTTATATGTTTCCTGCAGCACTAGAAAGAGATGTGTCAGAGGAAGCATATGTTGGGATACCTGACAGAGTAAAAGTTGCAGACATGGAAATCAAATACTGAGTTCAGGACTCTTTGTGTAGGTAACTAGATGCTATTTAACAAAAAAAAAAGCCACATAATTACTCACAGGGAAAATATTTATAGTGAACACATAAGCAATGAAAGCATGCATTCTCGAAAACAACATTCTTTGAAAACAACAGTGTAATCTTAATTTATTTCTGAGGAAGTTTGATCCAGTGTACTGCAATACCTGCTCACACTCCTGCTGTTGCCTATACATTATGTTTATGAAAAGTAACAGCAGTAACATCTGTCATCATCACAGTGTATTTTCAACACAACATTAACACACATTTTTACCATTTATATGGTCTTTGTCTTCTCCTCACTTCTTCATCTGAGATAACTACTGATCCTTCAGCACAAACATGCTGTGCTTATATCACCTGAGCCTCCAGGAGTTGAAAGACATTCACAATATATCCAGATCCATTGCCAAATCCTTCTTGACTGAGAACATACAGAAGACTTTGGCTGGGAAAACCTCTGCAATTAAAGCATTCAGGGTTCTTAAAAATTAGTACTTTCTTCTTTTTGGTTTATCTGGTTCAACAAGGATGTCCCCTGAAATCAAAATGTTTATATTTCTGGGATGTCAGCAAAGAAAATAACTTATCTCCTAGATTTCTACAAAGCATGTTTCCTTCTTCTTAAACCAGTTGAATTAAACAAGGGATATAAAAGCTTCTTAATTTTCACTGGTTTGTTATTTTGTTGTGGTTTTTTTTTCTTGGTACTTACCAGAAAGGAACAGAAATCAGCCAAGTAACAGGTAACTCATGCACTCAAATTTCATGGTCCTCTCACACTGTCCTCCATATTTATAAATCTACTGTGAAATTTCCCTCTAATTTTAGCAGGGCCTCGTCTAAAAGAAAGATGAAGAAATAGCAACTGTTTGTCATCAGGCTGTTACAAATGAGGAGAACCGAGTCTGATGACATATCTTTGTCCTCCTTTTTCACTTTCTCTCATTCAGTTTGTGGGTGTTTGGTTTTCACTCAAAGCCTGGCTGAAAGTCTGATTCACTGGTTATTTGAGCTTTAGCTGACTAGTGCTGTGTAATATCAACCTCTATGCAACACACAGTGGTGAAGGAAGATATGTGCACATTTAGCTAGCTAGGTCTCTGCTGTTCCACATATCCTCCTTCACCACTCAAATATAACAAGAGTTTGTGATCAATACGAGCATAACACAGTTTCAAAACCATTCCAGAATGAAAGCCCCAATGGTCATTCAATGATCTGTGACTAATTGCTGATGTCTCAGGTGATTGCTTCCCTCAGTAAACTCTGGTAGAGTTTAACTCTTGATAGTCATTGGCAATATTGACAATCATTGATAGTCGTCCAAGATTGCTGTCTGTGCTCACCCTTGTCTGTACTGTGGGACTGATTGAAATTATGTTTGTGTTCAACTTGGGTCACTGCTATTATTTGTTACAAATAGGCATGGTATCATCTTCATGAAATAATAGTAATACTCAGAACCTCACATTAAAATGTTTTGTTTTTACACTAATCTACACTATTAATAATTGCAAATCCCCCATGACTTTGGTAGTAATTTTCTGAATGAGAGAATAACAGGCTATTAATGGTATACTTCAACCTGTATATCACTGCAAGCTGCTTACTCTTTTGTTACTGTTTAGTGTCTTGCTATTAAACAATATTGTGTCAGGCATGGTGCATCTAGAGAAAGTTGTAGCATAAAAACCTTCTCGAAATCGTATTTCAGGGAAATCAGGGGTGCATAGGGTTACAGCCCCTTTCCTATTCAGTACCTGGGAGTATGTTGTTCTCATCATCCTGTGCTTGGATTTTTCACCATAATCTCATCTACAGCAATTTCTGAAACTCACAGTTTACATTTCATCTAATAATGACATAAAAGGTAAATAAGTACATGAAGCTTTGTATACTTATAGATCAAGACAGAAGTTTTTGCTTGCAGTCATTGCCATGTACATTTCTGATCTAATCAGGCTGCTAGAAGAGCAAAATCGCTTTCCTGAAGAGTTTGATAAACAATTATCCTTGTTTCTAGAATGCATGAGGCTTAAGGGGAGAGGAAGCAATCATGGGTTCAAGCAACAGTTTAACCTGGAAATAAAAATCAATAGACATTATTGAGTGATTTTAACTAATGTTGGATACACAGTTGCCATATAATAGAAGTAATATGCTGGGAGGGAAAGGCAATAAAACTAAAATGAGACCTTTGATAACACGGCCACCCATTCAGATAAGGGAAATGAATGACTTCTTGGAAGCCTCTGCTCATTTGGTGGGAAAGCATGCCTTTGCTTCTTGTGCCACAGGAACCATTGTGCTCCTTGAGCAAGGACAGTCGAAATGAAACAGAGTGAAGCTGTTCACTGTCTGGGAGGTGTCACTTGTGGGGTCAGGCCAGACCACGTGCACAATTGCTTCCCTGCCACGTCACCCAGTGCGTATTTGGAAATCTCAGCCAGGTTTCTGCAGTGCCTCCAGTAAACTCATTCTAACTCGACGTATGCCCTTCTGTCTGCCTGTCGGCATTTAAGGTGCAATTTAATAGCATGAATTATTGTTAAATCTTCTAAAGGATTTTTATCATTTTACAGAATGACTGCCATGTGAAATACAAACAATAAAATATTGATGGTTTTCGTGCAGCAGCTGGGAGCAACACTCCTCTAGCTCAAGAAGTTGCAGGATGGAATTCTGTGTCTGATGTTATACAAAGACAGAACACGTGGGCCCTGTTGGCCTGAATAACCTGTGAAACACCTCAATAAAGGTAGCACCTTGTACACTCAAATGACAAATCTAAACCCAGACATGGAATTTTTTTGTCTTTGTTTGATAGCATACAAGAACAAAGAAATGAGAACAGGGATGACAAAAGAAATGACACTTTGAAAGTAGAACATATAAGAAAAAGAGACAATAAAAAGTTATGAGAACATATTAATCACACACAGTCTCACCATCTGTTGACTCCATATATATACCCCATCCTACTACCCCATATGCTACTTGAAGATAAATACATATAATGATGGATAAAAAGCAAAAAATAGCACACAAAAGGTCTAACATACACATAGTAAATAAGCATATGGCACAATGACCCCATTTTGGTGTATCTGGTGTGACCTCCCAGAATACACAAGCAAGGAAAGGAGCTGATCAGCAATTGAGAAAATGTGGTGTTAAGGAGATCTAGGGACTTCAGGCACTGAAAACTCAAAAACCTCATCCATGGAAGAAGCCTAACTGAATAAACAATCTAGGAACATTAAATAATGGGACATAATACCAGCTCAGAGCTCCATTACTCCTCTTCCATCCTCCTCTCTCTTCCATACGCATCCAAATATGAGTGACTTTCTTTGATCAAGAATCCTATTTTCTCTGTTGGTGGGTGTCATCAGTGATGGAGCCTCCCATTTAAAGAACTCAAGTCTTTGAAATACTTTTCCATGGACTGTGGAGCAGAGAAGAGAGGTGGAGAGTTTGTGCTTTGTCTTTTCCTGCTGGCTGTTCCCTGTGCAGGGTAGAACATCCCTCAGCTGAGAGCAAGGTCCTTGCATCAGAGAACAAGGCTGTCCTTTGTAGAGCAAGTGGAAGTGATAGAGCTCTGAAGGTGCTTGATGTTCCAGAGGAGCTGGTAACTCTCATTTTTGTTTCCCTCTTGCTTCTCCAGCCTCCCAAGTTCTGTGTAGGAAAGAAGTTGAACTCTCTGTGTTGGTTAACCTTGCCTCCAAGTGCTGCATTATCTTTGCAGTCCCTGCCAGAAAAGTAGGGATTTTTCCACCTGTGAACTCTGGGCACCAAGTAGGGGCATCTTCAGCATTTCATTCTGGTTAGAGAAGCTGGACTGATAAACACCCCATTCTTCAGATGTTACTTTTGTGTCCTCTAGTCCCATCACTGCTTCTTTGGCCAAATATATAGTCCCACAGTGTTTCATAATTTACTGTATGTGTAATTAATAGATGGATAGGATCTTTAACATTGTCTACATTTCCCTCTCAAATATGTAGAACCAGGGATAGAATTTGTCTTGTTACAAGTGGTGGCAGTTCCTAAATGAATTTCCATTTGAGGATCACCTCACACATCAAGGAACTGTGCCAAACAGATGCAGATCTGATAGCAGCTATCAGCTCCCAGTTTACAATAGAATTTCTGATTTGTATGGAAGCAGGAAGCAGCCTGGTGTGCAAATCCCACTTGTAGAGAGGGACTTCCTTTCTTTTACACCCTCTTCTCCTCACCTCTGTTTGTGAGTTTCCATGTAATCTAGAAGAGTTGAGCCTTTGGCTGTTGGTTACTGTAGTTTTCATGGCAGCTACAAAGATTTTGGAAGGCAGTTCACTCTAGCTGGGAAATTTGGTCTTTATTTCTTAATGAGTTTTGCTCAATGTGAAACTATTTTTATATTTCTGCTCCTGTTACAACTCAGAAGTTTCCCTTTGCTTTTTTAGTGGGAATATTTTCAACCCAGCAATAAAATTATGCCTGCACCTGAAGGAAAACCACTGTGAACCGCTGATTTAGTGGCTGTGCTGTGGGGTTGCTGTCTTGATGTTGCTGTGAGCAGCATGTCAAGGGAGTGACCATTCTCCATTCACTTTCCTGGTTCTGTGCAAATGATAAACATAGTGTGTGCTGAGATTCTTCTTCTGGAATATGGAAGAAGCAAAGTCCTACTATAGCGCTCTACCTTCCTCTGTGAGTAGCTCCAACATTAAGAGCAAGTGATGTTGCTACCCTTTTACAGAAGAAAGGAGGGGATTAAACCTAGTTCAATTCCTAACTACTTTTATGATTAAAAACACAGAGCTCTTGTTCATCTCTGTTTACTGTTCTTAGTTGTTTTCTCTTCTTGCAGCTATGTGATCCTGATGTATACTTACGGTTGCAGATTCTCTCTTTATTACTTCTGTTGTCAAAGTATAAATATGTGTTCTGCCAGGCAAAATTTAGGGGTGTTTGTCTTTTTGTGGCAGAACTGTGAGCTAAGAGAATTTTATGAGGGAGGTTCTTATGAGAATTTTCTATTTGTTGACCACAGGTAGCAGATGAAAGATCCAATAAGAGCTTTCATTTCTCTCTGGAAAAGGGACTTTTTTTTTTTTTTTAATTTTTTTTTTTTAATGAATGAGTGCTTGGCTGGCTTCACAGACAGCCATATTCCCTGCCTTTGCCTCAGGCTGGGTCTGGGTAGGTTCTGTTTGGTATGCTAGCTGTGGAGTCTGACAGACTCTGACACTGGTGGCAGGGCTGGGGAGAGGGATTTCATTATGGACAAAGAAAAGACACCTTCAAGAAATCTTTTGCCATTGGGTACTATAACCATTGTGTACTACAGCTATTCCAAAAGGCACCTATCTAGAGTAGCACTCACACAGCCTCAATGAAACAAGACTGACTTTTTCTCTGTGATATTTTTATTTTAATTTGCTGTGTTTTTACAAAAAGAGTTCATACCTGGCATCTGAGCTGCCCATAGCATGCCATCACCGGGCACACACTATGGACTGTTCTCCTGTGTGAGGAGTTGCATTCAGACCTAGGCTGTGCAAAACTATTTAGTGTAAATGCATATCCTTATCACCTCTCCTAAGGTCCACAGCCCAGTCTTTCCCATACCAGTACCCTGAGTGTCTGACTGAACCAAAGTTTTTCAGAAAAGAATCTACTTATAACAGTACTATGTATAGTGTGTAGCACAATGGCCTAGTTCTCCTGTTAGACCTTTAGATTCCAAATGAAGAGTATTAAGCAATAAATAAACATCTCGTGATTACAAGGGAAATTTTTTCAAATGAATCTAATGTGACACTTATGAACCAAAACCTTTGAATGACAGAAGAAGCTGGCATCACTTCCCGATTCCTTTTCAGTTAGGAAATGTCTGTGGTCAAAGCATTTTCATCTATCGTGAACCCAAGATTCTAGATTAAGAGAAGTGGCTAAAATGGACTTTTATAAATTCAGTGCAAATGCCACTATTTTGAGGAAGTGAATTTCTGCTACAAGATGTGCTTGCTGTTTGCTATCCAGGTTTCCTGGATGTAAATGATTTACTGTTTATTGCCTCCTGAGAGCTGAGAAATTTTGTTCTTATGATGAAAACTCCCGGGGAGTTGCACTCGTTTGTAGAGTGCCTCTGTTCAGATGAACTATGAGTGTGTGTATAACAGTACCAACGACAAAACTCCTTGGTTGTTTTTTTCCAGTGTACACTTGCGTATTTTTTCTTTCTTTAAATTATTATTTTTGGGGCATAGTATCTGGGGATTATAATCTTGATTGGGACTTCCAGTTCAAAAATGGAGCAGTAATTCTTTCCTTTGTTTGACTGAGGTTTATCAGAATGGTGCTTGTTTAACCTTGTGGGCGTTGTCGTGTGATACCGCTTTTGGGTCTGACAGGCTCGGGAGATTTCCTCCTCTACCACCTATGACGTAGCAGTGCAAATGAAAAAGGGAACTTAGTTTACTTCAGGGAACAACTTGCTTCTAGTCTGATAAGATTTGGTGTCTTTCACCTCTAATCTTACCCAGAGTTCCCAGAGATTAAACAGTGAGGGTAAACTGAGTTTAGATGAGCTATGTTTTTAATCTTGCCATTTAAAAAGTAATACTGAACACTTTAGGGATTTTGTTTGTTTGTTTGTTTAGCTTTTTGTTGTTGTTGTTGTTGTTTTGTTTGTAGGACGAGTCATCTAGCAATCAAGGAAACTTGATATGAAGTGGAAATATTTCAGGCCTGGGACCTGTCCTACAGTGTGCTTTCCCATTTTCTCAACTCCTTTTCCTCCTTCAATAGATTTCTTTCACAAGCAAAAGGTTGTGGTCCTAAAGAAGTTTTCCCTATGCAAATTGTGAAGCTGCATGAAACAGAACAAGTATGTCTGTGCTTTTATTGTGACGTTGACTTCGGTGAGCTGGTCTCCTTCTGGACACCAGAAGGTCAAAAAGGAGAACTTTATAAAAGCCTCAGCCATGAAAAAAGCTTCATCTGCATCTCCTGCCTAAGTGGATTCCAGACTCACACAAGTATAAATCTGCAGAAAATGGGAATCTGGGTTGATGGAATTGCATCATAGCCTAATGCTCTCTCAAGGCCTGGTCTCAGCTGAAGATTTTCCCTTTACTATCTCCATTCACGTCCTCTTCTCCCAGTCCAGATGAGAAAGAATTAATTTTCCTACCTTTGAGAACAAAGAGTAGAAATTAATAAAGAAAAACTCCACCGGGAGCTGAAGAGGGACCTGAAGAGAGAAGGCTGTTGCCTCATCTTCACCTTGGCTCCTGTCTGGTACTGTGCACTGGATGAATCCCTTGGGCTTCTGAGGGAAGCTTGGTTCGGCTCTCGGACATTGACTTACATGAGAGGTTTAAGAGCTCTGAGATGGGGATGCCTTGGCCCACACAGTATCCCTGGGGCATGGACCACATCTGTTCTTCTTGAAAAGATCTTGCATGTTTTTTGGAGTTATATTGAGAAGCGTTGAATAACTGTGTCTCTACTCAGTGTTCTATGTAGAGAAGAAGCATTAAGTCTCAGCTAAAGGACAGCAATGAACGTAATTTTGAGACCATATGTGGTAGATAATTTCCTCTGCAGGCAGATCAGGAGCGTGTATCAGCTGTGCTGTGTAATATGCTAGGCCTATATATAGGTGTCTATAGAAAGACATTCTTGTCTCTTCAGGTTAAGCCCAAATTTCTGTTAACAGAATCCACATATTGTGTAATTTATAACCTCAGAAAACTTCCTGAAGTCTCCACTATGAACCCAAGCTATCTTTTATTTCAACAAAGTTTCAGTGCGTAACCCTTACAGCAAAATACAAGTCTGGGAGTTACTGGCATCTCTGTGGGAAAAAAAGTCACCAAAAAATCGTGGTGTCCTTCTTGAATTCATGGTCACTGGGATCATGTTCATGATCTGCAGTTTGTGTTAAAACATTTTCAGAAAGTTATTTACACACAATAATGTTTTCTGTCATGGTTTAAGTCCATGTTTCATAAGCAATTTGAAAACCCAGGTCTCTCAGAGGGTTTCACCCTTACACACAAAAATTGCAGAACTTGTTTGAAAGTGATGGCACGTAACAGTCTTTTCTGTGCAAGGACAGGGTTTCAGTTTTCTCTGATTTGTGATATAAACAAATGTCAAGTGGCTTTGGAATGTGCATCTTGAATAGGTCAGCCAAGGAGTAGAGATGGTGCTCTTTCTGTCACATTTTCTCAGCTTTTGCAAGTTTTCTACAGTAGAGGAGGCAGGGCTTCTGCTGAGGCAGGCACTGCTAGCTCCACTAATGAATGGAAAGTGATGTCTGACCATGTGATACAAGAACAGCACTTTCCATGTTTGCCTGATTATCGAAGAGCTGGAATCAGCATTGACGAAGATAATGTGATGTCACTCTTTAATCTGGCAAGCCTGCAAAACCACTTCCTCCTTGTGTAGGCTGGAGGTCTCATGATTGCCATTTCACTCTAAAGCATTCATTGAAAGTGATGTAAGACAGAAGAGCTTTGACTCCCTCCTGTTTTTTAAATGAATGAATGCTATTGTGAAATTCCTTGCAGCTATATTGGGAAATACACTGGTTATTCAACAGAATATAATGATTATCAAACAAAAAGGAAAAAAACCTGAAAAGACTAACTTCTTCAAAAAGTTTGCAGTTTTTTTGAGCTTTAGCTTTGATTTCATTTAACATAGATTAATAGGTTACCCATCAAGTTGAAATTTTTGTTCTAAAACACCAGAGTCTGGGCATTGCCAGGATTTAAACAGGCTGATCATCATAAAGATGTGGGAGAGGTGGGTATTTTATACCATGAAGATCCTGTCTGTAATGTTATCTTAGTATTGTTTTAATAGGTCCTCTGGAATAGAACACTTTGAGAGTCACATTTCTTGAGATTTCTAGATGGAAGACCTTGCAGGAGATTACTCCTCTCAGGGCTTTGTACGGCTGTGGCTCATGTAGTGGGCTACAAGCTTTTGCAGGGAGTAGTCTCAGACTACTGTTGGTAGTCAGGGGTCAGCTAGGGATGGCAGTGAGGTCTCTTAAGTCCTTTTACATTGCACAGTGCCACAGCTGTTGAAGTAATGCATGCTGCTACTGCAGTATATATACATTATAACATACATACATATGTAATGAACGTTTCACGTGCATTTCACTCCTAGTGGAATGCTCTCGTAACAGGAGTTAGCAGAAAGTCTTTTAACTGTCCCTCTCCTGCTCTTCTTATTCCCCATCCTACTCTCTCCTGCCAGTGAGGGTTGTGGACTCCTTAGCTAGGATGGCAGCTTCTCCCAAAAGTTTCACCATGACATATAGGAACTGAAACTGATTTTTTTTGGTGGGGGAGCTTTGGAGCCTTATGCATTACAAATATTCATTTCTGTTTCCTTAATAAAATAGCTTAGTCTGCTAATTAGGGCTGGAAGTGTAAAGCAAAACAATGTAAATCCTGAAATTTTGAAAGGATGGGAAAACCTCCAAACTATTTTTCTCAACACGAGTTTGAACTAGATCCTTAAAAGACCGATTAAGCAAACATTGGATGCTGTTTGAACCAAAGGATGAGATGAAAAATGCCATAGTAGTAGATAACCAAATTAATTAGTTTTTCTATTAATGTATTTTGAGGAATGTAGTTTGAAATTGTGATTTACATTCTTCAGGATCTTCTGGCACATCATATAGTAAAACAGAGAATGAAGTGTCTCTTTAAAAGATAGCTGGAAAACATGAAAACTGTAGAGGTCAGTTGTTCTAGGGCATTATTTTTGGGGGGGAAAGAAGTAGTGATAGCTACTTAATATGATAGATACTTGAGAGTTGGACTAGATGATCCTTGTGGTCCCTTCCAACTCATTTTATTCTGTGATTCTGTGATACTTCTGTTGTTGAAGGAAGCAAGGGAATTGAAGCAGAAAAAATTATGTTCTGGTTAATAAGAGTATAACTTAATCTTTGGGTTTTTTTGCTTAGATTGCTGAACTAAAAAAATAATCAATTATTGGCATAGCCTTGTTCAACTCGGGCTTCTGTGAACGCAGGCAGCAAGAGCTCCTGTTAACTATATGTATGTGGCAATTGTTACAGAATAGGACAATCCCTCTTAAAATTATTCTTTATTACATGTGACATGAAACACAAGCATGCCTGCACACGGACTGGGACAGGATGTGACACGGAGTCTGCTGGCAAGTTATGCCGGATGCAGACCCCAGGGCTGGAGGGCACGGCCGAGCCCTGTGCGGTCACATCGCGCGTGCTGCTCTTACCCTGCCGGGCCTTGGCGCTGGCTCAAGGGGACTGGGAAGGACACGCTGCTTAGAAGAGTGGACAGTGATGAGGTGTTCTCCTGACGGCTCAGGGAGAAAAGGAAAACACAGGCACGTCTAGAAGGCAAGGATTTATAGCAGTGGTTTGTTTCGAAGCTTCCCCCTGTGTTCAGGGAGACTGCCCATCAATTTCATAATCTTCAAAGTCGCTGGCTTCTGTGACATCAAGATGAACCTGAGGCTCGATTTTTTTAAAGAAAACTGAGAAGTCTGAGAAGTGTGTAAATTCTGTTATTCAAATTCCTGGCCAACACCTGTCAGGTATTTAAATTTGGATCCTTTCCCTGTCTTCTGTGTCACCAGTGGCACAGCTGAAAGTGCCAACAGCAACAACTTTTGAACCCCAGCCCAAGCCATTACTTGGCAATTCATCTTGTGGGGTTATGCAAGGTCTGTGATGCTGAACATCTGCCAGCACCTTCCTGAGGTACTGCTGATGATGCCATTGAGAAAAGCATATTCTTTCATTTAGTGGGTGCTGAAACCACAGCAACAGAATGTATGTCCAGGCCATTTCAGGATGGATGTATCAGGGTCCAGGAGGAGTGGTGAGCTGTAGTGTGCCTGGAATGGTGTAGAGAAGCAGGAGTGGCCTAGACAGCTTTTTGCTAAATAAAGCATATAAAGGCCTTCTTGACTTCATATAATACTGGGATTTTAAGAAAGAAGAATGCCTTGAGAGGTAGGATAGCTATAATATGATGCCTTTAAAAGTCTAAAAGTGTTAAAAAAGGCAATTTAATAACATTTTTACAAGTTTCTCTGATGACACAGCTTTCTTCTGCCATTCCTGCCTTGTTCAGCTTCTGGCAAAGTGCCTTTTTAAAAGGTACCTGTGTACCATGCAAACTCCTAAAATTAGGGATCCACATACAAGTATTCTTCCTTTTCTTCCTAAACAGCTGAATGACCTCTTCTTCTATGTCCTTCACTGATTCTTACTGAGTGGTTTCTTAGTCCATGAAGCTTCTAGCTCTGCACACAAACCAGGCCAACTTTTTGTTGCACAAAATGTGAGATGCCCATATATGACCAAGTGAATTCATTTGGCAAAGATCATAGAAACCACTCTTTGTGAACACGAAGAGAAGTCTATCTTCCTCACATTTTGAAAGTTCTGAAGAATCAGTTCAGACCATGTAAGAACTCTAAAATCAGCATGTGAGGAAGCTTCAGTTGCAGCTGCCTGGCTCTTATTTTCTTTTTTCTGCCCCGTCCCCACATCAATGACAGCATCACTGAGTGGACCATGGAAAACGAAGAAGCAAGATGCACTGTGTGAGGAGGTCCTCTCAGTGTCTACAGCTGCAAATTCAGCAGTTTGGCAGTTTCTGCAAGAGAATCTTCCCCCACCCTGCCCATGGAATTCTTGAAATTCCGCACCTTGTGCTGTTGTAACTGCAGGGAAATTTCCCCTCAACATGCTGGAAAAAGAAAGAGCTTTACAATTAGCTAGTGGTCAAAATAGATTTATAAATCTGTTCCTGTCTTCCCACCTTATTCCTCTTTGACCTTTTGCTTACTGTCCTTCACTACCATGGGGTGCATCACAGTTTGTTCTGAGTATATTTAAAACAATTGTTTTGTATATCTTTTTGTATATCTAAACCAGATAACTGGGATGCTGTAGTTAAAAGTTTAGTATCACTCTGGAGCTTTAAAGGAGGAAGGTTAAGGATGTGAATGCTTTGGGATCTGCTCTTCTAGCACATCTGATTGACACACTAAGGGTAATTTTAAATGCTGGTGGCATACCCTGTCTTGTTGGCTTATTTTGGCACTATTCTTTAACCCTGAACCCAGGGCCAGTTGTAAGGTCTATGCCCTGCTCTCATCTGATTGTTGGTGTTAAAAGTTCACATCACTGTGGTCTGCACCAGTAGTTTTTCTGCAAAGTCCTCTAATAAACATCTTCAGAGTCCAAGATAATACCAAAGCTTAGGAAGAGGTTGGATGACCAGTTTGTACTTACCAATGTTGTGGTTGACAGAGTTATGTTGATTTTTACAAGGGAACAGGATATCCAGCAACACTGGAAGCAGAAGATGTATTAATTCATGACCTTTCCATTGAGTTCATTTGTTGTGCTCATCTTCTTTCAGAGAAATCTGAAAGGTACCTGCCCCACAACTGTTCCCAGTTTTGATCTGTTTTTGAGAAAGCCATTACAAGATGCTGCTTCTTTCCATATTTATTTTCTTTATCTCTCTTCTAGGTTTCTCTTAGTGTTCTACATGGTGGTTGTCTTACAAACATTAATGGAATAATCTTGACAATTTCCTGTGAGAAGACTTCAGTAGATACTTAGATTTCTGTTACAGAAGTCTGATTCCTTGAGTCATTGGAGTTATTCTGAATTCTTTTGTTGATTGAGAGAGCAGAATTTTTTTAATGTTTAGTATATATCCCAAAGCAAGCATTTTTGCATTTCATCAGGAACCCGAATGCAGAGAGACATAGTGTCTTGTTCATTGTGACACAGGAAGCCAGTGGAAACATAATTTGTAGCCAGATCTCTGTTCTGCCCTAGGACCTTTTTCTTTGGCTTTTTAATACCTCGTGTCTGAAGGCCAGATGTCAGGACTTTAAGAAATGGAAAGCTGTCATGATTTATTACTATGGAACATATTTAATGAGCTGACTGACCACTGCTTCTTTCAGTCCAGGAGTGGTCATCATCTTCTACTGTCATCTGTCAGATATAAGTTATAGTAGCTTGACTTGTGAGACAGGAAAAGTGAGCTACAAGGCTTTCCTAAGGAGAAAGGAGCTGAAAGCCTGCATAGCACTGCTCTTCCAGGCACTGCTTGGTTTTAACTTGCAGTGGGGAGTGAAGCCTGTCCCATCTGGCATCTGTCACTGGCTGGGGTGTGGGTCTGTGCTCTGTAGCAGGGATTTTGAGTGTGAGAGCTGTGTCTCCTTAGGAAGTATTGGGGGACACTGCCATCTACTGTCTCCCTTACCTGAAATGACAGTTCGATTATCTACTTTAGAGAAGAGTTTCTTCTCCTGCTGCCACAGATTTTTTTTTTTTTTTTTGATTGCTGTTGTCAGTTTTTTGAGTTTCTTACTTGCACATCTCTCCTTAATGTGGAGTGATCCTTTCTGAGGTGCAGTAGAGAGAACATGAAGCTGGTATTCAGACAGAATAGCTTCTATTTCTAGGTTCAGCACTTGGCATATTGGAAGACCTTGGGCAAGTTCCTCTGCCCCTATTTCCATCCTGCTAAATGAGGAAAATGGTACCAATCTGCCTTATAAACTGCATTAGTGTTTTAGCAGCAGGTCACTGCCTATATTACTCTGTTTAATACTTACAGATTTGTAATAGTCCAGAGGAGGAGTAACTCTAGTCTGGGAAATCCATGCACAGGTGTGAGGGAGGTCATTGCCACAATATTTTCCTTTTGAGCAGAGTAGCCAGTGTGCTCTCTTTCTTTCTCCCTAGTGTAGCATGACATGTTATGACACTTCTATTTATCCCTTCATTGGTCTCTGAACCTTGCCCTTGGACAGGGCCCAAACAGATTCTCCATCCTCAACCACCCAGTGGAAGCAGCATAGGAGCAGGAGTTGAGGGGAGCACGTGGTTCCACAATCATGATATCTAAAAGTGTTTGCAAGACAGCACAGCCACCCCAATAGCCTTAGATTAGTCATAACACTTGTACAAAACCAATACAAAGAATGCTGGGTTCAGTTCTAA
Source organism: Vireo altiloquus (assembly GCA_013396875.1). NCBI lineage: Eukaryota > Metazoa > Chordata > Aves > Passeriformes > Vireonidae > Vireo > Vireo altiloquus. The sequence continues at coordinate 1,829,693 of VZRF01003225.1, forward strand.
TTATCCATTTGTAATTAATTCATAATTAACAGCAACAAACAGCACTGCTGTCCCACTCTTTTAATGCCTTCAATATTGAAAGTTCTGAATCAATTTTTTTATGTGTTTGTCTCAAAATATAGTTGTGTAAAACAGCTCTAACTCAGCAACATACTCATCTTGTAGAATTGATTATCTTGAGTAGTAAAGCTAGATATTCATGATAGGGAATAAAAAAATGTTAACTCCTTGTAGAAGGTTTATTAATTTTTATGGTCTAACTTCTGGAAAATTGTTATCACTGGGCAGTAAATTACTTAGATCAAGCTCCAAGCACCAAGAGGCAGAAAAACTGAGAGGAAGCATTCCAAGATGTTCCCTTCTATTCTCTCTGCACAGGCACAAGCAGCTGAAAGCTGCATTGCTCTTCCTACTGGTCATGCTAGAATTGCAAACCCGGGTGTTTGTGGGCAATCAGTGCTACAAGGATGCTCCAGACATGTGCCATTGTCTGACAAAATCTTCACATGGCTGGGAATTTTTATACCTCATCTGTACCAAATAATGGGTATGAGCCACCAGGCCACAAGGGTTTCCTGGTGTTCAGATGGAAAATTATGTATTTCAGTGTGTGTCCATTGCTCTTGTCCTGTCCCTGGGCTGTACTGAGAACTATCAGGCTCCCTCATTATTCCTCTGATCAGATATTTATGTTTGATAAGATCCCCCCTGAGCCTTCTCTGGTGTTAATAGTCCCAACTGTCTCAGCTTTTCCTCCAGTCCCAAAATCATCTTTTCTACCTCTTTCTGGACTTGCTATTGTAAGTCTGTATCTTTTTTTATACTGTGAAGCCCAGAGCTGGATGAGATAGTCCAGACGTCCTCACCAGTGCTGAGCAGAGAGGAAGGATCTTCTTCCTGTTCCTAATGCAGACAATTGTGTCACTCAGTGCTGGGAGAGATTCCTCCAGCTGACAGCAACAAGTAATTGTGGTTGAGTGCCATCATGCTGGACATGTTTGCTTGGACTGCTTGTGTTTGGAAAATGCAACTATGAAATCTCTTACCTTGACCATTGTGGTGCAACTCCTCTCTGGCTATCACTCTTGCATGGAACTGATTAGCCATAGACCAAAGTTTCTTAGAACTTCAAGGCAAAATTCTCATTTTTCTCATTTCTCACATTTTCCCATCTCTCTAATCCACTTGGATGCTGGAAGGTTATGTTTGTATCTTCATATGTATCATGTAAGAAACAGACAAGCAATGAGAACTGTGAGGGTTCTGAATCCAATTATTTTTCAGTGTGTGAAGCATAAAAGATTTATAGAACTAGAAAAAAAAAGTCTTGCATATATTTCTCAGCTTCCTCATCAGATTATAACATCTTAATGAGCCCTGTAGAACAACCAGAATACTCTTTTTTTTTGCATTTCAGGGCTTCTCCTCAAACTACAGAGTGTCTCTCACACTTTTCCCCTCTTTCCTTCTCTGTCCCTTCTCTCCTTTGTCTTGTGTAGGCAACTTCTTCTGTTGACCATGACTAGCCTACAGATCAGTTCCATATGCTCCTTATGTTACTCTTCTTTGCTCTTTCCTTAGTTTCTAATGCCATAATTCTTTCTGTGGTCTTTCTGTGGTTCTAGAACTAAAAATCTCAAGGGAGTTAAAAAAAAAATTCATTGAAGTCATCCTGTCTTTCTGCCTATGCTAGTGAATGGTATTTCTTCTAGAGAAAGATTTGTAGCTGATTCTCCTGTCTCCTTAGCACAGACCCTGAAAATCACTTGTACAGCTGCCTTCTAACCACGAGCACCACTTTCTGCAGTACCAAGATTTACTGTCTGTCTTCACAGAACTACTCCTGTGACCCTTGTTTCATCTCTAGTGTGAAAGAGTGCATCAAAAAAGAGTTTATGCAGAAGCTAATAACTGAAGATCCTATCCATGAAACCAAACTGTGGTCTTAAAAAGAAATGAAATTATTATGTCTGACCTGTAGCAAATGGAAGTGGGGAAAAAGGGACAGATTTTATTTATGATAGATCAACATAAGTCTGTGGACACCAGCAAAGTAATTTTTAACCTCTGTCAGTAAACACTGCTTTTCAGTTCATTGTGTCTTTAAGGAGAATGTAAACTGAAGATAAAACACAAGGCAGGTTTCCTTCCCTGAGATGAAAGCTTTCATTTTCTATTAAGACCACAGAATTTATAATAAATAAAATGGCAGGCTAGATTTTTTGCTGGGTAGTGCTACATCTGGGATCAAAACCAGATGAGGGATGTGGTTCAGAATTCAGCTACTGAACTGGGCAATTGTGATAACATCTTCAGGGTCTTCCTGTGTCTCATGGAATTACCTATTCAGCCAGGGACGAAACGCTCTTCATCTCTAAAACCTGCTGCTGTAAAACAGGCCTGACTGCCTGGGAGCTTCCCTGTTTTGGTGACACAGGATTAGGTCTCTAAGTGTTGACCAGATAGTGACAGCTACTGGGAGTATTTTATAGGATTCAGACCATTTTAAGTTGGTTGATTTTTAGTCAGATTAAGTCCCTTACTACCCATACAAAAGAACTACAAATTATTACAAAACTCAAGTGTTCTATCAACTGTGTTGCCAACTGGAAAACACTTGATAGCATACATAATAAATCCTGTGATGTTTCCATCACTACGCAAGATTATTTGAAGAATTACTCCTCTCATCCCTTGAAGTGGTTTGCAGCATGTACCGCTGTGATGTAGGAAATTGTTTAACCAATGAGCTGGGTGTATCCTCAGGCATTTGAGTCTGAATGAACAGAGGGTAAAATCCTCTTTGTTGAGTCCAGATAATCTACCCAAAGTAAAGGGCCTCAGCTGTGGAGCATGACATATTCTGATCATGAGGACTCTGAGATAGCAAAGTCAAGAGAGGAGTTGGTTCAGTGTAGTATCATTCAGCACAAAGTGAGAAAGTGAAGTATCACTCATAAGGTACCAAGAAAGGATTGCCCATAATGCAACTTGGACAATTAGGCACAAGGCAAAAGAAGAGACTATAAAGAATAAGCCAGTCAGCATGAAAAAAAGAAGGGTCAATAAAGCCTGAGGCATGGTGGAGACATAATACAGAAGACAATACTGGTCCTCAGAGCAGTTGACACAGATGAACTTAGCAAGTCAGTAGCTACGAAGAAAGCCCTAATTGTCCTGATTTACAAAAAAAAAAACAACAAACCAAACCAACAAACAAAAAACCAAACAAACACAAACCAAACAATCAAAAAAAAGAGAAATCTTTATTTTAAATTTAAATAATCAAGAACTACTTCAGGCAATCTTAGAATTGATCAATAGCCATGTAACTGCTACATGAAATGCATGGTCAAATATTAGCAGTTTCTACATAGCCTTACTCATGGTAGCCCATGCAAATATTGTCCAATTTGCTTTTAATGGAGGATGTCCTACTGTTCAGTGCAACATTTCACAGTTTAATATAGATAAATCTCCTCCCTTTCTGTCTTAGATGTAAGCCGACCTATTGATTTGAAAATTGCAGCCACTGAAGACTGAAATTTGTTTTCACTGTAGAGTTTGAAAGATACGTGGATCATGCTGGTAATCAGGAGTTGTCATTTTTTGTCCCCTAAGTATGAATCCTTCTCCAAAATTGTCTGTCACTGATGATTCAGGACAAAGAAAAATGAACTGTTAATGCTTTCCTAGCAAAAACCTGAGTAGTTGCAATGTAACTACAGTCACCTGGATGTCAAGAGTGACCCTTTATGACAGTGTTTTCTCTGCAAATAAATATCCACTATGCTGACATTTTTATAATGTAGCAAGTAGTCATCCAGAAATACTGACTGCTCACTACTTAGCCAAAGGCTCTGTAACTACTTCTGCTAGGGATTGTCATTATTTTAGTTGCAAGGACTCTCAAGGTTAATCTTGAGATAGCCATAATAACAACCACATGTTTTAAGCACAGTCTCTGAGTTGTTTATTGCTGCTTTTTCATAAAAAACCCAAAGTTCCATAGCCAGGAAACCAGCATGTCTTGGAATTTAGATAGCTTTCTGTAGACACCAGCTCTGCTGTTTCCTACGACAGTCGGGCTCTTGTGGTTGAAGGTAAAGCTTAGTGTCTGTGCCTTCAGCTCAGCTGTGAACAGCAGTTAACTATCATTGCATTTTCCCTTTGCTTTGCCTTCAGATACAGGCAGAATGTTCCTCACATTGACACACATCATAGAGTCTCTGTCAGAACTGATAAGCTCAGCATCCAAACCCCTCCTGAGCCATAAGGAATGACATACAAGCCTGTTGGTCCTGTTAGCTGATCTCTAAGAATAGGTGCACCAGTGTCCCTTTTCTGCAGCTAGACTCTTATTAAAGACATGCTCAATCAAAGGAAAGATGAGTCTTTCTGAAGGGTGCATGATAGCATTTCCCCTGACAGGTCTTGTTCTCTAAACATATTTTTGGTTTAATGGCTGTTCTCCTTCAAACTCTGAAACATGGTGTTCTGAGTTTATCTGATATTCTGATCTGTAGTTCAGAGAGGGAGGAGCAGGAATGTGACCGTGTTCTGCTTTCACTGGGGGAAAAAAGGAGGAAAAGAGTGTGTAGGCTATTGATCCTCCTTGCAGCTTTTCTTCATTCGGTTATATCTCTTCTGATAACTCTTGATTTGCCATTGTATGGGCTTATATTTGAGGAAATGCTAAAGAAATATGAGCTCGAGCCTCTGTCCCTATTCCGCCAACTGAAACAAACCCTGAGAAAATGAAATTGACCCATCTGTTGTTCAGTGTGCTATTTTCCCCTTGACATGCATGATTCAACTGCATAACAAACACCAATTTATGAAAGAATAAAGGAAACAATCAGGAAGGCAAATTGACAGGGTAACATGCAGTGTCAAATGACGTTTTTCCTGAAGTCTAGCTGTTCACCCTGTTCCTCTGCTTTTTGACTTGGACTGCTGATAAGTCACGTCACGGCTTCCCACTCCCACTGCTAGCAGGTCTCAGCATTATAACACCAGATAGAGGGGGATGGCAGGGAGGGACAACCAAGAACAAGGTGGTGTTAACTCCTCTTTATGTCCTGTCTCGTGTGCAGATAATAAATGCAAAAATTCTGGACTCATAATAATTATGAAGACACTGGATCAAATCCAAGTCTTTTTACACAAAGGACTGTGGGTTATGAAGCCCAAAGATAGAGGCCAGTTAAAACCTTCTGAAAGTTCTTAGACGACCAGGGAATGACTGTGTTGTCTTTGATATATCTGTTTTCCTGACCAATGACTGGCATTACCATTGGACCATTCTGGTGGTGACAGAGCCACCACCTATGTTTTTGTCCCTCTTTCTCTCTGTACACAGACTACGTGTGGGTGTATCTGCACATTAACAGAATATCAGAATTCTTTCTGTGTTCAAACTGATAAAACTCCCTATGAAGCAATTTGTAAACTGGTCTCTTCCAAAAAATTAGTCTGAAAATATCTTCAAAATCTTTCCTTTAGGATGATGCAACCTTGTGTTATTAGGAGCACAAGGGCACCCAAAGAGGCCAGCTTGGGAAAATAATTCTTAAAAATTCCTGAAAGGCTTGCAAAAACTGAAGTAATTTTCTTAGATCTGTGCTAGGAGAGGTAAACTAGCACAGCTCCTCAGAAATCCCACCTTAATGCTGTTCATGCTTCAGTCCTTTCTAAAGACTTAAAAATATTGTTCACATTTCTTTACTGGCCATTAGAGAATTTCTAGGTAGTCAGCAGAGCTCACTGTTATTCAGGAGTTGGAATTAATAATGACTTATTAACACTCCAGCATTGTCTCTTGTTGGCCACTGACAGTAACAGAGTCAATTCTTTGGCATGCCAAATCCCACCCCATTCCTCTGCATTTCAAGAACATGCTCGGAGTATATTCCCTTGAACTCAGAAAGAAAATGAAATATTTGCCAAGGAATACCCTCTCTTCCTTCATATCTACATGATGCTTTAATGAGGCAGCAGTGGAAAGGAGGTAAATGGTTTTTGTGGTTTTGGGGGCTTTTGGCTATTCATATAGACCATTTTGCTTTCACGTTGAACCACAGGACGGGAAAGAAATAAGACTTATTTTTAGCCCACTTCTTCAAATGTAATAATTGGTGGCTGTGACAAACTCCCTGGGGAGCCTTGAGTTTGAGCATCTGCTCCCCACAATCTTTTCACAGAGACAGCCAGAGAGCCTCCTTGGTTACTGTTGTCCGCCAGAAGACACGGATCTCCAGATTCGTGTGGTCCGGAACTAAGATTTCTGCTTGTTTCCTTCAAAAGGAAGCCAGGAATGTCAAAACAGCCCAAAGTGCTTTAAATATTTTAGCAGAACTGCTGTCCAATTTGGGTGCCTGTGTACTACAGCTTCACTTATTTTCTATACGCTTGAGTAATAAATGTATTGTCAATACTTATCTAGCTTGGAATTACTCTTAACTCATTATTTTAAGGTAAATGCAAATAAAAATTTTCAGAGAAGATGGTATAATTACAAACATTAGTGACTCTTATTTGAGACCTCCAAGATCATAAAATAACAACAAAAAGTAAGATAACAGGGAGTCTAATCCTTATTGCTTTTTTTTTTCTAGACATATTTGAGCAGTGAGTAAAAAAAATCTGTAACACTTCCATGCTTTTCTTCTTATCTTAGGCAAAATTGAAAAACCAAAATAAAAGAAGACTGCTTTCTTGAGTGCTATTTTGACATTACATTTATCTCTGTTTCTTTCATTTATCAGGACTGACATCGTTCAGAGCTGGGAGATCCATGCCTGGGTCGCAGAGTGACAGGTTGTATTTTATCTTTGAGTGCATGGTGAAATTATGCAATTGTTTTAGAGAGAATATAAATGTAGAGGTAGAATAAAAGGGCCCCGAGGGCCAAGTTCTACACAGACTAACACCTGTTTGCCTTGAAGATTTAAATTAAGACAGAATTTCTTTCTTGTGCTAAATTCATCTCTCTTATGTGCAAGAAACTTTCACTTAAGCAATTTTGAGTTATGCAGATCTAGCAAAACAAAATATGGCTTTTTGATAAGAAGTGCCAAGTTTTATTTAGTTTGAAACCCCACTGACTTCATTTGTGCTACACAAGTAAAGGAAGGCATTTTTAAACCTAGAAACTTATTGGTGAATTTATTATGATTTGGAATACTTGCTGTCACTTGTTCTTCCAAAGAAAGACTTTTTCAACCACTTCAACAGAAAGTAATTCAATGGGTTAAGGCTATAAACAGCTCAGCTTTAAAATCCTTTCTGGTCCAAAAAAAATAAATTCAGAAGAGGAAACTCTGTCTAAACCAGAAGTGATGGTGGACTGAGTTTTACTTGAAAAAAGTGGAAAGGATGAATTTACGTCCCTAGTTCAGGGAGTTCTCCGAACTAAAATATTTGAATGGGGCCTAGTGGGGCCTTCTCAGACATCCTTTCAAACTGAACTAAGCTGAATAATTGCAAACAAAGGCTGCAACAAAATGTGAAATTACTGAGATTTAAAAATATCTGATCAGTGTTCAGTATCCGTGAAGTCTGGTCTCAAACCTTTTAACATTGGTCCTGTGTACTCTGGGCTTTTGTGGGAAGACTGGATTCCCACATTTAACCATTACAGTTTCTGTCATCGTAAAAGCTATCAAAAAGTCACAGTGAGGTGCTTAAAATAATTAATGCTCTCTTCTTTCCAAAGACTGGTTGATCTGCCAGGTACTTGAATAACACAGGAAAAGTGCTGGTAACAAACATGCACGTCTGCTGCTAGGTATACTCTTATGGAGAATATTTGGTGTGGTTAATGAGTTTTAAACCATATTTTGACAGCTGCTGAAAGTCTGTAAAGGGAAGATGACTTTCTAAGTAGTTTTAACAAAGTTTAAAGTACATCTGTGAAGATGTACCCATCTCCTGAAGACAGTCAATACGATAAAATTGAGAGAAAATTATATTAAAAATATATAAATTGTGAGAGAAAATTATATTGTACTATTATTTTATTTATTTATTA